>JAXGGT010000001.1:8971769-8984331 GCA_035583425.1 Marsdenia floribunda
TTGTTTGATGCAAAAATGTAACATTCTTGTGAATCAATGGAATATAATGTGAATTTTGTGTGCTTCAAGTACATGTGTCTCTCTTTCCCTCTTTTTATGTTTTTCATCGCTTATATGATTGGCCGTGGACGCCTGCACAAAATTTGGACATACATAACTGATAATGAGACCAGCAAAAGAGTTTCATAGTTTAAGTGATAGTGACAAATTTGCTGCCTCCACAAGATATAACAATTTTCAGAAACAAGAAATGCCAGACGGGTGGAAACTGGAAAGACACGGATTGCTGCCCTTAATCTTTGGACAGCCACAAAATACTTTCACTTCAGGTTTGAACGCCTACAAGTTTCTAGTTCCCAGATCAATTGTAGGGGAAAAGCCGAAATGGAAAACATCCTAATAGGCTAGCGAGATTTTTCTCAAAAATTGAATGGAATATTAAAATTCAATTTTGGATTGTATAATGTTAGCTTTCCTATTGTTATATATCACCATACAAACTAACAAGCTTCTGAATCTGTACCATACATGGTGGTACAATGTGATATCATATATTTTTTCTACACAATTGGCCTGAAGTTTTCTAGACAATATGTGAAAGTTTTCATCTTTTATACAGCATTTATACAAGCTACTTACATGAAGAAAAGAATTGTGTGTTAGGTGTGAAAAAAGAATGAAATTCGGGCTGCTCATCTTCAACCAGATTCACAGGTAGCAGAAACAGATTAACACGGCTACCAAATTGTCTGAATTATGTCGGAAGTCAGGCAAGGACAGTCCACAGGGTCAACGTAGTCATCAGTTCTCTCTTAAGTTGTTGTGAGTTATTAACATGTATGTATTCCATGGAAACATCAAGAACGATTTGCAAGCCTAGCTCTGGCCACAGACTTCAAATAGAGTTCCTCGTACATGCCAGCTGATGATTCCCAACTGAAGTCAATACCCATGACTTTCTGAACAAGCTCTTGCCAACTTTCTTTATTGCTTTTATAGTGATTGAATGCTCGTTCCAAGCCATTGCTGATTCCCTGTATATATGTCATACACAAAGCAAACAAAGGTGACGCGCATCATATACCAAGATGCAAAGGAAGAATATATCACTGAGTAAAGAGGATCGTGCCGATAAATTGTGCTTGTTAATGAGATCCATCAACAGTGAATTTGCACAAGCCCATGTTAGTGAAATGATATATATATATATATATGTGATAGTAGACTTACCTCTTCATCAGGTGTCACAAATGTAAATCCATTTCTGAACTGTTCAGGTATGGTATGATCATCAACATCAAAAACACTGGAACAATTGAAAGTTTAACAAAGTTAAAAAGTCTGTAAAAACAGAAAACAAGATATTAACCTTGTATGAAATTGTAAGCTCTAGCCCACCTGTCATTCAGACCTCCAGTTCTCCGGGCTATGGGGATAGATCCATATCTCATTGCAATCATCTGCATAATTGAGAGGTATCAGCAAAATTTGACAACATTCACCAGGTACCATAACAAAAAAATTGCCAATCTTGTACCTGTGTAAGGCCACAAGGCTCAAAGATAGATGGGATGATAAACATGTCAGAAGCAGCATATATCAGGTGTGCCAGGGAATCATCATACTTCAATATCAATTGTGCATGCTCATGACTTTGGAAAAGGTTAGCAATATCCTCAAATTCTCTCTACAATAAGCAGTGATGTTAGCAGCTTCATGACTAAAAGTTAACTGCATAACTTTCATAAATAAGATCGACTTATTCTATAAGTAATCAGTTTAAGTAATCATCACAAATAAGGATATGCAGATGTGCAGTTGAACATGATGCTCCAGCAAAAATAACAGTAAACGGGGGCATCTCTAAGCAGATAGACACAACATATTGAACCAAGACATCTTTACAAAATAAAAACAACTCTTTTGCTAGAATATGATGATCAAGACCTAATACAGGCCATATCAACATGGCTTATCAACTGGGAACAATTATCTAAAGGAAAACGAGACAAGTTTTGTGGGAATAAGCCCCAAAACATGCCAGAAAGATACCATAGCTAGAATTTTGCTGTATCGTACTCCTTAAAATTAATCAATTCAACTCATAGAAAGGACAGGGGGATTTTCTGCAGCAAGTTTAACCAAGCATTCACAGTATCTTTATGCAAGCAGGATATCTAGATTTTGTTCTGACTAGAACTAGAATATAATCTGAGATAGGTGGTCTGGGAATATGCAAGGCCAACAGTGCCTACACCTATATCATTGGAGTGATCAAAGACAATGGTGCTCAATAATTACAGGGACCAGGAGTGGGCAAAACAATTTTGCCAATGCTAGTACTCAACCAAAGTCCTCCACAGAACTGATTATTTAATAGGCATACTATAGATGTAGTTATTTGTTCTATAAAGTTTCATATATCAGGGTGCTTTTTCTGTTACAAGGTACTAATGGTAAACCATAAATTTGTACCCAGAATTACCAGACATGTCTTCGTATCACTAGAAATGACCAGAAAAGGAGGAAGACTTATAATCACAACATATCAGCAGACACATTCTGTTCTATAAAGAACAAAAGTAGGTGTTGGAAAAAAAGAGTACGAAGAACACGTGCAAACAGTCCATATCATCTACTGTCTCAGCCACATTCAATGCCACATAATATAAGGATTCACAGGCCAGAACCTGGAACATGCACCTATATCCCCTTTCTTTCACCTAGGTTGCATCTATCATGTTTATAAGAGGAAATAATAAGTTACTAACTAATATCTCAATTCAAAAGTTGAATTCATTTTAATCTCATTTCCTACTTCATCCAGTATTGCTCATCTAGTCTGGAATTTGTATTCCGTTGTGCGTTCATCTTTCTGTCTCATTGCAAGAACGTGTAAGTTTTTGATATTGAAATGTAGTTAAAGTAGCTAAAAGTCCAGTTCTAAAGAGCACCATGACCAGCTGTTCCACCCTGGTGAACTCTGACCATGATTAAGGACAGAGCCACATCGTTGAAAAAATAAACTGGAATATAATTCTAAACAATCAGCAGCAAACAGAAAAACAGAAGGACTTGCAAGATGGAAACAAACCTTTTCCTGATTACATAACTAAAGAAATATTCTGCTAATCTTTGCAAGCATAAGAATTGGTGGATATGCTTTCCACCATTGATGAAGTAACTTTTTTCAAAAATCATTAGTGCCCAAGATTCAACAGTTTAGTATCTATGCCAAAATAAAAAAAATAAATAAGAAAGTTGGGTGCAATTTTTCAAACTGAACAAGATAAATAGGATTATCATTCAGTCATTGAAACAGAAATTTTCTCCACTTCTCCTGAAATAACATTGACTCATGATAATAGAATTTAGTTTGTTATACCATAATAATTTCAGAAGCAACAAAAAAGGGGAAAAAAAGAAAGGAAAATCATAAAGAGACCTTGAATAGAGTGAAACAGTAAATTACTACCTGAATATGTGGCACGGGACTTGATCCGAGGAGAACAAACTGACCACCTAATTCCAGTGTTCTATAAATTGCATGCCTAATCAAATACACACCTTTCTGAGGAACCAATCTTGTTATGCAACCAACCTGCTCAATAATGGACGAGAAACTTCATATAAGCAGTGATGTTGAAAGGAACCCTACACACCATGTTCCAGAAAAGATTCTTAGTTATCAACATGGCATGAGTATAATCATGACAACCAGTCACTATCATAGTATAACCTCCCAAGTCACAAACATCGAATATAAAATAAAATAACTAGTATTGGGAAATTAACTTGTAACCTTGTTAATTTTAGAAAAGACCTCTCCAATATTTTGATTTTTCATCAAATAAAATAATTTCATTTTTGTTCTCTTTTCTCCTTTGCCCTTGCATGATCTCTAAAATGTTGAAACTAAAATAGCACTGAAAGGAAAAAGAACAGAGTAGCAGCACTATGCAATGGGGAAGTGTTCAAGCCAGGGTTATTGATTAAGTACTTTGCTTTAAGGTACAACGCATCATGCAGTCAAAGAGCTTATACCTGGCATAATACTTACATAGATATTCAGAATTCTTAAAAACATTTAATGCACTAGACACAACCACATCTGAGCATATTCCTAGAGCCAATTTTCAATCCACAAAACAGTTTTTAAATAAGTGAACCATGGACAAAAAAGATGACCTATTCCAATGAATTTCCATGATCAAAGTCACGAATGGTAATATCCTTTCACATGGTCATTTAAGAACCTCATATCTGGGTTACATTCCTCCGGGAAAAATAAAGTGAATTAGAATTGCAAGATTACTCAAAGTTCAAACATGGAGCAATTATGGTTACCATAGGCTGTCTAACATTAGCAGATGAGAGATTCAGGTATCTCCTCAAAGCCTGTTTGTTATCTGCTTTTCCAGCAGTATCCAGAACACTGTACTGAACTTTGAGTAAATTATCAGTTGCAGGATTCCATGCATCAGTGTCAATTCCATTAAGAATCCCAAGAAATTTCTTAGAATGAAAATTTAATGTTGCATGAAGGCCTCGTCCTCCCTGAATAAGATAAACATGTAAAATAAGTAAAAATGGAGAAACATGTGTGGAGATGCATCCTTCCATTTATAACATTAGTAACCTCATTTCATATATATACTAGGTGATGGATATAAGACTGACACTGAGGGAACAAATAGTAAATGACAATAAAAAAAAAAAAAAAAAATACAACAAACAGAAAAAGATTCAAAAAACATGATTCAAATTGCAGTTTTGGGAGCAAGGAGTAGAGCAACTAAGTTTATCAATTTGTTTGTATGAGCAAGCATGCTGGGAACACTTAGAACACTGTTCATCTTCCCTTGTAACTTACTAATTTGTGTATTTCTATTACATCCTCGAAATTTCTTAGAATCTAAGACAAGTCAAAATGCAGGCATCATCCAAATGTCAAAAACCAAAAGCAATCTTAAAAAATCTACAATACACAAACTCAGGTCTAGGAAAGGCTGCAAGCACAAAATGAGCTCCACAGATGTACAATATCAATTACCAGGAACTGAACATGTGACATTGATCTACACCTATCGCCTGTAATTCTGCACCAAAGGCTCATTTAGCGTATCAAAGATCTCATATAGGAAGGGACCTAAACGAGTGCAGAAAGATTCTGTAAAGAAATAGTTCATAGTAACAATAATTGTGGTAATCAGCTTTCTATAGATTCTTAATCTCATTAGGTTGTAATAAGGAAACCTTTTCCTTCTGGTCAATTTAGATCAAAAACATCACAAAGATGTTTAGTACCAATGAAGTATGCAATGAAAATGGCTCCATTCCTTTCATCACTACAATTGGTTGATCAGGGTTTTTCAACAATGAATTTTGAGATAGTATCCACCTCATGATTCAATTTTTGTGACATGTGAACTAATTATTAGTCATCTCGGGGGGAATCATATAGTTTACTATGTCCGTCTCAACAATTTTGTCAATTGTCTCAATTTCCGTTGTCCCAAAAATCTTGTCAATATTTTATAAGAAGTCATTTATTGTTAGTTTTCACAAGCTTCCTTTATTTAATCTATTGTACAAATTCTCAAATAATTATTAAATGCTCTTTGAGGATATTATATAGTTATTTTGTATAATATTTCCATAGATTTCAGCAATTCCTTTATTAAATTGTCACTTGCTCTAAAATCTTAAGCTAATTGACAGGAATTAAACTTGAGTACTTAACATACCCCCTCATCTGTAGGACAAACACGGATTTTACATGAACAATAATCAACATATGGGGATAGAGACGAGTCAAACTCAAAACTTCATCCTCTAATAGAACATTAAATCGTTATTGTGTAAATTCAAAGAGAATTATGAAAGTTTGGGTATTATAATTGTATCTAGGAGTAGTGAATTTATATAAAAGCTATCTAAGGAATTGTATCACTAGAATCACGTAATTAAATCTAATCAAGTCAATTAATTAATCATATTCACATACTTACATGACTAAATTTATAACACCACCCTCAAGCTGGAACATACAACTTGTTACAAAGATAACCCATGCTAGTCCCATTTAAAACTTTTGTGAAGATACCTCAAATTGTTGTATCTTTCCTCAAACGAAGTGACAGTCAATCTTCTATATTCCTGGTCCATTCATGAAAATGGGATTATAGGCAATATAAAGAGCAGCTTGATTGTCACACTATAAGTTTGCTAGCACACAAGGTTTAAGACCAATCTCGGTTAAAAGTACACTTAACAACATAATTTCATAAGCAGATTGTGCCGGAGCTCTATATTCTGATTCTTCACTCAACCTTGAGACAACATTAAGTAGGATATATACTGCCAGAATCAAAAACAGATGTAGTAGAACCATTCGCATGGGTTACTTTGGGAGAGAAAGTGTAAGGGTTAAAGATGGTAAGAAGTTTAGATTATCTGTCATACGGTCATTTGCACCAGAATCAATGACCCATTGGGTGATGGTACAAAGAAGACACGTGTTTGAGCTAACTCTACAATAGTACTAATGGGTTGGAATGATGATTTTAATGACTCGTAGTACTATTGAAATTTAGCATACTCCTTTTATGGAAACCACTAGATGCTTTGACTTTTGTGGATCACCCATGATGCTCTAGAATCAATAACAGAGAAAATCAGATCTAGTAGATCCGAGAGTAAACTGATGTCTGAAGCAGGTTGGAAGATGGGGCAGCAATGATAGGAAGGTGGTGGTGAGACCAAAATCCTTCCAGCAGTGGTTACCTAAGCAAATTCTGAATACTAGTGAAAAAAATTCTGCGCTAAGGCAGACAAAAGCGAACTCTGCACATTAGGCAGAGATGAAATACTTGCTGCACGCTTGGAAAGATTTCAAACAACAAATACTGGCTTTGATACCATGTAAATTCAATATGAAATTATGTGCATTATAACTGTATCTAGGAGTAGTGAATTTATAAGTAAACCACAAGCTATCTAAGGAAATGTATCCCGAAAATTAAGTAATTGAATCTATCAAATCCCCTGATCAAGTCTCATCAAATCCTCTAGTTAACCCTAATCGAGAATATTTACATATTTACGTGATTAGATCTATAACATCCTTAACTTGTGTACAATGCCAAAAATTGACAAGATATTTGTAACAACATGAGTAGTTTCTAATATGATTCCTTCAAACCACAAGCATATGTCGTAATAACGCATCAACAGAACTACGACCTTAGTCCATCAAGTTCTCTTTTCTTTTCACAGAACATGAGATGGTGAGTTGCATATTAGCATCCCATTATGGAAAGTGAACATGAAGAAACACCAACTATGACTTTTCATAAACCATATTCTGTGGATCACTTCATGTCTGAGCCAAGTGGAAACTTCACCTCAGACCAATAACTTCATTTTCACCAAAATGTTGAAAATAACTAACAGTTATAGATCTCTTAGCCCATTTGATGCTGTTTGATTGTTTCATTGAATCCTTAAAATAGAGTTTAACTAATTCATGTTTTTGACAATAGATAATTTAAAGTACTTATTTAATTCAGTGCATCAATTAATGTTTACATATGTTTCACCAAAAAAAAAAAAAAAAAAAATTAATGTTTGCATATGTAATCTGTTTTTAAATCCTGCCAGTACTATGACTATTGAACCTACAAAGTGTGACTACACAAGATGAACACATCAAACAGAATGCAATGAACTATGCTTATGAGTTAAGTGGTCATATCAATTCAATTCCAATCTGGAAAACATTTTAGAATTTTCCTCTTGATTGAGAATACAACAATTGAAGATGCGATAGTTAATTAGCTTCAATTAGAATGTACATGATGTGACAAATACACTCTAGAAACTAGGATTATACCAGGAAATAACAGGAAAACTAAAAAAGTCAACAGAAAAGATGATGAAAATAAAATCATTCCAATATTTGGTCAACCAATAAAATCTGATACAAGATATAGAAACAGTAAAATGAATAACTGTGTATTAACTGCAACTTCACAAGGTTCAAAAATATTTGCTTTTTCATATTAATATCCATACCTCAGCAGTGCGCACCTCTTGGGCATATGTTGGTGACACTGTAGTCACAATGTTGGAGAACACAATTGCTCCCTGAAACCAACAGCAACATTATAGGGGATAAAAGGGGGAATCATTTCATATCCAATTGAACCCATCAGAAAAAGAGAGGGGGGGGGAACCATTTTGGTAAATTCCATTACCTTAACAGGATTGACCCTATTAGGATCAGAGTTGTGCTGCATCCTGTCTGGTCTGTTTAGATGGTTAACATCAAGACCACATGATGCTAAATTTGAAGCTGAAGCAGCTCCTTGATACTCAAAATTATGGCATGTAAAACATATCCGGGCTGACTTTAACCCTTTCGGTGTATAAATCTCCCAATAAAGTGGAGCCTGGGAATAGTTGGAAACTTTTAGCCAAAATGCAACATGAGGAGCTAACGAAGAAACTCTGATATGACGATGAAATATTCCATACCACAAAAGCTGTCTGCCAATCATGGCAATGGATAATATCTGGTTTTTTACCAGATTGAAGAACTAACTCAAGGGCTGCCCTGCTAAAGAATGAGAATCTATTAAAATCATCATGCTCTCCATAATACTGTCCTCTCCAAAAAAACTCGTCTGGATGATGAGGCTCAATAAAATAGACAGGAAGACCTGAAAATTAAAATCAAACTCAGGTGCTACGCTAATTCATTATCATAATGAAATGAAGCCCTATAGCAGACATTCGTAGATAAAAGATTTTATATGAGAAATATATGTAATTAGACCTTCCACAGTGCCAGTCCAGATTTTGTTTCTGATTAACCGACCATCAAAGTATGATTCAAATTCAAAATCCACAGCCTGTATACGCCAAATCATCAGTCAGTGATGACATTCTTAGCACTGCAAGTTCTTAGACAACATACTTAAACAATTAACTTACTTTCAAATCGGGAATAAGCTCATAATTCATGCAGTCATATTTAGGAAGAACAACTTCCACAAGATGTCCTTTCTTTTGTAGTGCTTTACCAAGACCAGTCACCACATCACCTAGACCACCAACCTTCAATTAAGAGACAGAAAATCATTTTGCATACCTTTGATCCACATCTAAAAATAAACAAAAGAGAGAGGCACTGGAATAAGAATATGAACAAGCCTAAGGCAGTATTGAGCAAGAATATATCTGCATCCAATCACCCAACCTACCAACAAACATAATCCTGGAGCGATCTATAATTGACTGTATTAACTCTTTACAATATTAAGTTACTGAAGAATCAGTTAATAGAATTTCTATACTATAAGAATATGGAAGGATCTAGTCCTTTAGATCTGGTCATAAGTCTGGTAAGATTAAAGTCTGGCTGTAGATCACCAGATCTTTTAGTTTTCCTGCCTTTTATGAGCTGTTCTTGTTTGCAAGTTTGTGCTCATTGACAGAACACAACAATCTCAAAGAGTAAAACCACTCAAAATTTTCTGAAATTTTTCACAAGCATAATTCCTTACTTTTGTGCAAATTAAGTAATAACGTTTCAGGAAATAACTTCTTCTAAGGATCTAAACTATAAGAAACAGCCATACTAACAGTTGGCAGTAACTTAAACATGATAATGTGCAAGAGAAACATATGGCAGTGATTTACAACCACATCACATTAATTAACAACTAAACATAATACTTAAACCTTATCATGCTAGCACTTATACAGGCACATATGGTTATTCAAGTACCAGAACAAACACTTACGAATTATTGAGAATATAGTTACTATGTTCGGTGACTATCAACACAATATATTATTTCATATGCCCACAAAAGAAATGCAAATAAGCCTCAAAGCTATTATCATATCACCTTCATAGTGCAAAACTGCATGTTAAATTTGATTTATATCTTGAGATATAATCACACATTTACAAAAATTAAAAATAAAGTTTCTGATTTAGGCTATTTAACTGACATGAAAGTCGTATATAATCAGAACTTAAGATATGTTAAACTACCACCTATTCTAAAAGCTTAAGTTGATGAGAGGGTTTAATGTAACCACTAAACTAACATACCCCTCATGTGTGGGCCAAACACAAATTCTTAATAAGAGGCCCAATCCGGACACAATAATCAACAAAATGGGGACAAATTTAAGAGTTTCCACTTTGATACCATGTTAAGTTACCACCTACTCTAAGTTTAATACCATGTTAAATTGCCACCTGCTCCAAAAGCTTAAACTAAGAGGTTTAATGTAACCACTTAACAAGATACATAGTATGTGAATTTGTAATAAAGAACATACCTTCGGAATAATTGCTGTCTAGATAACTATTATTTAGTAAGCAATATATGATATGGAAAGGTATTCACCAATAATGAACCAAAATTAGATAATCAGGACAGGGCAGATGAAATTTGGAGGAAAATAAGGCTGCAAAAAATTAAATAAATTATCAATACTAATAATTTCTTGAGAGTCAATAATTGTCAGCATAAAGCTATAGTAGTTATCAACACAGAAGAAGTCTCAAGCTTCCTCATATAGAGCCCTAAGAAAATAACTAAAATCAGGAAGGAGAAAGAAGGTGATGAAGATAAAAGTTGAGCAAGAAATCAACTTTTACAAAACGAATCTGTAAGCTACTTCTACTCAATGAACAAGGTCAAATTTCTACAGCAGTCTCATCAAATCCAAAAGATTAACTGATTCTTTATGATATCAGCTCATTTTTCTGTAACTTTAGAATGGTTAATAACTATATTGTAAGCACAAGTATGACAGGGAAATGAGAGCAATCCAGGATTAAGTTTCTTGATTCTATTCCCCAAAGTACTAAAATTATAAACCAAAAGACAGTTAAACAGATTTTCCAGCATACAACATACTAGAAAGCCAACTAGTTCAAATCTCATTTGATCAGAAATAAATTATCATATCTGTCTAATTGAACTATGACTATCAAGGAACTTAGAAACTGCTGATCTGGAGATAATATCTGGATTATTCAAATCACAAGTTCACAAACAATTCAAACGCCAATTTTCAACCAGAAAAAGGAAACTCGTCATGATGCAAAATATTAAAATTTCAGGTATAAGTTTACACCAAAAATACTCCTATCAAATGAACAAGTATGAGCTTGATTATACTCTTAGTCATTCTATTTGATTTCCAGCTAAGGGTATAATACATAACAATGTATGGGTCCTTTAATTTGTATGTAATAGTCATGGAAAATTTATGATGACACATTAAGGCAATTCATTCCATCATAGAATGGATATCATATGTCAAATATACAAAAACCATCTCAGTGCATGCAGAAAAAGTTTCATTGCCACTACCCTTTTCATAATTCAGAATCGTAGAAGGTCCATGTAGAGGACTAGCCATCTAGTTTAAAATTTGATCTTTCTTCAGATCAGGGAAAAGGGGCAACATTCATCCAGCAATCATATCTCTCACTGTCAACAAAGCAAGAATCCAGACTAAGAAAACAGTAGAAACTGTCCTAACCCTTCCTAAGACCAACTGTTGAAAAAACTCTCAACATTCTAAACTTTTGGACCCAATGCATTTTGTGATAAAAAAACAACACGATCTACCTTCCTTATGAAAAGGAATTTGGTTAAAAATCATTTGCAACAAAAGCTAGACGAATTCAGACGAAGCAGCAGTTACTTGAGTACTGCAAGAAGTAATACAATAACATTGGTCCAAAATGATCATTCAAAAAGAGACAGTCTCCTTGAAGTTGCCCTGCCTTAAGGATAATGCTTCAATATAGAAAGAATTCCCCAATTCCACAAAAATCAACAATCAAACGTCAACAAAATGGAGAAGTCCAACAACATTACTACAGGCACAACACCAAGACACACAGAAAGAGGCCAACTTTGGATATAAATTCTCCTCTCACCACTTGTAAACACACAACTCACCACTTCTCATTCTCTCCTGAGAAACTCTCTCATTCCCCCTATTCCAAGACTGACCCATTGCTTACTATTTGTATTCCAAAATTATATAGTAAAGAAATAATCTTAGGCATTTTTAGCCAATGTACACAGGTGATGCCACAAAGGTACTTCCACTAGTAAAGCTTCATCATTTGACAATATATTAATACACATATATATATATAGTGTGTGAGCATATCCTGACAGGTATAGTGCAGCTCCTGGCAGTTGTCACTATTGAACACACTTGATACAACATATAACAGCTTTAATACACTCAACAATTCATATGCATTTGCATTCTTTTGCACCAAATGTTGAGGACCTTCTTGTCTCATTTAAGGTGTGATAGCAATGCATTATACGGGCAGGGCTGTTAGCATTCCAACATATCCTGCCAGTTATTACCATTTAATGCATTTGGTGTACCATGTAAAGTATTTAGTACTCTATGATGTATATGCATTTTGTTGACAGCTGTAGAATATTACTAATTGCATAATATTAGGGATTGAAGATTACATTAGTTGTATATATTTCTATTT
>JAXGGT010000001.1:8984431-9001991 GCA_035583425.1 Marsdenia floribunda
GCCACAATGGTAAGACTGCAATACTCATTGTGTATGTTGATGACATCGTGATGACAGGGGATGATGCGGAGGAAATGGCCAAATTGAAAAAATATCTAGCTCAAGAATTTGAGATCAAGGATTTGGGTAAATTGAAATATTTCCTTGGGATTGAAGTTGCTAGATCTGATAAGGGCATTTTTATCTCCCAACGTAAATATATCCTAGACCTTCTTGAAGAAATTGGCATGTTGGGTTGCAAGCCAGCAGATTCTCCTATTGAAGCTAATCATAAGCTACAAGGAAGGGTTGGTAAATCTATTGATATTGGTCGATATCAAAGATTAGTTGGAAGATTGATTTATCTCTCACACACCAGACCAGATATAGCCTATGCTGTAAGTGTGGTGAGTCAATATATGCATGATCCTCGAGAACCACATCTGGATGCTGTTCTTCGTATCTTAAGGTATTTAAAATCAGCTCCTGGCAAAGGATTACTCTTCTCTAAACATAGTCACCTAAAGATAGAAGGCTTTACAGATTCAGATTGGGCTGGATCCTCTGATGATAGGAGGTCTACATCTGGTTATTGCACATTTGTAGGTGGTAATTTGGTTACTTGGAGGAGTAAAAAACAGACAGTAGTAGCACGATCTAGTGCAGAGGCTGAATATAGAGCTATGGCACAGGGTGTGTGTGAGTTGCTGTGGCTTCAGAAATTAATGCATGAATTAAGGTTGGTAGAAGGGAAAAATCTGTCTTTATACTGTGATAACCAAGCTGCTGTTCGCATTGCTCATAATCCAGTTCAACATGACAGAACAAAGCACATTGAGATTGATCGGCATTTCATAAAAGAAAAGATAAATTCTGGAATCTTGGGTATTTCTCATATATCTTCAGAAAAACAGCTGGCTGATATTTTCACTAAAGGACTTGGAAGTAAATCCTTTCATGTTTTGGTTTGCAAGATGGGCATGCGTGATATATATGCACCACCTTGAGGGGGAGTGTTGACAGCTGTAGAATATTACTAATTGCATAATATTAGGGATTGAAGATTACATTAGTTGTATATATTTCTATTTAAGGTAGACTTCTGTATTAGTGCCTATTTTATAGGAATTATTACTGTAATAGTTATTTTCCTATTTTAGAATTCCTGTATATATAGGGCAAGGCTGTACATTACAGAATTAAGGAGAAAAGTTCTTTCCTCTCTTCCATTCTTTCCTTATTCACAACACATTTTTATGGTGTCCCATCAAAATCTCATAAGCCTTCTTGTCTTATTTAAGGTGACCATAGTAAAACATTATATAGAACATTTTTGTACATTGTATATTGTACTAAAGACAATAAAAGTTTCAAATGCAAGAAGATTAACGAGGCCAACTTCTCTTGTCCCACTCCCATGTATTGCATAGGTAAACAAACGATCCCAAAACTGAAATCAATAGAACTTTAAAATTTTCCCAATTTTACTTCCTTTTTTTTTTTTTTTTTTTTTTCATTTTGAGCAATATTGAAGAGAAATGACTCGATAAGATGCCCCCAAAAATAGAAGATGATAAGCACTGCTTCTTCCCCTCTACAGTCAGAATTTAACCACAAATTTCAGTGACCGAAAATGTTCCCCACACAATTCTAACCAAACTAAACAAGAATAAAATGAAGAGAAGAAGTACAAATTTCCATTTAAGAGAGACATGCCTTACAAAAGAGTAAATTCATCTCATACAACTGATAAAATACTGGCAAACCAAAAATATTTCCAGTCACATCATCTACCGGAAAATGACAAAATGCTCTAGAGGTTTTACTTACCTCCGTTACTCAGTATGTAAGTAACCTAAGTAACTGCAGGGAAAGTAGCTCAATGGTGCTGTTAGGGATCTATATTATGCAAGAAATATCAAACGAAGTTGCTATCCAAGCAAGATCTTTGAAGCTTTAGGAACTTCCTACATTACTTTTAGAATATTATGTTTCTATTTTAGTCATATTTTGTTTAGATTCATATCTCTTTTATTAGATATGTTTGTTATCTTTTAAATCCTATTTAAATGGTTGTTGCATAAAAGTGAAGGATCAGACAGATTTAATTATTCTCTAGCTCATCTATTCTTCTTGAGGTGCTAAGACCTCTCTCTTCTTAAGCTCCTAGGTGAGTACTCCCTTTAAGAGCCTCAATCATTTTAGTAAGGAAAGAATAATAACAAGAACGAGTTCTACTTGCTGTCAGTTGACCCGTAACAGGATCCATAAGTAGGACCCATAACAAGTGCTCCCATGTTATCCATTTCAAAGAAGACCTTATCTCTCATGCAAAAAGCACATTTTCTAGGGATAGAATTAAAGAACAAAGAAAGACAAGAAAAAAAAGAAAAAAGCCTTAAGTTCAAATGAGTATACCTTTGCAACAGGCGCCATCTCAGCTGCAATGTGAATAACATGTAACCCTTGACTAAATATTTACAAAGAGCAAAAATTAGAAATTAAAACATGAAGTGCTGCAACATAATTTTTTTTGATAAGAAGCAGAACATATAAACTATTATGAACAAAAATCAAAGACACAGAAGAAACAAATATTTTTGTAAACCTTTTAGGAGATGATATTAGTCTAAGAAATGTGGAAATGATTTCATGCTCTTTCTTTTCCCTGCATGATTGGTATGCATCACATATCCGTCCATCCCTCTTCCATACCATTTCTCTTAACAAGTGGGCATCATCCATCAAAATCTTTTTCTCAAGCAACCAAGCATCAATCATAAGCAATAAACGACTCCAAAATTCCCAAGGCATATCATCCACAGGTTCATCCAGAGCTTTTCTCTTGCTTTCTTCTTTCAGATTATTGAGTGTCTCCTGAAAATCTTTTATCGAATCTTCATATAACTGAACATAACTATATATCTCTTCATCAGACTTTTCCAGGCGCTCATCAAGAATCTTTAGTTTCTTCTGCATTAGGTCATTGTATTGCTGCATCTTTTCAGATGAAAGCTTATAGACATTAGCCTCTTCAATAGAATGTTCAAGTTTGTCAACCTTCTTCCTTAGTTCTTGGTTCTCTTGCAGAACAAAAATAGCCTGATCTGCTTGTTTAGTTGCCTTATCCAGTAATATTTGCAAATTCTCTACCCTCTCATATAAATTCCTGCATTCTAATTTTAAGGTAGAAAGTTTTGAAACATCTTCTTGAGAAGAAGCAAGCTTTGCCTCCAACTCCTTTAAAGAAGACTGTAAAAATGATCTCTCTTTCTCTAGCATTTGTACACGCGTATCTGTTCCCTTCATTTCAGTAAGCTCTCCTTTCAACACTTGCAGATCATTCTTTAAGGATGCATTTTCCTTTCTCAGCAAATTGAGTTCTTCACTGAAAGAATTCACACCAGAAACATAAGATGAAGGAACCATAATATGATCTTCATGTATATTTTTCTCTGCAACACCTCTATTAAAGAGCTCCGCTTGCAGCTTTTCCAGCTGATCTTCGAGGATCTCCACATGTATCTTTTCTTGTGCAGCAACTTTAAGTCGCGCATCTGTTTCTGCCAATTTCATCTCCAAAACATTGATCTCTCCCTGTAAAGTCTCTTTCTCACTAAGGATTTTTGCAAGATCTTCAAGTGCACAGATTCGAGCTTGATTGAGCAGATTAATATCTATTGTACAATACATATAGTTCATGTGAGTGAGCTTTTAAGGAATCATCTCAGATTAAAGCATCTAAATGGACATAATAGTAAGAAACAAACAAAGGAATAGGACTTACTTTTTTCAGCATTCCTTATCATCCCAATCAAATCTTGCAGATGGTCATTTGAAATATATTCCTCTCTATCTTCATCAACAGACTGTTTTGGAAAAGAAGCATGCCATAGATACGGCCTCAATGATTTCATTCATCCTCACTCGGATAAATTCCATGAGTAATTATGGTGGCAATCAAAAATAGATGAAAGTGTTGCTTCATCATTAATCAGAAATCACCTTGAGCTTATTCATTTCCAGAAATTCTATGAGAAAAGGGGAAAAACACCCCCACAAAAAGGCATCTCAAAGTTCACTCTAGCAAAACTCGCTCTGAATTCAGTTTAAAGCAAGTCTTCTTTCCTAAAACTTAAAACTTGAGCATAATTTTCTATGTTATAGCTGCATATAGAGGGTTTAAAACAGCTGAGATGAAACACTGAGCCAAATGCCTTCTCCTATAGGTATATATTTTAGATATTTTCAGCCTAAACTCCAGATTAAATTATATACTCATCAGATCTCTTACAGATAACCATATCTTACATATAAAAAGAATATAGGTAATAAAAAAATCAAGATGTTAGAATTTATAATAACATAAGTTAAAGTGACCACATTAGCCCATCTAGGAACTAACAAATCTTAAATTATTCCTTTTAACTCTCTGCTTTCATCTTTTAATATGAGGGTAAAAGAGAAGTAAACACATTTACTATTCTTATCAATTTACAGTTTACAAGACTACAAGTCAAATGGACCAACAAAAATCGAAAATATTGACAACATTTTGTACCAGAGGTAGAACTTTTAATGCATACAAAGTTCCTATAGTAGCAACATTAATAAAGTCTACATAATACAGCCAGTGAAAAAATATATGGTTAAAGTTTGCATACCAAAGATCTATCCTCGCTTAATAGAGTCAAACTTCTACTTTCATTTGATTGCTCAACTTCTGGAACAGGATCAACATCCTCTGCTGCGGCATCCTCCAAAATCGGCAAGCTATTATTCAGAGAATTTTCTGAGTCAGAGTTGTCATCACCAATTCCTTGGGAATCCACATTCGTTGGAAGAACTGGATAGATTTTCTTCAGCTGTTGTTTCTTATTCTGTGAACTGTACATAGTTCATGACCAACTTCTATTCAATAAAAGCATAACATAGATGAACTAGGAAACAAAAGAAACAGTGTAACCTCACATTAATATCAAAGACTAAATGCATGGCCAGCAAGTTCAGATCATCTTCACAAGGAAATGTTAGCAAGTGATTTGAAGAAATGAAACAGCAAAGCCCCTGTTGATGATGGAAGCATTTTTAATGCACTCAAAGATTGATTGAACAACCAATGGCCCAGAATTAAAGCAAGAAAAATATATGTATGAACTTTGTCCAGGCAATAACGATCGGATACATAGATAGAAACACCGGATTCGCCTAACAGTTTAAAAAAAAAAAAAAAGTAATACTTATATCCTCAATTACAAAATGCACGGAAAAGAAGTAGCATCCGAATAAGGAAATATTAGGCATTTCACTTTCTCGACAAAATTCTTCCACTGTGTTATTCAGCTCCAATAATGAACAATTCCTATTCACAACGCATAAAAATAATGGAGAAAAACACATATGATACATCTTCCTAAGTTGAATCACAGTAAAACTAACTGCTAAACTAAAGCCTAAAAACAAAGAACAACCAACATGAACTCTTACACTAAAAAAAAAAAAGGCAAAGCATACAAAACGCACCTAGAATTCCGGTTACGCATTTTGCAAGAAGCAGAAAGCAAACTCTGAGAAGGTGAAGACCAAAATTGAACATTCAGTTGCTTAGAGTTGAATCCTCTTCCATAACACCATCTTTGGCCCAAAAAATTCGTTGCTAGCTTAGCCTCCATGGAAACTCTTACACAAACTACACACCACCTCTGCTCACTGTGTTTTCGTGTGCAAAATTTCTCAGAATGCAACAATCGAGAAGAAGGTGAAGAACGCGAAAAACGAAAGTGAGAAATGAGAGAGAATAAACGGTTTCTTGGATCAAAGTGCTCCTCCCCCTCCCCCTTTCCCGTCCCCTCCCTATATCTTCTCTTCCTCGTTCACAGGTGGTGAAGCAACAATATCAGGATCAAGTGCGTGCTGGTCTAGGGTAAGAGATGCGAGGGAGATGACACGTGTTGAGTAGTATATAAGATTTTGTCTTGAGTGGGTCTAGTAGTTATGTTGATCGGACGGTGGAGGATAAAGTAAGAAAGGTTGCAATGGATTCAATGTCTCACTTTGAATGCCTTCGGAATCTCAAAAAATGTTCCTTTCTTAAAGTAAAATGTATCATTTCTTAAAAAACAAAAGAGAGAATTAAAGAATTATTCTATTACTCTTAAATTACTCTTTCCTTATTGAAAAAAATCTTTTAAAAAGATTTTTAGTTTTTTTTTTTTTTTTTTATAATACATTTATCAATCTTCATTATTTATTTTTAATTTTTTTTTTGAAATTAATGCATTATGTGAATTAGTATTTTTGATATTTGAGTGGATTTTTCTTATTAAATGAAATAAAGTTTAAAAATAATAATAATAATAATAATAAGGAAGGAATAATTATGTGAATCACGTGATAAGTGTTCTATAAGACTCTTAAGTATAGTAACAGAATAATGAAAAGGAAAAGGAAAAATGTGATCGAACGAGAAATGGCAGAGTGATAAAAAGATAAAAAATAATTACCAAAAATAAAAAAAGGAAAAATAAAACCTGCGACAATTTCCCCCACAACCAGACAAGGGTATGCTAAATCGCTTCTTAAAAACTTGATACTCCTTAACTAAATTCTTGACAACTCAGCCCCTTTGGTCAAAAAGACGAAAAAGCCCTCAAGAGAAAACAAAATTTTCTTCTAACTAAGGTGTTTTCTTTCTTCTTTTTGTACACAACAAATTTGAGATTTTACAGTCAGTGTTCTAATTTTAATTAAAAGTATCCTTGTTTAAGTAAATGTTTCAACCGATTTTGGCCGATTAAGGGTATATTCGGCAGTAGAAAAATACAACTCAACCCGAAATGAATCTAGTTTGTAAGGCTCGGGTTGTTTTATTGCAATTATTATGATATGACCTTGAGAATAGAAGAACATTCACAATCAAAAGTTACAAAGGTAGCACACCCAATCACTCTGAAGAAATATGATAATCAGATGTTAAAAAGCAAGCAAGAACACTTAACAAGTGAATTTTCAATAACCTTTTCAACAGATGTTGGAAAACTAACACACTGTTTCAAAAGATGGCATGAAATTAAGAGGTAGCATGCATAACTGTTAAACTCAGAATATCAAACACAGTGCAAAGACTCAGCATTATTCTATTTTTAGAACAAAATTCCAGCAACACAGACATTCTTAGCCTTGTACATATGGTAATTTACTGGTCCGAAGAAGTGAATGAATTATCTTCAAGTGCACTCTTAATTGGTACATCAACCCAGAAGTTTATAGATTTAACCTGTGATCAGAGTGTAATAATAGTGGGAATTGAAAGAAATATTGAACAACTTCAACCATCAAAACAAATTGAGTAAGAATGTTTCCAATATTACTTAAAATATCAAGAAAACCAGGCATTTTACACCATATAAAGTAAAAATCATACGTCAAACCTCTTATTGTTAAGATTGTAAATAAATGAAAAGGAGACAGATGAAGATTGCAAAGAAAGCAAAGCTTCTTCTATCAAGAACAAAATTTAGACAATCAATCATAACCAAAGAGAAAGGAGATAGTTTACCAATTCTTGAGCTTCTACGCGCAGAAAGAGAGCAAGAGAGAAGATGACTTCTGCAAATAACATAAGACTTCAGTAAAAAACACTCATGAAAGGGAGGAAAGATGTTACTTTTCCTTATCCTTCTTTAGTAGAGGTGGTTAATCATGCAGGTCAATTCTTCAATAGCTATAAACTGTGATAACAGCTTATTTAGTTACAGGATAGAGCTCCACAGTCTTTGCCTTGAAATGACATTACCTTCCCCACTGCTTTTGGCTTATGTTACTGGGAATATGAATACATAAACAAAAGGTTGTTTTGGATTATTGATATAATACAATCACAATAGAGCAACAATATCATACAAAATTTTAATGAGTAAACCAGCTCGGTCTAAGCAATTTAAATTGCTAGAAAATTTGGCGAAAAGTAATCAGGAATACAAAATGCTGAATCAATTTATGAGGACACTAGACCTGCAAAGAACTCATGTACATCTTCTAAAATGCTTGAAGAAGCTTTGACAATTCCATTCAGGAAAATATTAAACAGATGTACTAAATGCCATGATAATAACGAAATACTCAACAACAAGATAACGACAGAAAAATAACATAGTATTCAGATTACCTTCTTTCTAGTGATATCTTTGTGGTCTTTGGATTTTTTAAAAAGTCATACATATAACAATAATTCCTAAGGCTAGAATTTGGAACTATCAAGGTTATGAAGAGCACAAGCTATGAGAAAATTAAATTATAACTGGGATTGCCATCAAGCATCGGTCACAGTTCGGTAACACAAGAAGATACCAACAGAATATATTCACACAAGGATCACTAAATGTTATAAGAACACCTTTTCCCTAAAACCAAAAATCTATTTCCTCCAACCTCCAGCCCCCTTAACCCTGTCTTTCCAAAAACTAAATGTTAAAAACAGGAGTAAAAAGAGCACAAAACTGATAATAATATGAACATCACTTGCAATATTTGTTAAAGGAAATGGGTTCGGGTGGGAAGGAGGGGGAATCAAGAACAAGGTAGACAAAGTTTCACTGCCAGGCCATTACAAAGGACATTTCAACATATTATATTCCACGAAAAATAAAAGGATTCTTTAACGGGGATACACTTAAAAAATGAAGAATACATCAAAAAAGGAACAAACTTGTCATTTCTTTTTGCCGCCTTTGCCACCAGCTTTTCGCTTAGGAGGAAGTACAATCTCTCCTTTAAGAACAGGGATGTCCATGATTTCAGACAAACCACCAAACTTCTTCCGGAACTTCTCGACCTGATCAGCATCAACAAGGAGCTGTGAACGACTGCCCAGGTAAAAAGGGTGGTTACCTGACCACACATCCACCACATACTCCTTCTTGGTTCCCCCAGTTGTCATCACAAGTTCCCCATTGCAATACACTTTAGAATCCTCATAAAACTCTGGGTGTATGTCTTTCTTCCTGCAAGAGACCTTCATTGGACTCCATCCCACTCTGTTCACCTATTTTAATCCCAAAATTAAATGTAGAAAAAGAGCATGTAATTGGGCATTGAAATGAAGAAGAAAGGTAAAGGACAAGTGGGTTCTATAATTGGCTTAGAAATACCTTATGGGCGACGGAGAAGGTGGGTAAAGGGGAAGGACTTTTGAGGAGAAATGGGTTGCCCAGCAGCGCCATTTTCTTCTTGCCTCTGGTTCTCGGTCCTGTGTTTCAGGGAGAGAGGAGTTCCAAAGAAGATAAGAGGTTGTGCGTGATGGAAACTTTGCTAATAGGTCCTCCATAATATAAGAAATTATAATTTTCCTGTATATAGGAAAATTTATAGATTTGATCTCTAATCTTTTGATCACTTGTGTTGGTTGGTCATTTTCTTTATATTTAATTTAATAAGTCCCTAATATATAATAATTTGATGCATTTAGTCTTTTTCTTCACAAAATTTAACTTGTCCAAACAAAAATTTTGTGAAAAAAAATAACTAAATGTACCAATTTATTATATATTGGAACCTATTAAATAAAAAAAAAGCACCAACCGCACCAAAATTATAAACAATAAGACCAAATTCATCGATTTTCCTATATATATATATTCATTTATTATACCAACCTAACATATTATTCTAGATTATTTTTCTTTTTTAGAGAATTGATGTAAATTGTCCCAATTTTACTGTCATTTGGTAAAATTGGTTTATATAATTTTTTATTAATATCTTCATCTAATTTTTTTAAAGTTATTGAATTGATCATTATGTCTATTTTTGAGTTAAATTTTATAAAAAAGCACCCCCTTAACCACTTTGTTCACAAATACTAAACTAGAACGTATGAATACCTTAAAATTTTGAAGGCCACATCAAACATGTAGAGATTTAATCTAAATCCAAGGTTCATATGAATAATTGTGGTAATAATAACCCAATCCTCATATGAAATTAATAAATATTTTATTAATTTTAATCTATTTATTAATTTGAAAATTTTTAATAGGTACTTATAATAATGTTAGCTGAAATTTAAAAAAAAACTCACATAATATGAAAGTCAATTCTTTAATAAGGATATTAGAATAATTTTACATAGTAAATATAATTGTTACACATCAAAACTTTTTATATTTTTTTACCTTGTTTTTTATATATAAATAGTTATGCTTTTGTTAAGGATAAATCGTCAATTTAGTCATTTAAATTTATGTTTTGATCTGTTATGGTCTCTCATGTTTAATTTTATCCAAAATAGTCCCTTAAGAATTTTCGAATTAATCAAAATATTCCCTTAACTATTAATATCCAAATATTCTGTTAACTTTCTTTGTGTGTGCTTTTTTAGAGGGGCTATTTTTGTCCTTTTACACCCTCTATACCGTTAAAAAATTAGTTTTTTTTAAATTTTCCTCTTTAATGTTGAACAAAAACCTCAACCCAAACCCATCAAAATTTCTTCCCCATTCTCATTCCCTGCGATTCGTGCTACCTTTTTCCTTCCCCATTTTGAAGCTCCAAACCTAACCATTTTTTCCTTGCTACAAAGCTCCAGTAGAGCCAAACCATGGTCTACTAAAAACAGCTAAATCTTTCTTCCCCTGGTTTTGATTGTCTCCAGTTTTCTTTTGACTTTGTGAAGAGGAAACATTGTAGATAGTAAAATGTTGTAAAATAAATAAAAATAGTATTTTTGTTTAACTAAGTATGGTAACTAAAATTTCACCCAATTAACTTTTACTTTTATTTACTAATTACCCTTTTATTATATCCTAATTACCAATTACTTATTACTAATTACTAATTGCCTTTTATATTTACCATGACGAATCACTGGTTGACACGTGACAAGATGATGTGGCTCCAGTCCCTCTATAAATAGAAGGCCAAGGGAGAGCTTTAAGAGCACAATACAACTCTTGGATATAGAGAAACTCTGTTATATCGGATCCTTCCTCTTCCAAGTCCAATCCATCTTCGGCATTAAGCCTCAAAGGCCCTCGAAGTCATATCAAATCCATTCCGAGATTAAGTCCAAAGACAGTCGGAAAAATTAAATCAAAAGATCGAGATTAAGCCCAAACGGCCCTCGAATCCATTGACAGAGAGAATCAACGGATTAAATAAGAGGTTTGTAACCCACGTATATTCAAATTAATGAAAGATATATTTTACAATTGATTTCATATTTGCATTATTCTATTTTAAATTTTGCAGACGAGAAATCATTGTCCAAAAATTTGGCACGCCCAGTGAGACATCCCTACCACTCATCTCCTTTCTGTCAAATACCATCAATGGAGTCAAAGAAAGAAGGCATCAATAAGGCTGTTTCAAAGAGTGTCGCCTCTGATACTAGCATTGGCGTTGTGATGTCCAAAACATATGTTGGACCCACCACTTGAAGCAAAGGAAGAATGTTTCCTACTTCGCAAATGCAAGCTGCTGGCAGTTCAACCCTCAAATATGATAATCCTTGCTTTGATGTTTCTCCTGTGCAGAATCAACCCAAAGGCAATGTAGGTAAGATGGTCCAACCGAAACTGTCGTTGTTGGAACACAGCTCTGATTCAGACAAGTTTGAATCGGACGATGAAGATCTCGTCATGGACTCTACATATGCTGGTCGTGGGAATTCAGTTGCTGATAATGATGATCCCGAGAATTTCTCTGCAAGTACCGCAGTGGTGCCAGTCATGATGGCAGACGCTTCAACCATAGAGGAGCAATTGACAAATCTGACAAAACTGGTGGAGAACCTTGCGATGCATGCAGCAAATCAAGATCGTGTGATAGTTCAGTTGATGAGCAACAGCGGTGAGTCCAGTCAAACTACACAAAGGTGTGTTGAAAAAGCACAGAAAAATGTTACATCTAAGTAAGGAGAAGGATCCAATGATGTCCGAACCATCAAGACTGTTGAAAAGGAGTCTAAATATGTTGATGGATCTGAGACCATTAAACAAGAAAGAAGTGTTCATGCTTCAGTAGATGGATCTATTCCCATAGATGAACTTAAGAACTTTATCGAGGGGACGATAAAAGACAGATATGAAGGAAGTTCAAGATCTTCCTTTGCATATTCAAAACCATATTCAAGGAGGATTGATAATTTGAAAATAATATCTGCAAGCTATCAACCTCCAAAACTGCAATAGTTCGATGCAAAGGTAATCCTAAGTAGCATGTCGCCCATTTTGTGGAAACGTACAACAATGCCGGAACGGAAGGAGATCTTCTCGTTAAGCAATTTGTCTGATCTCTCAAAGGAAATGCCTTTGATTGGTACACTGACCTAGCACCGATATCAATTGACACTTGGATCCAGCTTGAAATAGAGTTCCCAAATTGCTTCTACAATACCAGATGAACTGTAAGTATGCTTGAACTCAGTCATAGCAAACAGTGGAAAGATGAACCTATTGTTGACTACATCAATCGGTGGAGGAGTTTGAGCTTGGATTGTAGGGATTGACTATGTGAGAAGTCAGCCATTGAGATGTGCATTCAATGAATGCATTGGAGCCTTCATTATATCTTGAAAGGCATCCAACCAAATACGTTTGAAGAATTAGCCACTTGCGTCCATGACATGGAATTGAGCATTAAAACTCATGGAAATCAAGGAAACTTTGTTGTTGAGCCACGCAGAAAAGATAAACAAGATTTCAAAAGGACAAATAAACATTTGTCTAAGTTTAATGTGAAGGAGTCTTTTGCAGCTACTATCGCTTCGGTCAGAATAGCAAAAAAGGTAAGTAAGAACTTTGCAGAGAAGAGTGACATTCCATCAAGTCTGCCAAAAAGAAAGCCGAAGTTAGAGGAAAGACAAGGGAAGAGTTATCCTTTCCTTGATTCAGATGTGTCAAAAATGTTCGATGATATGTTGAGTGCTAGATTGATTGAATTACTTGAAATGAAGCAACCAGGATAGGCAAATCGGGTAGGCAACCTGAATTATTGTAAATATCATTGTCTTATTGGTCATCCCATCGAACAATGTTTTGTCTTTAAGGATAAGGTAATGGATTTGGCTCACACGGGACAAATACTACTAGAGGAGGAAAAGGTAGCTGTTAATCAGATGAGTATCTTACTCGACTCTCCTTTGTGTACAAGCATGAAGGAATCTTCCGAAGCTTGGTAAAGATTAAATTTTGCGGAAACCGGCCTAGATTAAATTAAACTGGAAAGCAATATAATGTTCACCAAGTCATCTCCCAAGGAAACCCCAATCGTTAAATCAAATTAAGAAATCATTTAACAGAAGTTCAGAAACAAATAAACAAATGAGATGAAATTAAATGTAAACAGTAATGAGAAACCGTAATTAGTGCGGGGTTGATGCATCCAGTTTAATCCTTCCTAGTTCTTCTAAATATTTCCAAATTGCAATTTTGATCCCTTGATTGAATTCTAATTTGGAATCCCAAATCAAATCTGATCACCTACTAACAATCTGTTAGAATTTGATTAAACATTAATAGATTTCCTAGACAATCGTCTGATCCATCTACTCATGATTAATCTAAAATCCTTGAAAATCAAGGTAATCTATGAATCCATGAAACATCCAGATTTGAAAATAATTAAATATAGATAATCGTAAAAGTTCAGTTAACAATCACCAACAAAACTAAGTTCATTCTAAAAAATTCAACCCAATGAATAGACATTCATAAACTAATGCAATCAAATATGAAAATCAGAATATAACCCGAAATAAATGATGTTCTGGAACTCTGAATTGCCCCGGAAGCATCTTCCCTTCTACTAATTACAGGGGTTTTTACACTGCCATTACAGAATTTTCTTTCTCTTCCATGATCTCCGAAAATCCCCTCCTTTTCAGATCTGTCCTCCCTTTCCTCATGATCCTCTCTCCCTAAGTCTTCTTAGGGTTCTTTTTTTTTTTTTTTTTTTTCGTTTTTGGACTTCACGGGCCCCTCAAATTCTAGCCCAAATCTGCTAGGATATTGGGCATGAACAAAGCTGAAACATGAGGCCCTCAATACCATTAAAGCATAATAATTCAAATAACACATAAAAAATCCTAAGAATGGTAGAGAGGATGTATTAAATACTAAGAATAGAGGGTCCAAAATATATAAATCCATATGTTATCAAATCCCTCACACTTAGGTTTTTGCACTCTTGGGCAAAACAATAAAACCATAGTCTACTGAACTTTAACATTCAAAGATAATATCTCCAATTTCTAGAAACCGGTCATGGCAATTTACTTGGCAAAGATGGATCAAACAAACAACACTAATATAATTGCCTCATAGATCGTAGCCAAATAAAATTCAAGAAGAATATGATATTGCTTAATCACATGTCAATTTAAACACGTACTAGATCAACAAGAATTTTCTGAGTGTGTGTGTGATCCATTCTCAATTTATCATTTGGCTTTCTGGGACTAGTCCATGTAAATCAGTATAGAAATATTCAATCTTCTTTAGAACCATAATTGCTTTCACAATTACCATTTATTGCCTTGATTCAATATACCACTATTTATTCACATAAATATATAAAAAAATTTCTATGAGGAATTGTGCAATATCTACTTAACCATAACATACTTTGTTACCCATGTAGCGAGTTCTAATCCGGTGACTCCCAGACCTCCATGACCTTAGGGCACCAGGCTTTAACCCCTTAGGACCAGTCCTCGAGTAACAAAGGTTACGACGCAGACTAATTCCCTTTTTTTTTAACGTATATATATTCTTGTGGCGTACTAAACTAAGCTTATTTCAAGTAACTGTGTAAAGAAATTATGAAGTCCAAAGAGATTTAACAAAGATAACTTAATTTAAACAGAAATAGTCTACTAAACCAAACAACTCACAAATCATGGCTGTGCTCAAAAATTTTCAGAAAATTCCAACAATCTAGTTTCCAAGGATTAAGCAAATCAAACTTTTCAAGAGTTTGTATGCTATTGATCAATTTATATCATAGGCATATAATCAATCAATGCTAATTCAATCCATCATTAAACCAATCCATTGCCAAAGACTTGCATTCCAAAAAGAAGATCAACTACCATCATGTTAAATATTCACGAACCTACACAAATAAATAATCAAAACAAAAACAGCAATAAACACACCAAAACAATAAAAATGAAAATAGCATTGAAGACACCAAAAATAACATAACAACTAGATAGACCCCAAACTAAAATTAGCACTAAGCATAACAAGATGTTCCTCCCCCCACACTTAAGTTTTACATTGTTCTCAATGTAACTGGCAAGAAACTAATGAAGACAGGACAAGGAAAAACAAGAGAGGGAAAAGGAGACAGCCTGGTGGGGTCATATGTAAGTGGCAAAATAAAGATGGAGCTCTTCCATTGTATGCTCTTGGAAACTTGCATAAAAGTGTTTGAACCTCTATCCATTAACCGTAAAACTTTTTCCAGTGGTTTCACTCATAATCTTAACTGCACCATAAGGAAAAACATTAGTAACCATAAATGGACCCACCTACCTAGAACGCAATTTACCAAGTATTAGCTTGAGCCTTGAATTGTAGAGGACAACTTTCTCTCCAACCATGAACTCCTTCTTCCTGATCATCTTATCATGGGCAGCTTTAGTCCTTTCCTTGTAGATCCTGGAATTTTTATAGGCTCCCAATCTGATTTCCTTGAGCTCTTGAAATTGAAGATTCACATGAGAACCTGCTTGGGCGATATCCATGTTACAATGCTTAACTGCCCAGTATGTCTTGTGCTCCATTTCCACTAGTAAATGGCAAGTTTTTCCAAACACTATTCTATATGGGGACATTCCAATGGGAGTCTTGAACACAGTACGGTAAGCCCACAAAGCATCATCTAATCTCTTGCTCCAATTTTTGTGGTTGGATTGGACCGTCTTTTCTAGAATTTGCTTGATTTCCCTGTTGGATACTTCTGCTTGGCAATTGGTCTGTGAGTGGTAAGGCGTGGATACCTTATGCACAACTCCATACTTGTGAAGAAGAGCCACCATACTCATGTTGCAAAAATGAGAACCCTGATCGCTGATGATAACCTTGAGAATTCCAAACCTGCAGAAAATCTGATAACTAACAAAATCTACAACCACAGAAGAATCATTAGTCCTAGTAGCCTTTGCTTCCACCCACTTAGAAATATAATCACATGCTATAAGAATGTACACAAAACCAAAAGATTATGGAAATGGACCCATAAAATCAATACCTCAAAGATCAAAGATTTCACAAAATAATAAGGGTTGTTGAGACATTTCATTCTTTCTAGAAATATTCCAGTTTGTTGGCAACATGCACAACTTTTACAATAATCATATACATCATGAAATAAAGTAGGCCAGTATAGTCCAGAATCTAACACTTTCCTAGTAGTCCTATGAGGACCAAAATGACCACCACATGCAAGTGTCTAACAGAATCTCATGAACACATCTTCTAATAATCTGATCACTGCACATGCGCCATAGGTATGAGTCATCCCAAACATAATATTTAGACTCACTCTTTAGTTGATTAACTTGGTACCTACTAAATTGTGCAGGAATCTCATGGGCAACTAGAAAATTAACTATGTCCGCATACCGTGGATCCTTACCTCCCAGTTGATAAAACTGCTCATTTGGGAAAGTGTCTGTAAGAGGTACTTGATCTAAATCATCAGAATGTTGAATGATCCTACTCACATGATCTGCCACCAGATTCTTTACCCCGCTCTTGTCTCTGATCTCAATGTCAAATTCTTGAAGAAGTAGCATCTAGAGTAGGAGTCTTGGTTTTGCTTCATGTTTCTTTTGCAAGACTTCAAAGTTGCACGATTAGTGTAAACAACTACTTTAGCACCAAGTAAATAGGGGCAAAATTTCTCTAAAGCAAACACAACAGCCAAAAACTCCTTTCCTGTAGTGATGTAGTTGGCTAGAGCAGAATCCAAAGTTCTAGAAGTATATGCTATCACATGAGAAATTCTGTCCACCCTTTGTGACAAAACTGCCCCCACAACAAAGTTTGAGGCATCACACATCAACTCAAAAGGAAGGTCCTATCTTGGTGGTTTGAATGATAGGTGGGGAAGTGAGTCTCCTCTTCAGCTCCTCAAATGATGCCTTGCAGGGGTCATTAAAGACAAAATCAACTTCTTTCTGTAATAATCTTGAAAGAGGAAGTACAATCTTATTAAAATCTTTGATAAATCTCCTGTAGAAACCTGCATGACCAAGAAAAGAACACACATCCTATACACAAGTAGGATAAGGTAAAGAAGTAATAATATCAACCTTGGACTTATCCACTCGGATACCATCCTTAAAAATTACGTACCCTAACATAATTCCCTACTCTACCATGAAATGACACTTCTCAAAATTTCAACACCAAATTCTTTTCAATGCACATTTGCAAAACAACTCCTAAGTTATCTAAACATTCATCAAAGGAAGTCTCATAAACAGTAAAGTCATCCATGAATACTTCCATACAATATTCTAAGAGATAAGAGAAAATCCTAACCATACATTGCTGGAAAGTACCTGGAGCAT
>JAXGGT010000001.1:9006896-9020277 GCA_035583425.1 Marsdenia floribunda
TTCTTTGGGTTCGTTTTTTTTTTTTTTTTTTTTTTTTTTTTTGGACTTCATGGGCCCTTCAAATTCTAGCCCAAATCTGCTAGGATATTGGGTATGAACAAAACTGAAACGCGAGGCTCTCAAGGTTATTTGGAGTTGGACCTGAAATAGAATAAAAAAACAATTAATTAAAAGCTTAACTATTTAATATCAATATCATTAAAGTATAATAATCCAAATAACACATAAAAAATCCTAAGAATGGTAGAGAAGATGTATTAAATAATAAGCATAGAGGATCCAAAATATATAAATCTATATGTTATCAATATTCTATAATCATCATGCACTTCGATCAATTATGCCCAGCTTGAACCGGAGAAAGTTGAAGTAAATGATCTTTCCCGTGACAGAATAGCTGAAGTTCTGAGAGTTGCAGACATTGTTGATGAGGGACCAAATACACCTGATCGAATTTTTTTTGGGACTTATTAACCAAAAAATAAAGAAAAGGGACCAACCACACCAAAGACATAAACATTGGGGACTAAATCCACCAATCTTCCCAAATTAAAAATATTTTAATAATTTTTATTTTGTAAAAAAAAATTATAAATATTAATTTAAAGAAAGTTAATAATAACGTTAACGCAAATGATATTTTTTCTAAATTTCCGTCCCCTCCTGATCCCTTTATCTAAACTATATATATATATATTATATAAAAATTAAATTATAATAATCATACAATCAAATTATTAATATTTGTTAAAGTGAGTCATTATATATTTTAATAAATATTAAATTAGATATAAATGAATAAAATATTAACCATACTATATATTTTCTTAATTTATAATATATATATATATATATATATATATATAAACAATCATAGGAATCATTATTTTTTTAAAAAAAAAAAAATAAAACATAAAAGGAATTTGATAAATATTTTTTCAAGATTTATTTATTTATTTTTTCTAGTTTTATTTAAACTTTAACATAAAAAGAATAAAATTTTTCATGAAAATAATACATGATAACAAATCTCCGTTGGGATATAGAGACAAAAATGAATGTAATAATTATTCTCTGTAAGGGATAAAAATAGAATGGAGAATAAATGCAGGATCGGGATAATAAAGAAGTCCTCACAAATCTTTGATCCCGTTATCATCCCAATATATGAGTCATGAAAACCTATTTTTGTATCTACAGAAGTTGACGATCATTATTGTTAATTAATTTGATGACAAGATAAAATTTATTAATATAAAAGATAAAATTATATAAATTAAAAGACTGAATTTGATAATATTTTACATTAATGTAAATTATTTCATGTAATATTTATATTATTGTGTAAAGAAGTTCCACGTGAATTCGTCCTTTTTAAATTATTTTAAAGTAAAATTTGTTTTACAAAACTGTATTTTATATAATTATTAAAATTTTGAAATCTCATTAATAAAATATAAATATAATAATTATTGACGTAAAATTATTATGATCATAAATTTTTCCTACACCTAATTACATAACATTGCTTTTTTTTTTTTTTTTTTATATTAATTTAACTATTTGTATCGATTAAAAAGATAAAAATTTAATAGAATACTATAATAAGAACCATTTTTTTTTTTTTTTTTTTTAAATTGAGATATTTTGGCATTTCAAATTTATTACCTCTTGAATTATAAATATATGCTTCATCATATGTGTGTATATATATATATATATATATATATCAATAATTATTTTTAATAAAATTTATTATTTTAATCTTTTATTTTAAGTAATATATATTTTACATAAGGATAAAGATAAATTCCCTTCACGTATACTTTTATATGATATGATTCATATAGCAGATTTCATATATTATTAGGGTTTAGATATTATATTAGATATTATACATATATGTAGATATATATATATATATGATCAGCAGCGTTGAGTCCAACGGGGGCAACAAATTACCAGTTTGATGCGGTGTGATCCATCCGAAGCAGACTGTCTCCTCTCCACCAACTAATTATCAAACGGATATCTCTCCCAAGCTGATATTAAAAACGTCTTTTTCTCTTTGAAAGGTTCTCTACGATCCGTTTTTTTTGTACCCTATTCTATGGACTCAGTTTTGATCAATGTTTACTCCGTCACTGTAACTAATCTTTCCTTATTCAAATTATAAGTGTATTATTCAGAAAATATATATGTACGTAGAAAGTAATAAATCTATACGTAACACTATACCTATATATATATATATATATATGCATATACATATATGGAGCACGCAATTAGAAGAAGAGGATTAAACAACAAAATGGTGGTGCTTGCCAAAAAAGAAGGTTGGTTAATTCATTCGGTTGAATCTGGAAATCACGTAGTAAAAGACAAAAGTTTGCTTAAAAACCCCATACCATGCCCATACGAATTGTATTTTTCAACTCCTTTTGGCCTGAGTACTCCAACTTCCACGCATATGGGAAAAGCTTGTTTGTCTGTCAAGGGAGGCCAAGACATTGAGCTGTGTGATGTTTTCTTTGATCCAAAATCAAAAAGAAATATACTTTTTGTCTCTAAATTGGTGAAAGATCATTCCTTCTCTATTACGTTCACCCCAAGTGGATTTATTGTGAAAAATTTTTCAACAAATGAAATAATTGCGCAAGGTCATCTTATAAATAATTGTGAGTATATTTGGTCATATACAACTAATATGGATTCTTCTTCTTATAATGCCCACACTACCACCCAAAACAAAATTACCAAAACACCCTCCCAAGTAAGCAGCACCGCTGCTTATAAGTATTGCCGGAACTACATTTCCAAGACCTTCGCCCAACTGCGAGGAGTGCCAAGATCAAGAGTCACTTCCAAAAAAAAAGTTTCAGCTGAAGTTGAAGCTGCTGTATGGGTGGTTGATACCGGAGAAATGAAGAAACATTTTACCAGAAATATTAAGTTACTTCACAATGTACGTCCACTTCCTCCAGCCGACAATGGTAAGTTGCCATCCATGATTGATTACGTAGGAAGATCATCACCAATAACTCATATTGGAGATACTTATTTGCTAATAAAGGGTGGTAGTAATGGTGATCATCATCAGCAACAACACGTTATTACATTAAAAAATGTTTACGTGGTTCCAAAAGCTACATATAATGTGATTTCAATCACTCAATTCTTTTTAGATCATCCTTATTTTTCTAGTTTTGAATTCAATACGAATGGTTTTATTTTAAATGGTCACATTAAAAAGAAGAAAGTAATAGTAAAAGGACCAATAATTGAAGAAGCCTACTATTGGATTAATTTATAGTAAAATTTTATTCTTTTACACAATTAATTTCTATATCTTTCATCTATTTTCGATTATCATATAATTTAAATATTATCTTAATTATATATCATATTTTTAGAATGCATAATTTACTTCTTTTGACAATATATACATATATATATATATGTGTGTGTGTGTGTGTGTGTGTGTCAAAATAATCTTCGTTTGGATGAGCATCTTCGCAAAGATCATTATAGTAATGATTTTTAGAAGAAACGTCCCCTGTTGGCGCAACGTGATGATCTTGGTGGCTATTGGGCATTAGAGGTGGAGGTGGAGTCAGTGCAAGTGACTGTGACTGTGACAATCGAGTTTATTGATGATGCAAGTTAATCAACGATCCCAGACAAGTGGAGGATGATCAATTGCAGTTTGCATGCATTTTTGTTGTTGTGGCACTGCCTGCAAATCTTAATGGACATAATAGTTTGATGCATATTTATTTGTTACGAATATATACTTTTTGACATCTTGCATTTGATGAATAAAAGTCAACTTACTCCATTTTTATTCTACACTCGTCCCCATTTCTAATATATATATATATATCACTATTAGAAAAATAAAGAATAACAACTAATATCTATGACTACTGGTTCTTAAAATTACAACCGTTTTACGACTGAATTATTTTACGGCTGATTACACAATTTGATTACACAATTTGATCGTTATTTTTGGCGGGAAAAGATGGCGCATTATAGAAAATATTTTGTGATTGTAAATCAATTGCAAATTAAATAGAATTACAACTATTTTTTTAGTTGTATTTCAGTTGCAAAATGACAACATAATAACAATTACATTTGTAACCGAATCATGACGTTGTTTTAATTTTTATTTCGGTTGCAACATAACGACCGAATACCAATTACTTTTTTCATTTTAGTTTTTCGATTACAATTAAAATCACAACTATCTTCTTCGCTTTTAATTTTTCAATTGTGCATTTGCAACCAAATAATATCTACCTTTTTTGCTTTTATTTTTTGGGTTGTTAATGGCGACCGAATAACCATTGTTATTTTGATTTTAATTTCAATTGCATTATAATGACCGAATAACAAGTACTTTTTTTTTACTTTTAATTTTTCGATTGCAAATTGACGACGACTAACTTTTTTGCTTTTATTTTTTCAGTTGCTAATTGGCGGCCAAATAACCATTGCTATTTTGATTTTTTATTTCAATTATAATATAACAATCGAATAACGACTAGTTATTTCTTTTAAGTTTTTTGGTTGTAAATTGGTGACCAAATAATGACAACCATTTTTGCTTTTACTTTTTCGATTGTTAATTGGCGATCGAATAAGCACTGTTATTTTGAATTTTTTTTAATACTTTTTTTTTTTAATATATACATACAAAAGGTCATATAATAAAAAATAATTATAAAATTTAATAATATAATAGATATATATATTTTTTAAAATTATAAATTACTAAAATAAAAATTAATCTATCTTAATGTTTAGAGATTGTATTTAAATTAAAATTTTAAAATTATTTTGTGGATAGTGGGCTTACAATAAAAATAGATAAGCCTATTTCACACATATATGTTTTTTTTTTTTTTTTTTTTTTTTTTTTTTAAATAGATAAGCCTATTTCACATATTTTTTTAGATAAGCTCAATTCATATGTATTTTGAGATATTCAATATTTTAAAATGAACATTTAAGAATTTTTAGCATTTATGGTATAAGGTTTAGGGTTTAAATTTCTTATGTTAAGTTATTTTAATGTAAAAAAAGGTTAAAAATTAAGAATTAAAAAACATAAATGTCCCTAATAAAATATTTTTACTTATTGTAGAATACTAATATATATATATATATATATATATATATATAACCCTCTGATTAAAGAATTTAAATAATTGATATTGAGAATCTAAATATTAGCACAATTGCTTCTATTGTAATTGTATTTTGCTATTAATAGTCACTTATATTTTTATAAATGAATTTTTTTTTTTTTTTTGCAACTTGTGTATATAATAACATTATATTATTATATTATTATTTTAAAATTTAAAAAGTATAGTAATATAAATAATTATTCTTGACCCACTTATTCTGCACTATTTACAAGAAGTTTGTTTAAATGCAAGAAGTTTGTTTCAAGAAATTTATTTAAAATATCTTCTATTTAGAAGAAGTACTCCTATTCATGTTAAACTTCCAATTAAAATCTTACTCTTTTATGTTCTAGGCTAAATAATTTAAATTAATTATTTAATTATTATGTAATTATTATTTTTTTAATTAAAAAAAAGTGATACAACATTTTTCCATAATATTTTTGTAATTTTTTTAAGCATATTTTTTATAAAAAAATATTAACCATACATATTTTATAATAATTAAAATATGATCAAAATAATTAAAAACGAATATCTAAATTTAATATGAAATAATAAAATAATAAAAAACGAAAATAGTGAAAATTAATAAAGTAAGAATTGAATTAACTAATTTTCTTTTAAAGAAATATCTATCTAAATATAAAAATATTTTTCTATTTTAAAACATTATATTTGAATAATTATTTTTGAATAGAATCAAATATGTATTTGAAATACACTTAAATTTATATATATATATATATCAAATGGTAAACATATTTTAAATTCTTTTTAATTGAAGAAGTAGTTCATCAAAAGAAACTCAAGGATATCATTCTGGAGGCTAGATCCTAGCTAACGGTAGTGATGCCTGGTCTTGGCAAGCTTCTCCCGTGTGTGTGTGTGTGTGGGGGGGGGGGGGGGGGGGCGGCGGTGCTGTTTTCCTAAAAATGTGAGTAACTTCTCCTAACATGTTGATCAAGTTTTTTTTTCTTACATTCTTGGCTTGCCAAGAGGTCTGGGTCGAATCTCCCCTTCCTCTTGGCTTGCCAATGTTGGGTATTTTGGGACTTTTCAATAAAAACTTGACTCGTGTAGGACACTGTCCTAAAGGACTATTTTTGTTTAGTCTCACTAGGATAAAACAAGCTCTTCCTCTTTTTAGAGGGGACAGGAATGACGTATTTTTTTCATAAATCCCAGAATATAATTTAGAGAAGAAAATAAAGAAGAGAGAAGAATTAATCGTTCTTGTTACAGTAAGGAGACATAACGTTTATATATATTCAAAAATAACATTACCCTAAAGTCTGTGATACTGATGAGAATGTGCAGATAGTTACTTAGGTAATGTAAACATTCAACGGGAATCACGTTGAACTTGGAGAAGAATAGGATAATATAAAATAAGAAACGTGATGATTTGAATTAACCTTATCAATAGTTAAAATAATTTTTAAAAATTCAAATTAATATATCTCATAATAAAAAGATAAGATAATATAATTTTAAATATTTTAAATATTCAAAAGATAAAATCTTGTAAAAATATGATATAATTTTCCAACAATCCCCACATATTTTACAAGATTTTTCATATAGAAATTTAATAGAAATGCTGGGATAAATTATGGGCAAGAATGCTTCATGCTTGGTGTTCATTGAACTATGAACCAAACACTGAACAACACAATATAACTTGCAATGATTTTGGTGAAGTCATATACTTCTATGAACCAAATATCATGAATGCAAGTTAGAGATTTTGTTATTCACATTTTAACCCCTGCATGATTTTGTCATTCATCGCTGTTGTGTGCAATAGGCCATGCGCGTGCCTAGTTTTTCATGAGTGCTCTAGAGATTTAGCCAAATCTCATCTCATAGGAGCGACCTCACTCCACATTCACATAGGTGAATATATCAAGCATATATTGCAACAATATGCCATCCATAAAGAATATATATTGATTAAGAGTATTACTCAACCTCACTTTATGTCGCAATGATAAGCACTATTCACACATCATAGAAGAGATTTTACAAGTGCTTACAGAAGCCAATTTGACTTTGTTATTACCCATATGAACCTACTTCATGGGATCTCCAATCACATAGGTTGGGTTTCCATCAAAATTGACTATCTAATTGGCTTTCAATCTTATTCCCCTCGATGTTTCCTATAACCAACTTTTCTAAAATATTAAATCATTAATAAAATCATTCATCAATTAGCAGCTGCTTTATGACATTAATATGTTAATCTCACATATTCTTGCAATTATTATTTGCAAAGATAGTATATATATATTCTGTTACACCACCTTCGACGGTGACTGTGTCATTATAATAGATCTTGACTTTTGTCTAAGATCCAATTTACATCCTTATACCTCAGTATAATGATATTATCTCTAAAGTATTAATTGCTATAATAGAATTACAGTAATGCAGGATACTATAATTTATAGTTCCCTTCAAACATTTAATTTACTTACATCACTATACATTATTTAGTATAATGGGATCATCAAAATATAGGTTATCATATAGTTCCTCTCAAATATTTCATTCGTCACATCGCCATACCTTTCGTGGTATAATGGATCGTCACAATGTAGGATACCACATTTTATTTGTGCTTCATTATACCTTTGGTATGATGGAATCATCATAATATAGGACACCATAGTTTATGGTTCCTTTCAAATATTTTATTAGTCTTATATAGACTAATACTTATAATTTAAATATTGAGTACATCTACTCAAGCAATATATAATATCTGTAATATCCAATCTCATAAAATTAATTTAAGTGTATCAAATTACCAATAATTGATCATAATTGTGTTATATAAAAGTAATTAAACTTCTTAAATAAGAAGTTTCTCATAAATTTTATCAATATCTTTCCTTACGACTTCAATATTCTAGAATACATTTAACTTCATTAAACTTTGAAGCTAATTACATAAGTGGATAATTATCATAATTTATAAGTTAGTATCAAATATAGATATAAAATATATAACACAATCATTATCACAACTTTATAATATACAAATTTATTCACTTTATTAGATGATGAAAATCATATACATAATGCCACTTTCTCATGCCAATTTTAGGAGCCTTATAATTTATTTTCTAGAAAGAATACATCCCTCAAATTGAATTACAAATTTCTTCTTCTAACTCACATATAAGAATTTAACTCTAAAACGAATTAGATTTAACAATTATTTGGTAAAAATAAATTTTGCAAAAGAAACCCAATATGAAAGGTATTTAAAAAAAAAAAAAAAAAAAAGAATTAGCTTTCAAATGTTAAATCATTTATTTAAGATGATCTTCAGAAAAAATGATCTCCAAGGATGATTCAATTCAAGACCTCTTACTCCTCTTTTAATTATTTTGAGTCTTCAAAGACTCTCGTTGAGCATGAGAATAATCAAAAGAAAGATAAATGTATACTAGAAGAATTCAATACATTTAAAAATTGCATAACTACCCCCACAATTTTCAAGCATTTAAAATTTGGAGTATTAGTTTTCCATAAATTTTAAAGTTCTTGCTATTTCATAAATCCAAGCAGATCTTTTATAAAGCTATACGGAGGATCAAATATATTCATAATTTTAGCATAATGAATGTGGTCATTAAGATCTTTACACTTTATATATATATATATATATATATATATAATATTCCATCTATTCAAAGAATTCAAATTAATTGACAAACCTCCAAAATAGCAACTAATACAGTAATATCCTCCATAATAATAATTTAATTATGTTATTCATAAGAATACATAACTGAGCACAGAGCACTATTTAATTTTAATTTTAATGTTTTGTATCATTGGGTAACTTCAAACAAAATCAAGTAATTTATAAAAAATAATGGAGGATAACCAATGTTTCTCAAGCTTCTCCAAGATTCCAATGCTTGTATATAATAAATATCAACACATTTGACAATTTACCAATAATATATGAAAATAGAATTTCGAAGAAAAATTCTCTCATTTAGTTCAATCTTGAAATTAGACTTAATATTCATTGTCCAAATAATCAAAATCTCCTAAATTCAAATTCAATATCATTCTTATCCTTATGGATAATCCTTGCATGCATGTGACTAAGTAAAACCAATAGAATTGAGGGAAATCATAGGAAGTCCTAGGTCAATTTAACAATTCCTTATTTAAACTTTGCCATATCCATATCATAATATTTAGTAGTTTAGTCCATGTATCATTTAAAGGTAGATGTGAAAGAAGTTTAATCCAACCAGTTTAAGGATTCAATTATTAGAAAGTCAAGAAAAGAATCCTCTCAACAAATTCTAAAAATTACATGTGAATATAAATACTTTTAAAAAAATTAGTGTATTATTCAAAATACCTTTAGATTGTTCTTTGTCCTTAATGTCCTTCAGTAGCTGCAAGGATAACATACCACGAAGTATATTTCTCCCAAAAAGAAAGCAAGAACAAAAGCCTCCAATAAGACAGCTCTGTAGATCATTGCAACAGGCACAAATTTCGGAAGACCATTGTTGAGGGGAATTCACATAATTCTTACTTCCACCAACTTTTACTCTTTTAGAATCCACCATGGCTGCAGCTTCAACATCCTTTTCCACTTCTGGATTGCCTTTCAGGGTATATAAGCGGGAGGCACGTAACTGCTTCGCCCTTTCATTGAGACTTTCGTCTCATCACTTGAACACCATCAAAAAAGAAAATGGATGAATTAAAAAGCCCCAAAATAGAACTAGTCCTTTAGATTGTTGGGTATTTTGGGACTTTTCAATAAAAGTTTGAGTCGTTTAGGACATTGTCCTAAAGGACTATTTCTGTCCAGTCCTACTAGGATAAAACAAGCTCTTCCTCTTTTCAGAGAGAGACAGGAATGACGTATTTTTCTCATAAATCCAAGCATATAATTTAGAGAATGAAATAAAGAAGAGAGCAGAATTAATCTTTCTTGTTAAAGTAAGAAGAAAGAATGTTTATATATATATATTCAAAAATAACATTACCCTAAAGTCTGCGATACTGATGAGAATGTGCAGACAGTTACTCAAGTAATGTAAACGTTCAACGAGAATCACGTTGAACATGGAGAAGAATAGGATATCTATAAAATAAGAAACGTGATGATTTGAATTAACTTTATCAACAATTAAAATAATTTTAAAAAATTTGCATTAATATATCTCATAATAAAAAGATAAGATAATATAATTTTAAATATTTTAAATATTCAAAAGATAAAATCTTGTAAAATATAATATAATTTTCCAACAGCCAAGAGGTGTAGGGATAACCTCACCCGAGTGTTTCACATTTCAAGATATCTTCGCACGATTGAGCCTCCCTAGGTGGATTAGTTTGGGCCGAAAGGGTCTGGAATACCACTGCCAAAAAAAAAAAAAGGAAAAAAGGAAGAAGAAGCTAAAGAATGGATCAAATTGTGAAGGTTTAAAGGACCCTTAAGGGCATCAATGACCCTGTGACTCTGCTTCAAACATAACCGCGCGTTTCCTTAAAACTGAGCTGAAATATTATGGGGGCTATTAATCATTGAGAACCCCCTTTGTATTTACATATAACCGCGCGTTTCCTTGAGTTTCTCTATCACAGCCTCATATAGATACTGGTATAAAACATCCATAGTAGTTTGAAACGGAGCTTATTTATTAATTGTGTAATTATTAACTATTATATTTAATTAAATTCAATTAAAGTAATTTTAGTAACTTAAATATGGTTCTATGCATCAAAGACGACGTATTTATGTAGAAACTCTAATTTTAGTAAATATATGGCTCCTATTACAATCCATTTCTCCGTTATATGTGTATATATAAATCTTTGTGGAAAAATTTGTATATTTTTTACCAATGTTTTAAGAACCGGACTGGTAATCAAACCAGAAAAGTTAATGGTTCATGGTTTAATGGTTCAACCGCAATTGAGCTGCAATTGGACTGGTGACGTCATAAATAAAAAATTTTTTAAAAAATTATCATAAATAATATAATTTTTTAGTAATTTAATGTAATTTTAATTTATAAAATTATTTATAAATATTTCACATATATTATTTACTATTTAGTAAATATTTATATTTTATATATCTTTAAAATTAAAAATAAATATATTAATAAAATATTTACTTTAATCTTTAAAATTAAATAACTAGTGAATTATAATATTTAGAAATCAACATTCGCAATTGACAAAATATTAGTAACACAAATATCAAAATATTCTTAATTATATATATAATTAATACTTATTTACCAAATAAAAAAAAATAAAAAATTAGTACTTACTAATTAATCTCTTAAGATGAGTTTGTAAATTTATTTATTTATTCGTTAATTAATTAAAGAAAAATAAGAGAAGACAATACATTAATTAGGTACCACTACAAAATTAACAATCATGATTTGAGGAAACACATAGGTTAGCAGGTAAATTATGACCGAATCTTGAATATCACACCCATATTATCAGCCAAAATCTTTGTCATAAAATTTTATTATTGTGATAAAATTTTATTACTCTCTATTCCATTGATTCTGGTCAATCATCTTCATTTTCACAATTATAATTTAATATATAAATATATATATTTTACTCTCAATATATCTCATAATTATTTTAAACTCTAAATCATCAATTAATACAAAATCAAAATATATCAATAATTATTTTTTTATTCATGAAATTCAAATTTCAAATCTTATTGAAAAACAACAAAATTCCTCTTACTTTTTTTTAGTTACAATTATTTAAAGGAAATATATATATACACACATATATATACATATTGGGCATGTTCCTCAAACAAAAAAAAAAAAGGCATTTCTATCACGGAAACATAGGAATTCGGGTACTCCTTCGACAGGGGCCATCTCTCTAACCCTTCCATCTCTCTTCCCCGTTTCGTTGCCGTCGCCTGTCTCCCCATCAAAATCCAGCAAAGCCACCTTCCTCCTCCGCCTATCTCGCAGGAGAACTCTTCACATCCCAAGCAATCCCACCAAACGGAACTGACAACAAGGACCGACGTCGGAACTAGGTTTCGATTTTTAACTACGTCATCAAAGGTCTTCTTCTTGCTTCCATGATTAAAATCTATGTCGTGGTGAAGGGCGTTGAACCACGACACATCCAACCTCAGTAGCCTTGGATCCATTTTCTGTTCTTGCAAAAAAAGATTTTTGAAGCTCGAACTTGGAATGGAAAACTTGGATATTTCATCCTCTACTAACTCGGCCGGTTCAACTACCGACCGGCCGGTTTGCGGTTCAACCGGTCTGACCGGCCGGTCTGACACGGTTCTTCATTTTTAGAACGATTTTTTAAGAAAACAGTTTTTTGGCAAATAACCGAACCAGTTTAGGGACCGATTTACGGTTTGACCGGCCGGCCCGGTCCTGTCCCCAAAACATTGTTTTTTACAATTTGAATCAAATAATAAAGTGTTTGGATTACACAATTTAACTAACTTATTAATTATAAGAAGTCTTAAATGTAAGTAAGTAAGCTAAAATGATATATGTATGTATATATATATACTAGAGAAAAGTTCCACCCAAGTGTGGATCATGTATATATATATTATTATTTTAAATTTTTTATCTAATATTTGAATAATTTTAGTTTTATTTTTACAAATTTTTTATTTATTAATTTACAAGAATATATTTTTATATTTTAATAATAAATTTGTATTTGATAAAAAGTTAAACTATTATTGACAATTCATATTTATAAGGATGACACAATATAAATATATTAATGGAAGATTGGCATGTTTAATCCCAAAAATTTGAGGTTTTGGTAACTTTGGTCCCAAATTTTTTTTTCAATATATTTGGTCCTAAACATATGATAATTTGGTAACATTGGTCCCAGACGTCGGAAAGAGCTTTTCTGGTGAAGTCAACTATCAAAATCGATCATTGACTATTTAATGGAGGGTAAAAATGTAAATTTATAATTTTAAAAAACAAAACCCTAATCGGCACTCTCTAAAATCCCAAATCGGCAGTCCCTAAAATCGACGTGAATTTCAACGCCGATGATCGGCAGCACCAGCAGTTCATTCTATCTCCGTCGACCCCAATTCCACCTTCAAGCAAATTCTTCAATCCCCCTGGAAATATATCAAC
>JAXGGT010000001.1:9028873-9039750 GCA_035583425.1 Marsdenia floribunda
TAGAACTTCCCTGTAACAAAATAAATGCAAATTAGCGTCATTCGTAATCAATTTATTCGAAATACTTTAAAAATCAATTGAAATTAGATATGATTTAATGATAAAAATATGATATATTTTAGCGTTATCAGCCAGGAAGGTAGCTTTGGCCGAGAATGCCTCCTCTATAGGAGCTGGAGCCTACAAAAAAGGGAAGGACCATGAACCCAACAAAGATAAAAAATCTGCCTCGCGAAAGGAGAGAAAGAAGGATAAGAAGGTCAATGGGCGGAGATGAATACATGCCCGAATGTGTCTAGAGAAAGCCTCATATTGCTCCTTATGGAGTGACATAGAATTAAAGACCCGACTCCACTAGACCCTAACAAAGCATGAGATCGCACAAAGTTCTGAGCCTTCCACCGCGATCACGTCTACCCGACGGAGCATTGTGTGCAAATGCGGAGAGCAATCGAGAGACTCCTTCTCGACGATTACCTCTCGAAGTATAGGGCAGATCACCATCTGCACAGTGACAGGGCGGAGCATAGTGGTAGAGATTCCGAAGAAAGAGTGATAGATGTAATCACCACTGAAGTGTCCTCTATCACCCAACTCAAGCTATAAATCCATCCCTTCGCTCCACCTACGTTGCACCTAAAATTGCGTCTGTCGGAGAGCAGATCAACTTCTCAAAATCTGAACTCGCCGCCACCAGTGAAGTGCAGTACACGCCCGTAGTCATTGATGCTATGCTGATCTCGCCAGGCATAGATAAGTGTTTGGTGAAACGAGTCCTAATGGACACCGGGGCATCCAAGGATATCCTCTACTACAAGTGTTTTAGAGAGATGGGCCTCAATGACCATCAACTGCAACTAGACTCCACCAGGCTAGAAAAGGTTCACCAATCACAAGATACTAGTCAAGGACACTGTCACCCTAACCTTGACCATGGGCTCTGGCCCGATTGCGCCGAGTGAGGAGATTGAATTCTTCATCGTTAACATCGATTCCTCCTATAACGCAATCATCAACGCACTTTCTCTATCCGCGTTCGAGATAGTGGTTTCTATGCCCCACCAATGGGTTAAGTTCCCCACAAAGGGAGGGGTAGGGTGCGGTCAAAGCAACCTTCGGGCTCTCTTCGACCATTTGATGAGAAGCCAAAAAAGGTAGAGTATGGCCGTGGCCCTAGAGCCCATGCAAATCAGGGTGATCTCGACACCCTCCCAGGCACGGAAAGACAAGGACCCTCACACCCTGATAGAGGCGATGGAGTGCGAAGAGGTCATTATTCACAATGAGTACTCCAACCAAAGGTGGAAGGTAGAAGCTGAACACTTGTCAGAGGACAAAGATAGCATCATCGACTTCCTCAAAAGGAGGCAAACAACCTTTGCACTCAACATTAGCCCTAGCTTTATCCCGGTTCAACAAGAACCCAGACACTTCGGGGAAGAAAAAGAGCAGGCCATGAAGGAAGAGATAGTAAAGCTCCTCGTTGTTGGGTTCATTAGGGAAATAAGGTACCCAACATGGCTAGCTAATGTAGTTATGGTTAAGAAAGCGATGGGGAAGTGGCGAATGTGCATTGACTTCACCGTTCTAAAAAAAGCATGCTCGAAGGACTACTACCCTCTACCCCGGATCGACACCTTATTCGACTCGACTTCAGGGTACTTGACCATGAGTTTCTTGGACGCATTCTTTGGGTACCACCAAATCAAGCTCCTCCCTGATGATCAAGTTCATACTTCATTTAGAGCCACGGGGCCGAATACTTTTACCAAGTCATGTAGTTCGGCCTAAAGAATGTCGGAGCGACTTATCAAAGGATGGTGAATAGGGTTTTCAAGAATCAGGTAGGGAGGAATGTCAAAGCTTACGTCGATGGCATGGTTGTCAAAACCAAGGCAGAGACATCCTACCTCAAAGACTTGGAAGAGACCTTCAACACACTAGACCAGTTCAAGATTAAGCTCAATCTAACCAAATGCGCCTTTGGGGTCAAATTCAAAAAGTTTCTAAGCTTCATGATCACTGAATGAAGGATTAAGGAAAACTCGAAGAAGATATCTATGCTCCTTCAAATGAGCCCCCCTAAATGCGTCAAGGACTTACAACAAATCAACAGTTGTCTTGCAAGCCTGACGAGGTTCATCTTCATGTCGGCGAAGAAGTGCTTTCCTTTCTTCAAGGTCCTAAAAGCAGCAGTAGAATAGATCAAATGGACCCCAGAGTGTGAAGCAGCCTGGAAAGATCTGAAGAGTTACCTTAGCTCACCCCCTTGCTAAGCTCTCCGGTATGCGGGGAGCCTCTCTTCCTATATTTGGCAGTTGCGAACCTGGCCGTCACTGCTGTTTTGCTTAAGGAGCTAGATAAGAAACAGTTGCCTGTTTATTATATAAGCAAAACTCTGAATGGACTTAAGTTCTAGTACCTTAATATAGAGAAATTGATGTATGCTTTGATTGTTGCAGCTCGAAAACTCCGAGCTTATTTGAGTCACATAGTATAAATGCATACACCAGCATACTATTGCACCAAATCTTCCTTAAAATGGATCAATCCAGAAGATTACATCGAAAGAAAATCTTGTTCATGTATTAAGAGAAAAGTATGTAGTTTATGATCCTGCTCCACTAAATACTCGATCAATACATACAAGGAATCCAAATAAGTGTTACTCTTTCCACAGAGACCTTAGACATTTAACAAAAGATTATATTCACCTCAAGCGGGTTATAGAAAGACTGATTAAAAGAGGAATGCATTCAGAATAGACGGAAGAGGGGACTTTGCAGAGTCACAAAAAAGGAAAAGAAAGGGAGTGTATTATCAATGTAATTTCAAATGAAGTACCATCCCTCACTCAACTCCACAAGCAAATCTATTTGTTGAAGTCTACTTTCATCATTCCGGAGTACACTCATGAAAGAGAAGTTGTATCCTTTTCTCGATCAGAGTTGGCATCCACAACAGATATGAGGATAAACCCAATTATGCTTGATAAAAATTTAACTTCACCCGAGATTGATCAATGCTTGGTGAAGAGGGTACTGGTCTATATAAGGGGTTCCAAATATATTTTATATTATAAGTGTTTCAAAGAAATGGGTTTGAAAGACTGCCAAATTAAGCTAAATACAGCTCAATTGGAAGGATTTACAACACATAAGGTCGATGTTAAACAAACTATTGACTTAACAGTAACCTTAGGGCTAGTCCATTCGTCCGAAGTGAAATTGACAAATTTTATGTTGTTGATGTTGATTCAACCTATAATGATATTTTTGGCATCCACTTTCAGGTCAAATTTGACATAGTAGATTCATTGCCTTACCAGAGGGTTAAGTTTCTATCTCAACATAGAGTTAGGGAGGTTTTGAGCAATCCTCAAAGTTTGTTGAATTACCTTGTGCAGGAAAAAAAGAAACAAAACCAACAAGAGGTTTAGCTTATGGACGTTGGTGTTGTTTTTGCAATAATAGAAAGAAAAGCAGAATTGGAGTATAAGAAAATTGTTTTCCATTCTCAATTTTCGGACAAGAAAATTAAATTTGGAAAGGATTTGTTACCCTCAGAAGCAAGCGAGCTTGAAAAATTTTTAAAGGATCTCTGAGTAACTTTACTTGGACAACTGATGATGTGCTAGGGTTAAATGAAAGTATGGTAGTGCATAAATTGAACCTCAATTCATCAATGGTTCTGATACGATAAAAACCCCTAAGGTTTGGCAAAGATAAAGAACAAGGCATGCACGGAGAGGCTAGTAAACTATTAAAGGCCAAATTCATCAAAGAAGTGAAATATCATACCTAGCTAGCTATGAGACCCTTTGTCCTGGGGCACGACACATGCGTAGGGGCAAGGGTTTGTCATTTGTGCAGAAACATTGTTCGTGTGCCCAGGATATGTCATAGGTGTCAAGGACATCTATGTAAGACAAACTTAGATATTTGACCCATGTGTTAGGGTGTCTCAATTGGTGCATGACATGACCATGCTTGTGCACACATGGCATACCTTGGTTGTGTGTATTGGCTATAGAGTGTGTCAGACTAGAGTAGCACACATTAGTTCGATGGAGAACTGAGTTGGTCGAGTCAGATGGTTCGGTGACATGATGGTTCGTGTGGGTTAGCCGTGACCGTAGAGTCATGCAGATTGGCATGGACCTTAGTCAAGTCAGGCAAGCGGTTTAACTAGAAGACTTGGTCAAATTGAAAGGTTTTAGAAGGTTCTAGAAATTCCTATAAAAATGAAGACTTGGTCTCTTGACCTAGTGGATCAAGGAAGTCTTGCAAGTTTGGGTTGCACACCTTGAGGATCTCCGTACATGTGTCATGATCTCAGTATTTAAAGGGAGAGCTTATTCATTATAATCATTAAGTATTGAGTATTGATAGTCTCTAATGAAGTTAGAGAGAGAAGCTCTAGGGTGGATTTCTATAAAAAGAATGGGCGTGAAGCATAGATAGGTAGATTAGCTGAGTGCTAGATAGCTGTTCCTATCTGGGCTAGGGGTGTTAACCCGAGTGACCTCTATTTGTAGGTACTCACATTTGTACTTGTATCATTTACTATTTGGAATATAGTAAAAGGTTGGGCGTCTTTGCCTGTAATTACTATGTGTTGATTGTTATTGCCTTCTTTTCGCAACGTCCAAGAGATTTTGAGTTGTGTGTTTTAGTATATGCATGCTAGGACAGATACCTCGTGACAAGTTTGGTATTGGAGCACAGTTTTCAGATCTATTATGAGAATATCAAGTTCATCCGGTGATGGGAGCTAAGGAGATCCTTGGACTCTTCTCCAGACATACATGCTAGAGCTAGTGATTGGTTGATGAGGTTAGAAACCCTTTTTTTTTTTGCATTTGGTAAATGCTATTAGTATTTATGAACATCGCACCAATGAGCCAAAGCTGCTGGACTAGATTGGTATGACCTTTGATCTGGGACAGCTTCAAGACATAGTTAAGAGTTTGAAAGCCGATGTAGGTTTGTTGAAAAGGCGTTGCATGACATGGAACTACTGCTGGTGCAAGTAGTTATGGTAAGTCCATGATAAAGATTCCTGGGCCTAAGAATTATGATGGTATTTGTGATGCTAAAGTGTTCAAGAACTTCATATGGATGTAGAACACTATTTTGAGAAGGTACGGATCGTGATGGATGAACAAGTTGCGATTGCAACTATGTACCTAATAGATAATACCAAGCTATGGTGGCGAACTAGGGAGGCAAACCCAAGGTAGTCTAGGGTATGGACATTCAGAGAATTGAAAGCAGAATTGATAGAGTAATTCTTGGCCAAGAATGCTGCTTGACAGACTAGGGAGAGCCTGAAGAAGTTAGAACAGATAAGAACTATTTGTGAGTATGTGACAAATTCTCTTCTCGCCTTCTTAATATTTTTGACATGTTTGAGCAGGACAAGTTGTTCAACTTTTTGTCAAGGTTAAAGAAGTGGGCTAGATTGGAGTTTATGCGATAAGAACCAAAGGATATTGTTGAAGCCTTTGGCATGGCCGACAGATTGGCGGATTCTTAGTCTTTGTTTCATTGATACCTAGAAGATGGTGTTTCCAACCGAGAACAAAGGTAAGTCGATAGTGGAAAAGCCTAAGAAGAAAGGAAACTTTGTCGACAAACAAAGGAATTCTGGTGTGTCTAAGAAGGGTAGTGTGAAGTACTACAACTGTAAGGAGATTGGGCATATGTCATATGCATGTACAAAGCCCAAGCTGAACTTGGTTGCCTTCCAAGTTGGTGAGTCTAGTGGGACAAAAAGGGAGTCACTTTCATGAGTGAATCATATTCAATTGTGCAATGCCATTCAGATGGAAGCGAGACTAAGAGCTATGTGTGGGTTGTTATACATGCATGTGTTGGTGAAAGGTCAGGAAATATTGGCCATTGTGGATTTTGAAGCGACACACAATTTTGTAGCTGATAGGGAAGCTACTCAATTGTAGTTGGCACTGCAAGATTATTCCCATACCATCAAGACCGTGAATGTTGAGGAGCAGCAAGTTAGAGGTAGTGCAATGGTTGAGCTAATGTTGGGAATGTGGAAAGGCCAGTGTAGGATGACGACCGTTCCCCTTTATGATTTTGACTTGATTTTGGGGATCGAGTTTTTGGCTATAGGTAAGGTGGCATTGGTGCCACATTTGCATAGATTGATAATCATGGATGAGTTGGCGTCTAACTTTGTGTAAGGTGTGTACAAGGATCGGTTGCAAAGAAATGGCAAGGGATTATTGTCTGCAATGCAATTGAAGGATGGGCTTAGGAAGGGTGAGCCGACATAATTGACCCTTTGTTGGAAGACGCAACTTGGTAGTACAAAATTAATTAAAGGCTCCGGAAGAGCAAATATAATGTTACCTAATGGAACAAAATTAACAATAATATGTTTTCACTAAGTCTCAAAGAAACATGTTAAGTTTTAAAGATATTCGTTTTAATAAATATCATGTCGAGACTATAAACGAGAGAAACAATGAGTACCTCTATATTACAAGCATTCTATTAAATAAGAAAACTATATTAGAAAAATTGAATATGTTTTCATCTAACTTATATTACACAAGAATTATTAAAACTGAAACACATGCCACAATAAACCGAAAGTTTATTGATTCAAATACATTCACTATTTGGCATGATCGGTTAGGGCATCTCGGTTCAAGCATGATGCAAAGACCTATTGAAAATTCACATGGACGGTCATTGAAAAACCTGAAGATTTTTCAATCAAAGGAAATTTTCATGTACTGCTCATTCTCAAGCAAACTAATCATTAAGCTATTACTAGCTAAAGTTGGAATTGAATCTCCAATGTTTCTGGAAAGAATTCAAGGTGATATATGTGGACTCATTCGTTCTTTATGCGGATTATTTTGATATTTTATGGTCTTGATAGATGCATCTAGAAGATGGTCTCATGTAGATTTGTTATCAACTCACAACCTGGCATTTGCGAGATTATTTGCTCAAATTATAAGGTTACGAGCACACACTTTCCAGATCATACAATTAAATCATTATATCTTGATAATGTTGGTGAATATTCATCTCAAGCATTCAATAACTCTTATAAATCAATTGGCATAAGTGTTGAACATCTTGTAACTCATGTTCATGCATAGAATAGGTTAGCTGAATTATTTATTAAACGACTTCAATTAATAGTTAGACCATTGCTTATGAGAACGAAACTTCCCATTACTACTTGGGGCCATTCAATTTTGCATGCAGCAACACTTGTGCGTATCAGCCTACAAATTATCATAAATTCTCCCTATTTACAATTGGCTAATGATCAGTAGCCAAATATTTTCCATCTTAGAATTATTTGAATGTGCGATATATGTTCCTGTAATTCCACCACAATGCACAAAGACGGGTCTTCAAAGGAGATTGGGAATATATTCCAGATTTGATTATCCTATCATAAGAGATATTGGAGATCTTTTTACAATTCTAATAAATCATAATTCCTAATATTAGGGGGATAAACAAAAATACAGTTTGATAATATTGTGAATATTTTGATCACCATACAAAAAAATATGAACTTGAAGTTTATAAGATAGTCCCATTGTACAATACAAACTGCCATATATATTTATTGACCTAAAGAAAGTGACTAAGTCACATATACCAAATGCAAATGCTCCATATGGATTAATGTTCCGATAGAACAATCCATTAGTGAAGTAAAGAAAAGAGTCTATGACATGTCAAAAGTATGGTAGGCTCAATGAGCCCATATTGATACTCCAGAAGAGTCAAGTGACATAACAAATAGAATAACTCCAAAAGAAGTTTAGGTACCTGAAAATACTAAAAAAGATGAGAATGATAAGATCTCAATAAGTTATGTCTTTATTGGAAACAATTGAACCAAAAAAATTGTTTGTCGACAATATTTTTATGAGTAATATAACGCTACCTATTATGAATGATAATAGTGATCATAAACTTACATTCGTCGATGAGTGTCAATATAGATGTGATTGACTATATTCTATAAAGATGTAGTTGAAACATAAATAAACTCACTTGAAAAATGTGAAGTTTTTAGACTCATAATCCGAACACCTAAAAATGTCATACTCATAGAGTACAAATGGGTATTTGTGTAGCAACCAAATAAGAAAGATGAAGTTGTGAGATATAAAACACAACTTTTTGCATGACAATTTTGCAGAATTTTATATTAACTACAAAGTTACATATTCTATTGTGGTGTATGCAATTATATTTCGATATCTCATTAGTCTGGCAACTAATAAGATTTTAATTTGCATCTTATGAACCTAATTATAGCCTACTTATATTGCTCATTTAATGATATATATCTATATGAAAATCCCTAAAGAATTTAGAATGCCTAAAGCATTCCATTCAAATTCTCCATAATTATATTATAAAGACTATATGTATTAAAGAAATTTAGATGAATGTGATCAAATAATTTTAGTAAATATTTAGTAAAGGTGGGTTGCCAAAATAACCAAATTAATCCATATGTTTTTACTAAGAAAGAAAATTTGATATTTGCTATAATCATTGGATTGTTAACGACTTAAAAATTATTGCACTTCTGAAGAGATTTCAAAAGCAATTCATTCTTTGAAAAAGAAATTTGAGATAAAGGATCTCTAGAAAAGAAAATGTTGCCTCGACCTAAAGATCAAGCACTTGAAAGATGGAATTTTTATTCATCAATCAACTTATACAGAAAAAGTCCTTAAGACATTTTACATGGACAAAGCGCATCCATTGAGTACCCCAATGATTATTCGCTCGATGCAAAAAGGGATATTTTGTGATCTCATGAGGATTTGAAGAACATCTTGGTCCCAAAGTACCTTATCCAGTGCAAAAATGTGCACTAATGTATCTTGCTAATTATATGAGGCTTTACATAGCTTTTGTGACTAATTTGTTAGCAAGATTTAGTTCATCTCCAACCAAGAGATATTGGAATGGAATTAAACAAATTTTTCGATATCTTCTAGGAACAACTGATATGAGTATGCTAATGTTGGTTATTTTTCTAATCCGCATAAAACAAGTTCTCAAAGTGGCTATTTATTTACATATGGAAATATTGTTATATCAGGACGCTCTATGAATCAAACTATAGTAGCAACTTTTCTAATCATGATGAGATTACAGTCATTCGTGAAGCAAGTCGAGAATGTGTTTTGTTGAGGTCAATAATTCATTACATTTGAGTGAGTTGTGATTTAACCTCTGGAAGAAAATTTCCAACTCCTCTATATGAAGATAATGCAATATGTATAGCTAAGTTAAAAGAAAGATATATTAAATAGGATTCGCACAAAATATTTCACTAAAATTCTTCTTTATGTATGATCTTCAGAAGAATGGTGATATAGATGTTCAACAGATTCGTTCAAGTAACAACTTGGCAAATTTGTTTACAAAGGTATTATCGACTTCAACATTTGGAATGCATTAATTTAGAGATTTTATATAATGTTCTAATCAAAGGGAGTATACAAGGGAAGGTGTACTCTTTTTCCTTCACTAAGGTTTTTTCCCACTAGGTTTTTCTCTAGTATGGTTTTAATGAGACATATTCCTTGTGATATCCAAGGGGGAGTGATATAAATATATTTATTATATAAATATCCATTGAAGACGCCTATGTCCTATTTACTTATTTTCTCCATAGTCTTTTATCCATGATAAACTCTCATGTACTCTTGACTTCTTTACTTCATAGTCTTTAAGTCTTTTAAGTCTCTACAATTTTATCTCTATAAATAAAGGACTTGTACAACCATTATTGATTGATGAATGAAATACAAGAATGATATATTCTCTCTATCTTTCTCTCTATTTTTCACCCCTTTTATAATTAGTTTTATAATATAAATATATATATATATATGTTCAATTTATTGTTTCCAACAAAGATATTTATATTATAATTTAAATTTTTAATTTGTAGTTCGAACTATTTGATCTAACTATCCATTAAATAGTCATATTATATAGGGTAAACTATATGTTTAGCACATGAACTTTTCTCAAATCCAGGTTTTGCACACAAACTTTTTTTCGTCCAGCTTTTGCACACAAACTTTTAAAACGTTCCAAATTTGCCATTCTGTCAATAAAATTCGTTAATGAGTCATTTTGCATCCAATTTTTCAGTGGGTCCTATTTTTTCAAGGGCAAAAATGGAAAAGCAAAAGGAAAAATGAAAAACGTTAAGTTTTTCGCGAAAATGAAATGAAAAGGCAGAGGGAAGTTGTTTCTTTGTGTTTGACACTTCAAACAAGCTTTCTTGGAGTGAAAAGGTTGGAAAGAATCGATCTTTGCGTTTGATTTGGGTAATCTAGTGAGTTAGCGGTGATTTGTTCATATACCCAAATTTGGTTTTGACATGGATTGTAGAAAATGGTTCAAGCACGAGGTGAAGAAAAGGGAAGAAGACGATAAGCCTGCAAGAAGGCATCACACAGACGACTGGAAACTTAGGCACCCAAACAAAAACAATATCGACTCCTACACACTGTATGGTAAGAAAATTAAATTTTTGTTTTTAGTTCTATGTCCTGCATTCTTGATTCCTATCCGGGGTAGGCTAATTTGTTTCTGGTTTTAGGCTGGTTTTTCTTTGGTTTTAGGTTTTGACAATACTAAAATGACACTGGTATGCTTGTATTGAACTGCATAGCTCGTCTATGCTTGTTCATTACACATGTGAGCTTGTTTTCATTGTAGTGATATGCTAGTACAATGCTTTTTTTTTTTTATAGGGGAGAAATTGGAGATATGTGGATTATTGTCATAAGGAAAAGATGAGCCTTATTGAGATAAATGACATGTTGAAAAAATTGA
>JAXGGT010000001.1:9039850-9051258 GCA_035583425.1 Marsdenia floribunda
CTGGCACCGTGTTTCAACCCCAGGGCTATTACACGACACTTAGGCCTAATTAAGGCCAAACTTGGTATAAACCCTTTATTTTCATTTTTCAAAAATATAAAATTCACTTTTTTTCAGAATAAATTTCACTGAAAAATATCACTTGTGAAAACTATGCCTTAATTCAAATACTCCTTTTAAATAAATAAATAATAATCTCACATCAAGCGTCTGAAGCTGAACCTTCATATTGACGCAAAGAGGAAACCACAATTTAAAAATGTCTTTCAAATCAAGAATGCTTGAAAGCCACCCGCGTGTCATAAAGACCAAAGACAAAAGCGATGGTACCACTTTCCCACCCTTTCATTTGAACTCCGTGTATATATGTTTTAAGAAAAAGAAAGAAAAAAAAAAAAAAAAAAATTGTGTTCTTGTGATTTCGTAGAGAGAGAGAGAGAGAGAGTGTGTGTGCGTGTGTTTTTGATACTCTTCTGCAGATCTGTTGCTATTGAAATTGAAAGATACCACCGAGAAAAAGAAGAAAACCTTTTGCTGATACCAAAACATCCTTTCCACCTCTTCTTAGTTCTCAACGATAACGTACAACACTCTACTTGTTTCCCAGTATAATAAGCTCATATTGCAATTTATCGCTACTGGTTTTTTTCTGTTTTCTTGTCGTGTATATACATAATATTCTAAGATACAAAATCTATACAGAAAGATAGGGAAAGAGGGCTTTTTGCATGGTTTGTGGATATTCACAGAGGGATCGAGATAAAGGGAGAAGAAATAAAAAATGTTCCAATTTATGGAGGGGATTGGCTATCCAAAGGCTTTGTTTGGAGTTAATGTTGGGCTGGCTTGTATCGATGGTGTTCTTGCTATCCTTGCCTTTCTTCAGGTTGCTTCCATTCTGTTTTTCTATTTGATCGATTCTTTGTTTTTTTATTGTTTGTCATCTTGGTTTAGTTGAATTTGCATTTCAAATATATATGTATTTCATTATGTTTTTATGGTGTTCTGCTTTTATATGGAATGATTTCGGTTTCTGGGCTTTTGAGATGGTTGGATTATAGATTGTTTTTACTAAAAAAATTGGATTCTTTTCACGATAGATTGTGTTTTTGCTAACAGATTGATATTCTATTTCCGCTGAAATAGAACTGGACAAGAAAACAGCAATGTGATTGGAATATGGGTTTCTTGTTTCATCGGAAGGGCAATTCCTTTTAAAATGTCCATTGTAAGAGTGTCTTATCATATGATGGAAATGTTCCCTTGGTTTTTTTGTATTGCCTATCCTTGTTATGCACACAAGAGCGACAAATATGAAAATTTTTATTGATATTATTCAAACTATGCTTGTTGTTATTCCATTTAATGTTTCCTAGTTTGGTGAATTGCAATGCTCTAATTTGGAGCCCTCACATGTTGTACCATAACAAAGGTTTTTTTTTTTTTTTGGGTCATGCAATTGATAAACTTTTCCAATAGTTACTTCAAGAACATTTGCTTTACATAGAAGCATCTTATCCTAGATGACGATAAGTAGAGAAATGGTGGATTGCTAGTCGGTGCACATGCATGGAAATTGCTCTGCTGATGCATCTCACGATGGTCCACACTTGTTGTGCGGTGGTAGTTCAGGCATTGAGATTATTGAAAAAAAAGTTTTTCTGGTTGTTGTGTTTCTTTTGTGCATGTAATGTATTGGTTGCCACTTGTGCTGGTTATTAGAAGTCAAGTTTCTATGTAACACGCGGAAGAAAATCTTTACATGTTACTTGCATTATAACATATGGATTTTCCAGATGTTGCTAGATTAAAAAATATATACACGGAAATATTTTTATTTTCAACAAAATCGAGGTCTAGAATCTATTTTGTCATACTTCACTGGAACTTCTTCAGCTGCCCACATTGTAAGATTACTAGCTGATATGGTTGTGGGATCACCAGTAGTAGAAAGCATCTTCTCTATGTGACATATTCTCTATTTGGATATCTTTGATTGCATGAGGATACTGCCTTCTTTAACTTAATGGCTATATCATGTCTGGTGTATTCACCCTACCTTATGTGCTCCTTTCTTTTTAATAAATTCAGAAAATCCTGGGTAGCTGTTTTTCAATGTTAAAGTTGGCTTCAATGTCGATGCTCTTTTTCAAATAAAAATAAAGCAGTAATGGGTTTTATATGTTTAACAATGCAAACAATTTTGAAATTGAAGATTTCTAGGAACAGAAATCAGAAGGCATATATGTTGGATTTACTTCCATGATGTAATTAGCTGTGCATGCTTGAATTCTTCCTTCAATTCTAAGAACAGGAATCAAAAAACATATCTATTGGATTTACTACCATGATGTAATTAGCCATGCATGCTTGAATTCTTCCCATGTTCTTTGACGCAATGTGCTTCTCTTATGTACCCGTGATCCCATTTGATACTTCCTATTTCTAATGCTTTAGCATGACAATACCGAGATACACAGTTTTTATTTGGATTTCCTTGTGCTTTAATATCCTTATTTGTGATCTTTGACTTCCAGACAAGTTTAGGGGTTTAAAATGACAGAGAAGTTCATTTTTTAGTGCACATTTATTGAGGTTGATGGGAAACTCAGAGAGTTTTGTATGTAATCAATCAGCCCATGAAGTCAATAGAGATAGAAAGAGAATTCTTTTTCTTTGGTAAACTACAGTTCATCTATTTAGGGTTTCAGGGTTTGGTTCTTGTTTTATGTTTGGTGTTTCAAGAGGCTATCATGAGGTTTTTGTTATTTAATGTCGTGGATCACTAATGACCATTAATTCTTACATTCTGATACTGATAGGATGGTTATATGTAGACCCTAGATTACTCAATTTTGAAACTGCAGTAGCGTAATAGTTTAGTATTAGTTCTAAGTAGGCATATCTACCTGTTTTGCATGTTTTTACTTTGTTTATGTATATATGTTAGCTAAGTATATAACTAAGTAATATTTTTGCCAGTTTTCTTGACTACATAAAAAGGCTAATGATGAATATTTAGGAAATTAAATTTCTTCTCAAAATACATTAAATTGAATTTCTAAGCTCTATGAGTTCAAAACACACTATCTTGTTTGGAAACCAAAAGAACCACTTCCAGAAGAATTGTTTCACCATAAACAGAATGGATTTTCATTCCTGAAGATTATTGATGTTCAGAATGCTATGCACTTCTATCCAAGAGAAGTAGTCATGCTGAGGAATTCTTTTACTTTGTGATACATGTATTGCCCTAATGCTGGAAAGTTATTTGAGGAACATTATTGTGTTTGTCCCTCTGATTATTTGATCATTTTGGTATCACAGCTACTGAGGATTCATTCAAGAAGTTCCCATCTTGGCTGGACTCATCAGAAAGTAAGCAACTACCAGTTTTGACTGTTTCTCCGGATTATACTTGTATAACACTTGTTTTTTTTTTTAAAAGTCTTTCAATAGTACATAATTATTCTGTTACCATGATAGATGAATGATACTTTTTCCTTTAAGGCTATTTAGTCTCATATAGAATTCTGATGATAGATGAATGATACTTCTGTACTTTAAAGCTATTAAGCATTAGATGGAATTCTGATATTTTTTTTTTTTAATTTACATTCTTTTATGCTTGTAATTACTCTCACCTTGAGGATCTTTGGGTACCATATGATATCAATGGATTTTCATATGCAGGTTTTTCATCTACTGATTGGGTCATCAAATTTGGGTAAGAAAGTTTTTGTTGATGAGTTCATTTTCAGTTTGTCAAAAGCCTTATCTAAGTCAATGAAAACACTATAAATGAGAAAGATCAATTTGATTTTCTAAATGCATGATAAGGAGTTGCAATGTCACATCCTTCAGGATTTTTTGACACTGTAAGGATTGCTAGTGTATGAATTTTCTAAATGAGAAAGGAAATAATGAGACGAACGAAGAATGAGAGAGAAAAGCATTTGCAGTTTCTATCATCCTTATTCTCAGAATACATGAGAAATGTTTGTGCCAAAGGCATATGTGGTGGATGTTGTTATACCATGTCTTGTGTGAATTACCCTTTCCATGCCTATGCATGCTGCACTATGAATTCTTCTCTCATGTTGAACCAAGAGTTCTCCCATTTATATGTGTGTGCATGTTGACCTAAGTGTACTCTCCTTCTATATGAATGAGGCGTAACAGTAGTTCTGTTCACATATTTTTAAAGCAGTTTCAATTTCAGCTGTTGGGATGATGGGGTTCTTTAAAAGATTGACAAGTATGCATCTAAGGAAAAAAACCAAAGCTGGACATAATGGACTTGGAAAATGTACTTTTCGGTTTATGTTCCATTTTTCCCTTTTTATTAAAAAAAAAAAAAAAAAAAAGGAAATGAAAATTTAAAGTAGGGTCGCGCATTGGTATCACATCATATCAATAAAGCTAAGCAGCAAAGTCTTGTTTGAAATAGATTTACTTAATGAACTTTGTACTACCTCTGAGGACTAAAGGCATCATTTACTACTGGCAGGTTATTTTATTTATTTTATTTTAACACTTGTTGCTGCTTACAAGGGTTGGGCTTGCTGGTCATATTCCTGTGGTTTTATTTTCATGGGTAAGTCATATTTGTAACTAAAATGGCATATGACCAGTTTTTATATATTCACGTATATCCTGGGTACAAGTATCATTAAGAATTTGTGAATTTCTGTTCTGCAGCTCTCCCTAACATTCTTCTTTTTGCTGCCTTTCTTCTGCTTCTATCATTGTGGTGAGTTAATTCATTTTGCTTTAAAGTTTTTTTTGCTGTATTTTTATTTTAACTTTTCGTTTAATTTAAAATATAATTTCAAATTAAAAGTACTTATCTACTCCATACTAATACAGTTTAATTGGGAGCAATTGGGTTATTCTGCACATTTTTTTTTTTTGGTAAGTAATTGGGTTATTCTGCACATAAATAACTAGAAGTTGAGGTTATATCAATTTTTTGAGGGGAAAAAAAATCTAGTGTCATCTACATCTTAGATTGTTGAGTTTTGTTGCATTTTCTAAATCATTCAAGATACATCTAATTGTCCTTTGCCGGTTTATTTATTTACTTTTAATAACTGAATTCAGTCCATCTATGGCACAGATTCCTACCCCTGTATCGGTTTCTATTCTACAAGGTGGTTTGGCATTCCAATTTGAACCTGAATGAGCATGAAAACCTCTATGTTAGTATATTGCTAGGCCTGCATTACAAAGTATTGGATAGAGGTATCTGACTAACGTAGGCATGCTCACCTCTTAAGTTTTCCCATTCTTGTGCACATTTTCGGTATTGTGAGGCACGAAGTGCTTACATAGCTCACCCTTGAACTGTTCCTATGTGTGGATGTTGCATATGCCTTTCTCCCTTTCCGTGTGCTTTCTTCGCCACTAGAGTTGGGCAGCATCCCGAAGGAATGTTGGTGTGTCGCCAACCTTGGCAATGTTGTCGGTAACTCCCATGGCCGAAAAGTATTGGTCCAGGACAAAGAGGAAGTTTTCCACGATTGATGTGTTGCATGTATCGTTGTACATTACTAGTTTTGGCACCTTTAAACCACCATTGAGGCGGTGTTGGCAAAATTAGAGCAACACATGCATTGGTGCTCTTGGCACTTTAAGCAGACCGACTCGATGTCGCTACGTAGGGAACTAAGTTCACATTCGGCATACTTATGTAAATCTACGATCTCCTGAGCTAGAGAATGAATTTCCTCCTCGAGTGACCGACCAAGTTCCTTTATCATGTCCTTGGCAAGGTCCTTGTGATCTCATCATTCTCTTGAATGACGTTGTCTATTTGCTCTGTGAGTTCGCCCATGATAGCCTCTTGTGCAGTTGTGCACATTCAAGAACCACAATCCTTTTCCCCAAAGGATCAATCAGTGAGGTCCTAGCCTTGGACTTCCTATGTTTAGAAGTAGTAGCACGTTATGGTTTGGCCATAGGCCATCTATTCGTGCTCTCGTCCAACAACCATGTTGACATATTCCATTGATATTGTTTCAACAAGGCTTGGTACCTAGGATGAAACCATTGCTCTGATACCACTTGTCACGGAGCAAGAGATTTTGTAGTACAATCAGTGTGGCATTTAACACACATGGGCTAATACTATGTGCTAAGTAAGCCTGAAAGGGAAAAACGAGAGACAATGATAGTAAACTATGAAAGCTTGTATTGAAAATAGGCGAGGTGTACAAAACTTGTACAAGTACACTATCTAGTGTGCTTGCTAGTGTTTTGGTTGTTGGTTTTCTAGATTCTAGTTGATTAGGTGTTGGATTGGTGGCAAATGAGTCATCTTCCTATTTATAGCCTTCTGCCTCCTCAATGGACGGTTAAGATCGTTTTGATCCAACGGTGGTTAGGCGCCTTCTAGATTAGCATATATGATTCTATATACATAATGTAAATGTTAGAACGTCCTACTAAGTACAAGAGAGGCCTAGACTTGTCTACATGACTCAAGAAGGCTCCGTTGTCTTCAAGCGTTTTCTAGGCTCGTATAGATGTCTCTTGAGTCCTCTAGGGTCTTCCATCGTTCTCCCACACATTCTAGGTCGTTCAAGATGTTTCGAGGTCTTCTAGAGCATTCCTTATAGTGGTGCCAGTGACATTTGTCCTGACCAAAGCACAAGACATTTATTTTCCCAGAACATGACAATGCATTTGACCTTGTGCACAAGCCTGTCCTTGTGGTGCACACCTTTGTGCACGTTTCTGTCCTCCTGCTGCACACTCCTGTGCACATCCTTGTCCTTGCTTGTGCATGTTTTGGGTGCAGCTTGTGCAGGGCATGAAAAATTGTAGAATCTGGTAAGAAACTTGTAATGATGGCTACTAATTGTCCCATACTTGAATATGATTCGGATTAGACACATTAAAGAGGCATGCATCCTTTACATTTATAGTATCTGACATGCATCCTTGTGAGTTAGCTGTCCTATTTTTGTTTCAAAAAAAAAAGACTTATTATGTATTATTATTTTTTTCTTTCATCAAAATTCAGAAGCTTTGTGGTTTTTAAAGAGTAATCTGCATCTTATGATAATGATTTTCTAGGGTTGACCTTTGCCATCAGTCAAATGATGATGATGATGATGATGGATATGATTCTCAGGAAGCTTTATTAGAGAAAACAAATAAAGAACAGTCAGACATTCATATTGGGAGAAGATGCTGCTCTTTTCGGGCCATCTATGTTGGTAGCCGTCAAAAAATTGTGATTTTGGTATGTCAAACTAGAAATTTTATTATAATCTAAATTTCTGATAGAATGTAATTTTATGATTTCTTTTCTTTTTCTTACCATGCCTTGATTCTTTAAATTTTACTTTTCACCAGGTAACTCTGCTAGTTTTGGCACTAATGGCAGCATCCGCTGTTCTAATATGGTTTGGCAAGGGCAAAGTTTCTATTGATTCACTAATAATAGCTCGAGTATGGATACTTTCTGATTTCTTATTTTCATTCACATTTTTACTCACTACTCATTACTTCATAGCATAAACTCAGGTGGAATTTAATGCCCGCCAAGCTGCTCAAGTACTGAAAATGTGGTGTTTATAAGAAGAGAGTATATATTGTCTCAACAAACTTTTTGTTTGTTTGTTTGTTTTTATTTTTTGATTTTTCTTGGAGACATGGAATTCAGATCGCAAAGGTATTGCATAACCGCCATGATGTTCTTAATTTACTTTATTGAATTTCTCTGTCCTGAAAATCTCATTTCAGCTAATCTTTCTTGGAGTTGGACATAATTGAACTAATATTCATGCAGGTATATGTAGATAGTTTAGCTGTTGCAGTTCTTTTGTTAGGAGGAGCATTGGCAGGTTATGGTGAGAACTTCTATTAATACCATGTGTCCATTCTCTTGTGCATCTTACGCATAATAACCTTCGGTTTAGTTCTTCTTCTTCTTCTCTTTTTATAGCTAAACTGGCTATCTGATTCATTTTTGAAGTGCTTGTGCTTTCTTTTCTCTCTATTCAGGCCTTGCATTATTCCTGAAAATGAATAAAGTAAGATCTGAGAGGGTCTCTTCAGAAAAGTGGAAGGTACCCAATTTTCCAGTCCTACTGCATTTTGCATTGTCTCATATGTGCTAAATGCAGTTCAATAATTTTATGAGTTCTTTGTTTCTCATGCAGGTTATTGGTTTGGCTGTTGTCACTGTTTTATGTTTCACTTCAAATGCTTCGGTTACCATATTTTCGGAAATTCCAGTACTTTTTCTATTTCTTGGTGCTATTTTCAGTTTTAAATTTTAATATTCTTGATGTATCTAAGAGGTAATGCTTCTTAATTGCAGCTTCTTTATGACTGGCATCACCAACGAGTTGACAGTATTCGTACTTCACTGCTTCTGCTTCTGAATTACATTCTAGGTGCTTGCCACTTCTTCTTCTAACTATTCTAACTACTAGTATTACTGGGAAACTATTTTAACTAATTTTTCTTGCTACAAGTACATAAAATTTGTAGGCATTTTTGCACAAAGATTTTCAGTATGATAAATGCTTCTTTCTACTTGAATTTGCATGTCCTATGATAAGTTGTGAGCTAAAAGATCTTCCACAGTGATATTACAAAAGTAATTCTGGCAAGATCTATAAACTATTCTTCGTAACACTTGACATTTTATACTTTGTACCTGCTTCAGGTTCATCAGTCCCCTCTGCATTTCTTCTGTGGGTGATGAGAGAATTACCGTCTGCTGTTGTGATAAATAGAGAGGAAGAATCAAGAACCATTGCATTCGTTAGTGACAGCACGGTGGCAGTTCATCCTCAGCGTTGCACTGCAGTGACGAGTTTGCAGAATCAGGTAAAAGTTCCTCAGCCTTTCAGTGTTGTTTCCATGACGGTACAATGATACCACTTGCATGTAAGAATTTCTAGTAATTTGACATATCAGGCAGAATGAGATTCACTGGCATGATAAATCTGCTTAAAGAAATGGTAAGATCTACTCAAACAATTTCTGCTGCAGGTATCAAGGGTGAGTGCTATCTGATGGATATAGGGCTTTTCATGCTTAGAATAGGAAGAGAACATGGTAGAAGTCTAATCGCACCGGAATTTCAGCCCTAAGCCTGCCGTCCGTTCCATAGCTGTGACAAACATCCTTTGTATATAGCAAAAATAACTTAGGCGTCCAATGGGTTTATTATGAATATACAGGAATTAGAATCAACGTTGTTTCTATTGTACAAATGTGTCATTCCTTTATCATATCAATAAATCCAGGTAGCTTTTGTTTGTTCTACGTCTCAGTTTTCCTTTTTTTTTTTTTTTTTTTTTCCCTTCTTCCTGTTGGTAGATTAGAAGCAAGAATTTCAATAAAAGAAATAATTATTCAAGGAATTTGCAATTAAAATTGACAATTTTCAATGAATCTGAATTCCTGTTTCTTTTTTTTTCCCCCCTTTGTCCCCTGTTGTTGATAGATGGCTAGAAGCAAGAATTTCAATAAAAGAAATAATTATTCAAGGAATTTCCAATTAAAATTGACAAAATTTTCAATGAATTTGAATCCCTGCAATAAATCTATATAGAGTCTCAACAACGATAGAAATGTGTGTCTATGGTGGAATTTGCATTCCAGCTACTAGTTCTGATCATCTTGCTAAGAGGACCATCCCTGTAAAAAACAGAAGGTAAAGTTTATACGTCGATTGTCCTTTGATTTAAAACACACCAGAAGGTCAAATTCCAAGTTTGATTTCAATCAATTAAAAACGGAATCTTCCCCCCAAAATACACTCTACAAATTTTATTCAGTCAATTCAAACCAGAATTAGATAAAACAAAACTAAATGACGTTCGAAATTCATTCAACCAATGTTGACTAGGAGTGTGTAGTTCTAGCAAGAAGAAAGAAGAGTTGGCTGTTGGGAGGTTCTCTGGTGGAAGAAGAAAAGTGAGATAACTAGCAGCATTTAGTGACGATGGAAAAAGTCGTAGGAACAGAAGGCTGTCTGTTGTTTGTGCTGTCGACCTGACTGGAGGAGGAAAAAGGAAAATCGTCTATTATTTCAGTTGGAAGGTCATTCTCTAATTTGGATATTCCCAAATAGGTTGAAAAATGTTCTCATCCAAATGACTTTCCTCCTTGTCTAAAACTGTAAATGAAAACACAAAGTACCATCTAAATGCAGCCTATATACCCCCAACCTTCTTATCTCCTACATGTATGATTAGGATTAAGGACATCAATTACCCAAGATAATAAACAGAAACAAAGGAAAAGAAGAAGAGTTTCAGAAGCACACCTTTGTGCTATAAATCCCGTACCCTTTTATCCACTGATCCAAAATCTTTAGGTGGCCACATCTAGAGACAAGACCACAAAAAAAATGCATAATAAGGTAAAGTTGTGCAGCAAAAGCATAATTACCACAAATTACTGCAATATTAGAAATAATTAATCAGTTGACCACCACAAGAACTTGTTTAATAAAAAGCCGCTTTGACAAGATGTCATACTCATCTTGAATCAAGTGTCTCTTCCCCCTACTCTTTGAAAATTTCATTTTATTTGTATTCAAATAAGCATAATTAACAGGTTTCTTGTGCATATTTGCGTATCAACTAACCTATCTAAACACCCAATTTCATATACTACATATCAGATAGAAAAATGCCAACTCTAAGATGTAGCACACATGCTATGTTGTGAAGAACTACAAAACGAAAGGCAGAGTAGCAAGATACCTTAAAAGAGCATAAATAACAGCTATTTTATGGGAACAACATAATACCACTTACCACCCAAAAAACTCTGGCTTCTAGAAGTCCATAAGGAACAGGTCCATACAGCCTTGAATCTTTAGAAAGATGCTTATTATCCCCTTCAATCCAAATATGCCCCTTTGGAACCTAACAAATACAGTCACCAACACATATTTGAGAGAAATAATAATAATAATAACAATAAAAGAGCCAAAACCAGTCAAAGAATTTCCAGCTGAGGGCAAGTAGTAAAAAGAGAAAAATGATCAAACACAATCCACACACATTTATGCATCTCACATCACATCCACGCCCATCCACTGCAGAAAAGCCCATCCAAGATCAGAGATTACAATAGCTTAGGAGCCTCAGACTGATTATACAAAAAATGACTTTATTTGTTCAGAAAACTCTAGAGGTTCCAGATAAGATACAATAGAACAACTCCACCAACAGAAACTGCAAGCCCTATTTTCTCATATCATACACTAAAAGTTTTACCACAAAGAGTTTAGCAGAAACCAATATTAACAGAAAAAAAAAAAAAAACAAAAAACAGAGCCAACCGAACCAATTCTAAAAAAGAGAGGAAAGAAAGCGATAAGCAATCAACAGATCAAAAGTATGTTCTTTACCACAATAGTAGCCTCTTTG
>JAXGGT010000001.1:9071480-9084615 GCA_035583425.1 Marsdenia floribunda
TTTTTTATCCAAAATATCCCTCGCATTTTAATCTTTTTAATTAAAAAAAAAAAAAAAAAAAAAAAAACTTAATCTTGACTATTTGAATTTGGAAATTTTCCTATTTTGGTTCTACAACTATTTTCTTTTTTTAAACTTGGTCCTAAATCTTAACAAATCAAGAATTTGGTCCTCTAACTATTTTTGTTTTCTTAATTTGGTCTTTCCTACCAAATTTGTAAAAATTTTCGATCGTTTAAGTCAACTGAAAAGCAACGAGAAAAATACAACACTCTACCTCTTGTCATAAAATGTCCTCATAAGACTAAATATATGTTTTTTACGTGAATTAAACAATCAAAAAATCTCACAAACTTAGTCGAAAAGACCAAATTAAGAAAACAAAAATAGTTATAGGATCAAGTTTTTTATTTTTTAATATTTAGGACCATTAGAAAACGAAAATAGTTATAAGACCAAGTTCTTGATTTTTTAAGATTTAATGAACAAGTTCAAGAAACGAAAATAGTTATAGAATCAAAATATGAAATTTTCTTTTGAATTACTAAGGAACGGACCTAAGAGTTATAAAATAATAAATTAAGGGATCTAAATTTGTAAAATAAATAAATAAATAACATAGCAAAACTATAAAATTAAAGGAAAAAAAAAATTGCTAATCTATAATTTTTTTTATTTATTCAATGAAAATTTTTATTTTTTTACCAATAAGATAACTTTTACCCTTATTTCATAAGTTATTTTATATTTAAAATAATATATATATATATATATATAATAAAATAAATTTACTAATAGATATATAAATTTAATTTATAGAACAAATTTTAAGCAATAGTTTATAAAGAATTTCCCTTATAAAATAAGATAAACTTTTAATACGAACCACATGCAAGAAGCCCTTTTTTTTTTTTTTTTTTTTTTAAAGTATATTTTTCTTTTCCTAATCTAATGAACATAAATTACCCATTTAGTAAGTGAAAACACATAACTATTCGGATAAAAATTGTATTCAAATAAGTACAAAAATTATAACCTTGGTAAACCAAATACAACCTTAATCACTATTATTACTAAAATTCTCATCTCAAATAGTTAAAAGGGAAAATTAATATATTTAATCCCTCATGAAATTGATTTTTATACTTTCTTATTAATTTTCCTTATATCTCTGAAAAATTTTAAAGTTATTTATTTTTCCATTAAATTTGACACATTTTTCATTAATGTTTTAGGTTAGCATCAAAAGTAACAGACTGATCCACTACTCACTTTTCTAAAGCATTCTTACTGTAAACAATCCGTCTATGACAACATACAATAATTCTTCCACATACAACCCATCAAACTTGCAGAAGGAACTAGTTTGGTGTTATCCTCTCATTAGTTCCATCACACAAGATTGCTGCAATTGGCAACCCTAAAAATTTGAAAATTGAATACTATATATCTATGTTCAACTGACAAAAAAACTTACTTCAAGCTACGCTGAAATGAGACCCACGTATCCTGCACATAAGATCAACAAGCAAGAAATTGCATATGCACCGGCAACTATGGTTGGTTCTTTGATTCCACACATTTCTAGATGCTGGTGAAATGGTGTCATTTGGAACAACCGAGATCCAGTTCCCCATATGCGCTTGGTGGTTTTGAAGAAGGAAACCTGAGACTCAAATACAATCAGAATCAGCAATCAAGTTAGAGCAGGATGTTTTACAGAGAAACAAACTTCTAATTTAGATTGCCATTTAGTTTTTGCTTTGGCAGGGAAACACAGCACTGGATCACTTAAAAACATCAATTGAGCTTCTCATAAACCAGAACTTGTTAGATGCATTAAAAAAAAAAAAAAAAAAAAAACATTCCAGGTGAAAAGGAAAATGTTCTAAAGAAGTATACCTGAAAGATAACTGACAGTGCTTCCAGCACAAATATTGCAGATGAAATAAATAATGGAAAGAACATTCCTGTACAAGCAGCCATGGCCGCTAAGGCTCCACCCAAGGCCAAGGATCCCGTGTCACCCATAAAGATAGAAGCTTTGTACCGATTATGAAAAAGAAAACCCACACAGGCTCCTGCCATTGATGCCCCAAACACAGCCAAATCTGATTTTCCACAGAACTAGCTCTTAGCAATCTTCAAGAGTAATAAGTTCAAAAATAAATATAAAAGAGCAATTTTTTGGGGATACCATTCTCAAATGTTAACAAATCAAGGATTTTCAGCAGTGAATTTAAATTTTATTTTATTTAAAATAAACCCCAAAAGTAAATGAAAAGCTGAACCTCCCTCTCTCTCTACAGCCTCAATTAAGTGGTGAAGCACCAACCAGAACATATTGGAAGGACTGCAATAGACATCCCAACAAAAGCCAGAGCGGCAGTTCCTCCAGCCAATCCATCAAGCCCATCAGTCAAATTAACTCCATTTGCCACAAAAACAAAGCAAAATGAAGCAAAAACTGGATAAAAGCTACCAAGGCATATAAGACCAAGTGGCGCTGGCAGTGGAACCACCATTTTCCTACATGACATTGGACATTAGGAGTAAGATATTTATCTTACATTAGGATGCTGTTTGCAGATGTTCTCTAGACGGATTTTGATATGTTCCAAATTGTACTACTGTAACAAGGACAGCACACTCATCTTTTTAGTGTCATCAGCACCTTAAGAAACTATCAATATGTATAAGCTTTAGGTATATTGTAAAAGTTCTACCCAAAAGGTTAATTCTACAATATGGCCATAAACAACTACAGAATCTTTTCACACATAAAGCCTCCACTCAAATTGAATTTCCACATACCCATTTCAAGTTGTCTCAAAATGAATATCTATTTTCTTTAAGTAATTGTCTTTAGAAAAAATAAAATAAAATAATAAAATCAAGTTTTCAACGGAGTCCCTAACACAAACTAGATTTTGTATTCAGCACAATGATCTAATTCATATTTCAATATTTCGTATGATTAATTTTTGACTGCTTATAACCATGACAGAATCCTTGATCCTTTTTTTTCTGAACATTGTTACTACCAATAGAGTACAAGTACAAACAGGAGACTGGAATATACGAAGTTAGATAGACCTTTATCAAGTTTTATAGGGTTAAAGTGGTGCAGTTCAGACATAAAAACAAGGTTAAGATCACAGGCATCCTTATGAAATTTGCAACGATTAGAATACACATGTCAATTTACCAACACAGAAAGGTTGATCAGATTAGATATAAGAGGATATACATGTTGTAAGGTGATGATATATCCGTGGCATTCAACCAAAATGAGAACCCAATTGTCACAGCTACCTGTTCAATCCAGAACCTTATATTACTCTGATTTTCAGATTATTGGTTTTATAAGGAAATAGACACAGGGAAAACACAAGATGAAGGGATTCAACGAAAAGAAAGTTTACCTCAAACAAAATTCTCAACCTAGCAGATAAACCCTTGTTGTTATTACAGAAACACAATAAGTCATCAAGGAGCCCAATAGAGGCAAATGCAGAAGTCACTGCAGATGCTCCTGAAACTGCAGCAGAAGAAAAACCCACCAGGACTTCTGCAACAATGATACCAACTGGAATGAAATATAACCCACCCATCGTGGGGGTTCCTTTCTTATGAATGTGTCGATCTGTCCCTCCTTTCTTGATTATCAAATGAAGCTTCAAAGTACGAAGCAGCGGGACACAGATATAGCCAACAAAAGACACTACAAGTGTAGATATGAAAAAGGGCCGTATCAAATAAAATGGTTCCAAGGGCAATCTGACAATTCTCCATGCACATGAATCCACAAGCAAAAGGAGCAAAGTCAAGAATGTTAGTAGACCAATATTGTTTAGTACTCCATAAAGTGTCCTGCAACAGATTGTTTCGAAGGACTGGATCAATAAAATTAAAATCCTTCTGAACCACATGTTCAGCTACAAACACATAAACTGTATATACACATGTGCAAACTGACAGAACCACAACAAATATATGAGAAAGAGGAATCTACTCACAGCTAATGAATAACAGAAATATGTTCATGAGATTCTCTGGACATTTCCAGGATGTGTTTAGGCACACGAAACTTGGAATTTTATAAAATCCCAAGTACCATTTCACAAATTTAATGCCAAGGATGCCTAATAAGACTCATAATAACTTCTTCAGTAAGCAGTAGAATGTTTCTCTGTTCTGTCTTATTTTGGATGAGAAGTATTCTTATTCAACTTCCTGCTCTTCACAGTTTCTCCCCTCCTACCATACTGAGTATCTAGACATTGAAGTGGAGCTGAGAGTTGCGATTAAGCTTTGCTTCAGAGTATTCAAATGAAACAAAAGTATCCAAAGAAGAAAAAAAGAAAGCAAAAACTATATCTGCTCCCTTACATAAATCCTAAAATGTGTTTTACTTTTAAAGAGAAAGACTAAGGGTGCATTTGGAAAGATTTTTTTTTTTTTTTTTTAGAAAAGTGACTTTTCTTAAAGTAAAATTTTTCTACTGGTTTACACAACACTCTAAATTTTAAAAAAAAAAAAAAAAAAAAAGAGGAAAAGATTGTCTCCCACTTTTTCATTGTGAAAAAAAAATTATCATATTTCACCTACCAAAATATCTCATCCGTCACATGCATCAAATTCATTTCCCAGAAAATCATTAAAAAGAAATTTTTAGTGGTGAAAAAGAAGTTAATGTCAAATCAAGCCAAACATTCAATATAAATTTATCATTACACACCTATTATACCGATTATATTCAAAATAAATCCTTATCCAAACAATAACACAACAATTCTTTTTTTTTTTAAATTAAAAAAAAAAAAAAGTAAAATCACATTCTTTTTTAAAAATAAACTTATCTCAGTTTTTTTTTTTTTTTTTTTTAATAGTTACTTTTCTAAAAAATAATGACTATCCAAATACACCCTAAATTACTCTTTCACAAAATTTCCCCAATACTAAATATGTTTATTAATTTTTCTTTCTATTTAAGGAAGTCAAAAATACCAATAGCTGTAAACTTTAATTAGGCCTCCTAAATATTATTACTATTAAATTGAGTTAAATTGCCACCTACTTTAAAAGCTTAAGCTAAAGCTGATAGAGAGGGTTAGATTTATCCTCTTAACAAATATTTTTGTTGGAAATCCTAAATAGGATACTCTAATGATTAGATAGATGGGGGACTGTGGGAAAAATTAATAAATGGTACTGATTTCATCTCATGAGTAAATAAGACAACAAAATCTCAATTTGTCAACAACTAAAACAAAAGGCAAATTTAATATATAAAATATAAATAAATAAATAGAGGGAGACATTACGTAATTTATGTCAGAGTCATTACCTTCAATGACTCTGAGAATCCAAAGACAAAGACGTAAGAACTCCAACAAATACCAAAAGTCACTATAAATCATCGAGAACAGAAATATGGTTTTTTTGAAGAGGTCAAGATTATATTTTTTCCACATTTCTTCCATTTTTTTTTCCCCCCTTGTGCAATATAAAATAGATCATGATTAAGAAATAACATGCAGATTGAATGAATTATACATATCAAGGTATTTTAAGAAGCATCAGATAAAAAAGTAGATTCAAGAGAATGTCATTTATAGTGTCAGAGAAAGTACACAACATTTGCCGATAAAAGAGAAGGACATTGCAGAACCACAATTACTTTCTTCTGTTCTGAGCTTTGCTAAGTACTCCAAACCGATAAGCAGTCAAGGTAATAGTGTCATCAGTTGGAGGAAAATTCTCTTTCATGGTAGGCAAATCAAGATCAGTTATTGGTTGTAAGAGAACATCTCCATCACTATCTTCTTCACTCGAAGAATATAAATAATCAACCAATCCGTCACTTTCTTCCCAGTCAAGTGAAGTAAAGCCACCTGAATCCTGCACAACAAGCAGAAGAGTTCATGTAATAAACAGTTGGATCCTGCAACTTGCAAAGAGGAATGTACTTTAACAATAAACGAGAGAGAGTTATCAGGAAACACACATAACCATATGCAATGAAACTTTTATTTCCAATTATACAATTAAGCTTCAAAAGATGTTTCATCTTTTGAACCGTATACCTTGTTAAGATGGCTAGAGCGGGAAGAGACATAAAAGATTTAGAAATCAATATTTTACAATTGAATATACATCAATATGATAGGATTGATGTTTTCACCATATTGTCATTTCTCTTTAAGGATCATGTGTATGTTACAAAATAAAGTTCAATCCAGTTTCTTAAATCTGTAATTATCAGAACTAATGGAATATATTGATGATCTAAATAATCAGATGAGACTCGTAAAGGTTAGAAAACCTTGGTATTTGACATCTGAGTGACCAAACAAACAACATAAATACAGAGGAATAATGCATAAATATGCACTCCCATGTGCACTTCATTGAGAATTAAGACCATGAAACTGCAATGCCCTTCTTGGTTCTATTATTTTCCCTCAGGTTAGGGTCGTTCAGTTGCAAAATCTATCTGGGAGGAAAATTGAATTGGCTACATATAATGATTTAATATATTTCCATGGAGTGATGACCTATATTCCTCAAGTACTGACAGCATTTTCTTGGACAAAACAATTCCATATATTAGTATCAGAAAATTTCTGAGAGAAAGTCACAAATGAGAGGGAAAAAGAAAAAAAGAAAAATTAAGAGAACAAAATTGGTGATTTTGAGGAAAGTGTAGGTATTTTTCAGTTCTTTCAACAGAATTTAAAGCCCAACACTTAGCGCTCACAATCTTTTCAGCAGTTAATATCATAAATACAGATATTCCCCTATTAAGTTCCAAAACAGATCACATCACAATTATGTTCATAATCCTTTCATTTATGTGAAAAAGTGCTTATAGTTCATGACCTTCACAGTGGACCTGTATCCTATACCCATATTGAAAATCCTTTCCATCTTCAAACCCCAACCACAGCATAAGATATATAACATATACTGTATAAACAAAACCAAAGATATTATGGTAACAACCAGTCTATTACTTATCATAACCAGGCTGAGAGCAAATAGAATGCTATGAGCATATTATTGAAAAAGAGATGTATAGAGGAACTGTCAGAGCTCTTAAGAGAAGCAAATTGATTAGAAACAGGACAGCAGGAAAGACAGAATGAAGTAAGACAAATACACACAGTTCCTTTCATAGTTATTGTAAGCATGCAATTTGCTGGTACTACTGAATGAGTATTTTATTATGAAGTACCACTATAAATTGAAGTGAACTGTTTTGTTTACCCAGGACCTACAAACAATAGCTTGCAATGGAGAACTTTGATGAAGTCACTAAACATTTCTGTATAACAAATCTACTACCTGAACCAAAGAGGTGAGATTTCTACTATCCTCCCTCAGCTGAGACAGACGAAGATCTTTCAAGTTTCAACTATATTCTTGTAACCTAGTTGTGGACTTGAAAACTAATAGAAAGATATTACAGGTAAACAGATTTCACTCACCTTTATCACATCACAACTCTTGTAACAGGATTCAAATCTTAGAGCACCACAATAACTGAAAACCGGAAAATTTTACGAATTAGGAAACAACTTATAGTTGATCCTCTAAAATTCATTAACCCAGTACTAGTACTCCAGCCACATTCAAATTTTAAATTCTTAACAGAAAGTTGTCAAGAACAACCATCATCTAGAACAAGACCCTAACGTTCCAAACATGCTCAGAAAATATGATAGTACCATCACCATACATCACATGCTGAAACCTATCAAGTGCAGAAAGTACGACCACCAATCCAATTTCAATTGTAGGGACACTCAATATTGTCAAAAGCTTATCAGTACAACAACCAGTATCCAATATGCCAATAAATATTCTGCTTTAAATTGAATAAACTACTGTGTCTAACATTAATCAAATTCTCAATCCTTAGCTACTTAAAAGGCCAGCATCAATTCAGATGAACATTTGGACGTCAGAAGATATGGTAAAATGATGATTACCTCATCCATAGCACCGACCTGAAATATACTCCGCCGTGAATAAAACTCATGTCTTCCCACACCTGATTTAGAAGCAACCTATGCATCATACATTAAAAAAATACATTAATAAACATTAAATTCAAATCACTCAGAAAAACAAGAAACAATTGCACGAACTTCCCAGGCATTAATCTTAAGCTGCAACTTCAGGCAGCCCTTTCAAGCATATTCACCAAACAGACACCGGAATGCTCTAATCATTTACCTTGAGATCAAAACCAAATCCAAAGGCCCGACCATGGAAACCGAATGAAACACGATCATATGGACATAAACGAGAGAAATCATTGTGGGATCCTAGAAATCTTGGGATAGAGATATGGGTATTCTTAGTCAATGAAGGACTATAAAATGGCATGACTTTGTATATATATATCAACCTGCGAACTGTTGTGAGATTCTTAAGCTCATTAGATAATGAGGTGAAATGATTAAAATTTAATGAAAAACGAAGATCAAATGGGTTGCTTGTGAACTGTGCTGCAGAAATGCAGAGGAACAACGTTGGAGCTGTAAAAGAGTTTTGCAGAGGAAACGAGACCTAGTAGTACACTTCAAATTTTGCGGAGAATTTGAGGAATCGAAATGTCTGGGGACCACGACACTGAAGCGCGCGTAGACAAGAAACGGTTGACATGTAGGCAATGTTTTTAGAATCGGACCCAAACTAAAAACAAGTTTTTTTTTTTTTTTTTTTTTTTTTGTAAGTGGGAAAACTAAAAAAAAGTTAATAGTTAAAAATTTAATGATTATATACAGTAATTAGATCGATAATATCATAAATTAAAAAATAAAAAATATTTACTATAAATAATATAGTTTTTAATAATTTAATATAATTTTAATTTATAAAAATATTTATATATCTTCAAAACTATTTAGTAAATATTTATATTCTATATATCTTTGAAATTAAAAAAAAAAAAAAAACTTAATTAACAGAATATTTATTTTAATCTTAAAGGCTTAAATCAAGTACTACAAGACCATAAAAATTAAATAAAAAATAAAAATCTAATATATATATATATATATATACACACATTTTATAATGAGTGAAATATATCTTTAGTGTATATATATTAGGAGATTGATTAAATTGATTATTAAATACATTATACAAATTCAAAATTTAGGTTTATACAATTAATAAATTAAAATTATATTAAATTTAATATAATTTTAATTTATAAATTATTTAAAAATTATTTATAAAAATTATTTTATTAAAAATACTCTAAAAAAATTACTCATATAATAAATAAATAACTAAAATATTTAATTATTGAAAAACATTAAAAAGGCAAATTCAAGTAATCCTAAATAACTTTTAAGATTTAATATTATAAAAATTAAAAATAAAATATAAAATATAATTTAATAGTCTAAAATAATTATAGAATAAAAATTAAAAAATTTTCAAAAAATTGAAAACTTGTATCTACAAATTATGTAAATTGTAAAAACAAATTGACTAATTATTCTATTATAAAATAAGAAAAATTAGTATATTTAATCTTTAATATTCATATATTTGATATTAAACTTCGTTTTTCTTTTTATTTAATAAATCCTTAATATTTCTTAATATGTAATAAATATGTATATTTGTCCCTCTATTATTTGAACAAATCAAATAAATTATTTGACTTGTCAAAATAATAAATTTTATAAAAAAAAAAACAAAAATCAAATACACAAACCCATAATACATTAAAAATCTACTAAATAAAAAAAATAAAATAAAACAACTACAACAATAATCAAAAAAAAAAAAAAAATCAAGAATTAAATCCACTAATTTTCCTATAAAATAATCTGCTTAATCTGTCAAGTTTTTTTTAAAACCTAGAAATAAAATTATATAAAATGCAAAGTTTTGAACGAGTCATGCGGAAAATTAAAGATTTTAGTCAATGGAAGTTTTGAGGTTTTACCTCAATTTGGAAGACCCCGACCAACAAAATTAGTAAGAGACCTCGGAAGAAACAAGTACCATATACCATTTCTGATATGAGTAGAGAGTATCACATTCTACTCACAACCTCGAAGACAACCGTTTAAATTTAACGAAGTCTTCTACATGACTGTACTTCCTCTGATCACAGGGCAACCCAAACATAAGCCCGAGAAGATACATTACAAGTGCACATGCATCTAAATTATAAAACCACTCACTGCAAATATGAGAATACAACATTTGGGGTTTTCATACAAGGACTGGAATCAACATGGAGAAAGGTGAAAAAAGAACGAAATCAACAAGTATCGGGGGTGACAATAGCCCGACCACGCCCCATTGTAAATCCCCGGGTACCATCAGGCATCCTTGGGCCAGGTGGTGGCTTTGAAGGTTCGACATGACTATATGAATGGCCAGGACCATGACTAGAAGAATGATTTCCATGTCCTGATCATATACATAATTCAATAACAAGAATAAAACTTCCAAGAATTGTAACAAATTAACTAACTGAAGGAAAGCAAGAATTTCCCAAATTATGTTACCTTGTCCATTTGGACCGTGAAATTTCTGTCTCCTTCCACGTCCACGATGTCGATTCTTATGACCATTGTTCTCCTTTTGAATATGCTCCCCATTTTTTTCCCTGTGCATATGTTCTCCATTTTTCTCCTTTCCCAAGTGCTCACCCTCCTACAGTGCCAAGAAATGAACAAAAAAATATTTAAGAGAAGAATTAGTTGGCTTTTGCTGCCCTGTGGATTATGCATGCAACATAATAATACGAAATTTATTTTTATGTGAAGGATAAAGTTAGGACGATAAAGTTAGGACAATTCATTCGCAGGCCAATAAAAAAAATGTTACTAAGCAAAGCAAACTGAAAAAGATTGAACATCCGGATTAATTATTCTATTGAAACTGAAACAGATATGATGCTTAGCTGACAGCCACATATAAAAATGGTCATGCAATATTACAGAAATTAAGCCTAGCACTGAAAGAAAGTTTCTCAAGTCCACAGGCCCAGATAGAGTAAGATTGGGTTGAAAGGGAAAGCATGAAGAAGAGCATATACTCAAAAGTTGTCAGTCTAACCTCTTCATCATGCGAATCATCATGTTGCTCACTTGAATAGTGGTTCTCCTCATCTACTACAGGATTAGACACTTGTACACAGCTGTGCTTCTCAGTTTCCAATTCCCTCCATACTTTTTTCTTTTGTTCCGACTTGCTCTGGAGATATAAATGGTAAAATAAAGTGAATATTTGTTGCCAGGAAAGAAAGAAAGAAAGAAGATAAAGCAGGATCAATAGACCTTTTTCTTCAGAAGTTTCACCCGCAAACCATATCTCCAATCCTGCTCATTGTTCAAAATAGCCACCTAAAATAATTTGATGGAAGAATGTTAATTAACTCTATGTAGATACACAAACAGAATACATTATGGATAGTACTTGACACTCACAGCTTTCTCGGCCGCCTCCACGGTGTCATACTCTATCAAAGCATGCAACTGGAAAAATATAAAATGAGAAAAGTGTAAGTGAGCAAAGGTCTTGATAAATAAGAAAGTTACATAAGTGAGTTAGCAGAGATGTAAGGTTATGTAACCTATTTTAGCAAAAAGTGCAGAATTATGAATAAATGGATAATTGAAGAGAAATGGTTGGCATTAACAAATAAATTCATCAAAAAACAAACGTTCTATCATCCTACATACCAGCATTCTTAGGATTTCCAAAATAAATGAAAATTTTCAGTCCAATTTCTCTCTGCTGCTCTCGTGCGCACACATCTTTCTGTTAAACTTTTTTAAAATTTCCCAGTCTCTTTCATAAAGCAAGTTGACAAAATATCACACATCCATTACATATTTGGATCAAGAATTTAATAAACCAATTGAACACTAAAAATAATAATTACAGGGAGGCTTAAAAAAAAAAGCTTCAGAACCTCCTCTACTTTTATGGTTCAGTTTCTGGTTTTAAACTAACCATGAGCTATTAAAACCCATCTTTGATTCCAGTGAAAGCAAAATGGTGTAGAGGTAAGAACTTTCAAGCCATACCTTACCACTTAGAAGCTTCTCAGCAACTGTTACTTTTTTGGGCTCCTTCGCAGCATGTGGATCACGAATCACAATATTTTTTATGCTTTTAAGTTTAAAAGCAAAAACTTAGGATAAGTGATTTGTAGAAGCATAAAAATCAAGGAGACAACATGATAACGAGTACACACATACTTTCCAGCTTCACCAAATACTCGCCGAAGATTGTCAACAGAATGATCTTGTGGTAAATTTTCCACCAAAACAGTGCACAACTACAGAAATCAGTACACCAAAATTTCCATGATTAAATTCATGTAAAGCCATAATCACAAATATGACATACCAAAAATATATAGGCAAAATACCATTGGGTCTTTGACCTCAGAAAATGGAAGAGGGCGGAGCCGTCTAACCTTCTTCCCACTAGAACTCACTACCTGCAGTTAAAAATAGACTAGCCCAATAATTACAAATTGTGCTAAGCATACCCAAAAGGTACACAAAAAATGGATCAAAATTAGACAGTACAGAAGCTCTATATATATATATATATGATTAAGGAAACAGAAAGCCAACAACCTAATATCAAAGTAGTCCTCCAACAAATTAAGTAGCTTACAAGAACAGAGGAATGCCTGAGTGCAGACACTATCAATGATACGTCTTTTGTGAGCTTCTTCATTTTTCTGAAAGAAGCAATAACTCCAATAGGAACTGCAAGACACAGCAGGCCTTTCTAAATATTGAAGATAAAGCGACACAATAATAGAGAAAAGAAACCGGTTCTACTCCCATCTCCTTCAGATATTAAACATGTCTTATGATGCAGTTTAAAAGAAACTTTAACAAGAACTAAAAGACAAGAGTTAAGTAACTGCATTTCATAATCAACCAAAAAGCTAGACCTGAAGGTTCATAGATCGTCCAACCTAGTCTATTTCCTACTGTAGAATCAGTCCAACTAAACTCCCATCAGAAATTTACTCAAATTTGAGCACCTCAGAAACATCTAAACAAAAGCAGAAAAATGTGGACAGTCTATACCCAAAATGAATTTTCCTCTGTCGACCATAGTTTCA
>JAXGGT010000001.1:9093403-9109253 GCA_035583425.1 Marsdenia floribunda
ATCAAGAGACTTGAACCAGATGTTGAAGTGCAAGTGAGTGCTATTAATGAGGTAAGACATACTATGGTTTTATTTTTAATTAAATATTATTATTATTTTTTTCCTAGTGAAGAAAAAAATAGTATAAATTTATTGATTTTCTTTCTAGGCCAAATTTTTGCTGAAAAGAGAGGAGAGTTTGGAAGTCCTCTCGCACAAAGAGCAATAACACAATCACATCCAAGTTTATATTTTTTTTTTTGAATTTATATAATTAATCAAAATGAGAAAGTACTTACTTCTCTGTTTAATTTTGTAGCTGATTGGTGGGATAATTATAGTGACGATGCACCTAATCTTCAAAAAATTGTCATGAAAGTTTTAAGTCAAACATACTCATCTTCTGGTTGTGAAAGAAATTGGAGTACATGATCACTAATTCATACAAAGCTTCGCAACTATTTAGCAATTGATAAATTACATAAGTTGGTGTATGTGCATTATAACATGCAATTACAAGTAAGAAGTTTGGCATATCGTAATCATGATAATGAATATTATAATCTCATTGATTTGAATCATATATTTCATGATAATGATACATTAGGAGAATAGATTAGAGAAGTTGATCAACTAACTATGACAGTGAATGATTTAAGTTGGTTAGATGAGCATTTATCTAGTGGTAGTGATAGAAATTCAAAGTGAAGGTCATGATGCAGATGATGATACGGAGAATATTCCTCTCTCCCAATTTATTTCTGGAAGACAAAAGGTTACTTGAAATTCTTCTAAACAAAGAGATATAGGGAAGGGAAAATTGTCGTTATTTATCTCCAAGTATAAAAATGTTTCATCAACCTTTGGGGGAAAAAATAAACAAATAAGAGATGATAGTAGTAGTAGTAGTGCTAGTGGAAGTCAAGATGATAGTGGGACTGAAAGTCATGACCATAGTGGTGGTGATGGTGGTGGTAGTAAGTGGAATAATGAACACGTTGCTGGAATGACATGGGCACAAGGAGACAATGATTATTATCCTACTCAAGATACAGATGATGGTTATCGCCCTGGAATAGAAATAGAATGTTTTTTTTTAAAAAATAATTTGATTGAATCGGCTGGTAATGATACTCAAACCTTAGGTTGTTCACACAAATATGGGAGAGTTGATGAGCATTTTTAAAATTTGCAGTTAGATCCAAGTTATGCCAATGAATACTCTACTGAAAATTGGAGGAGTGGCATGCTAGATCAACATTTGAATCACATAAGTCATGATTACTATGGACATCACATTGGACAACCTCATATTGAGAAATCTACTAGTACTAATACTAGTAATTATCATGAGCAATCAAGAAATTATGGTGAATACAATTATGATTTATCAAGCAATACTAGTGACAATGCTCATTATCGAGGTTTTAGCTCCTATCATCATATGGTAGAGCAGATGATATCTACATTATGGGAATGTACGAAATGATGATTCATTACCTTTATATCCAGATAGTCAGAATTAATATTCCCATTATGGAAGATCAAATGATGACGATGACTTGGAACTTGCTTCTCATTCCACTTGGTATTAATAGGTAATATTTTACTATTTAATCTTGCTTTATAAATTATGCTTTTATTTTAATATTTTATTACATAACTAAATCATCTTATAATTTTTTTTTCTTTTTGTTTGTATGTAGGAGAGTCAACAGGCAATGCCTCAATTTAAAATTGGTGCAAATTTTTTATTAGTTTGTATATTGTTTAATTTGTTCAAATTTATTTAAACTTTATAATTTTTTAATATATATTTTATTCATTATTTTACTTTATAATTATTTATATTAAAAATTAACTTAATTGCTTTATTTATCTTATATTGAAATTACTGTGTTATTTATAATTTTATTTTTTATATTTAAAAAAAAATTATATTTTTGTAATATAATAAATAAAAAATAGTGTATCGCCCGATATGCGATAGAGTCACCGATACCGTTATGGATCAGTGACCTCGGATACCGTCACCGGTACCGCGACTCCGAACCATGTATACAAAACATCTTATCTCAGACCTTTCTATACATAGATTCATATACTCAAACCATGCAAATAGTCAAACCCAATAAATCCTCATACAGATGGATCCCCTCTGTATCTCCTCTTCTTAAGATTAATGCAGATGGTTCTTTTTTTGCAAAAAAAGAATTGTGAAATAGGTGGTGACATCAAAGACTACTTGGGTCACTAGATCTTAGGTTTCTGTCATACTTTACCTCTTAGTTCTGAGGAAGAGCTAAAGCAGTAGCCCTCTGGATCTCACTTCAACTAGCGAAAAAATATGGCTGGAACTTCTTAGATATGGAAACAGACTCACTGATTCTGTACAATGCTATATTACAAAAAAGAAATGGTTCTTAAATGTTGTGCATCAAAAGATCACAAAAAATGTTTCCTTGAAAAACTCTCTTTTTAGAAAAAAAGAAAAAAAAAATTACTAAATCAAAATAAAACCAATCCCTCTACCCTCCTTATTTTAAGATCTCAAAAGCTCTTCACATATATTCTTCTTTTTTCTTTCTTGGGAATATACTTAGCCCTATGCCCTCTTGATTGATTTTGATCTCCCAAAAAGAAATAATGCTAACGAACCACCCAAATCTTTTCCCCGAGGAATCGATGTAAATCGGCCAGCAACAGTAATGCAACGACAACGACAAACTGTGAAGAAGACGCCATTGTTTCATCTCCAAATAGCACGGTGTCAAGTATAAGTGGGAAAAGAAGTGAAAGGGAAGACAAGTAGAGGTCTGGTTTCACGAGGGAAGGTCAATGGTGAACTGATGGGGAGAGGGAGGAGGTCGGTGGTTGACATGCTAGGGAGGTTTTTGGAAATTCGATGATGGTGCCGATGCCGGTGAATGTAATGTGAAGGAAGAAGATAAGGCGGCGATTGGGTGTTTTTTTTTTAATGGTCAAGGGTTGAAAAATGATGTTAACCTCATTAGAAATGCCAACTCCGAGAGTTGAGACCAAACATACAAAATTATGTAATGTTTAAAATCAAATATATTCAAAAAAAAAAAATATTTGAGACCAAAAATACAAAATCTCAAATGTTTGGGACTAAACATGCCAATCTTCTTTTTATATTTTTAAAAAAAAGAGTAAAAATTTGTCTATGACAAATATTGTGAGAATTATTCCTATTTTTTTCTTTTAACTTGTCACATTAAAAAAAAAATAATATTTTTCTATTTATCAAATTAAAAAATCAATATAACAAACGAAGATATATTATAAGTGTTTTCCTTTAATACCCTATAATTAATGTTTTACATAAATTGTTCTTATTGAAGAAAGTAAAATCAATTAAATGATATTTTTGTTTGTTTTTTAACCAAAAAATACATAATTATTATTTTTTTTTTTTTTTTACTTTTCTTATGTATATATTCTCCATAACAAGTAACAAAATAAAAAAGTATAACATAAACCCCAGGCACTGAAACTAGTAGGTGTTTTATTTTACAACGAGAAGAAAAATCTACTTAGTTTTTTTATTAATATATATATAGATATATATTCTTCTTCAGATACATATAGTAAGGAAAAGGCCATCAGTTGTACAGATTCTTTCTTCAAGTTTTTCCAATGCTAAAGAAGAAGAGATCTAACAAAACATAATCAGGGAATGGACTCAATTGGGAGGTACCCTAACTCCCTACCTACCATCTCCCACTGCTTTTTCCTTTGTTGTGTCCATACAAACGGAAGAGATTAAAAGCTGAAATAGCAGATAAAACCACGGTGCTAATACTAACAATCAGTGAACTTGCTACGCCTTCCCCTACTTGGTTACAGAATTTACCATACATATCACACACCTTCATCCATTGTAGCTCCGTTTGTCCTAACTTTGCAAAAACTGCAGATTGTGCCGCCGCAGCCACTGCAGCCACCGTCAAGTATGCCATTACCTGCATCCAATATAAGTATGATCAACACCACACCAGAACAATTCTTCGCATTTTCTTGGGGAGCATTAAAAAATTTTAGGATGATCCCATGTTTCTTTGATGAAAAGGCCTTTTGATTTTTTCAGAAACATAACAACAGTTGATTTTAGACATATTTTCGTCATCCAGATCCTTCTTTACAGAAATTTTTGCCAATGAAATGACATCCCTTCAACGTGCACAAGATTAAAAAGAATAACGACCCTTTGAACTCAACGTTAAAGGTTAAAGGGACTTTATTGGTGAAAATTTGTCTAGAAAATGACTTTATTAGCAAAAGAAATATTGAAAGAAGAATCTTTAGGACCAAAATCGAACTAATTTTCTATTTACACTACTATAGTAAAGATTAATGAAACTTATTGGATAAACTTTTTCAAAGTGTTTGATTCATTGATGAAGGCGGCGGCGATTCACGACAGTAAAAATTTATGAGGTTAGAGGTCTTGGATGTGAGAGGTTTTTATTGTTTTCATAAAAATACATGGTGCAGCATTTACAACAGCACCAAACAGTCTTATTTGTGAAAGGCCAGGCTCTACCTACAAAGTTATAAGGAATAGTGTACCGTAAAGAAATAATAAATACTATATGGTTCAGCTTGGTGTCGTCTGACAGAGGAGAGTAGCTAGTTGGTGTGGTCGGTTGAACATTTTCTTGTAATTTAAGATTTCATCTACCCTCTCATGAACTTCTTTCCTTCATAAAGAACCATAATTGCTCTGGAATTTTTAACAGATAAAAAGAGTATTAATTGTTCTTTCATCAATGTGTACCTTCTTATAAACTTCTTAATCTGGATTTCAGCTGAGCATTAAGTAGTAAGCAAGGGCTAAAAATGGTTACTGTAGTAAAGAATGTGCAAATACTCAAAATTGTTCCTTTTTACTTGTCACATTAGAAAAATCAAATGAATTTATAAATTTTTAAAGTTAGACATGAATTTTCGTTAGTAATAATTAAGCACAGTATAAATCAAACAGCTTTTGTCAACACCACTGGAAAAATAGTGTAAATCTCCATGTAATTATACCTGGTCACCAGAGAAAATAGCCCAGGCCAAGGGTTTGTTGAACAGAACATTTCCTCTAATCATACTTGCAATACACCTTAGAACCTGGAGAAGTGAGTAAGCAGAAGCTATCCCATTAGTCACCACCAGAAACCTGCAAAATAAAAATAAAATTACAGAGACGATGATGAGAAGAACAAGAACAAGAACAAGAAGAAGAAGTAAGTGTAAGAAATTAATTAAGAAGGTTTTTTTTGTAGGGGAAACGCTGGTCTTACACAAGTGCTTTCATTTGGGTGAAATTCGCTTCCTTCCTAATGGTGAAAATCTCCTTAACTTGGGTATCAGTTCCTATACGAACAGCAGCAAGAACTGCTAACCCACAAACCACGCACCTCAAAACCACTTCAATAATCCTCACTCTTCTATCAACAACCTTCAAATTGCTGCCATGGTAAACAGGAACAGTTCCAGGACTCACACCAACTCCCAAATAACTCATTTTTACTATTCACTCTCACCCGCACTCACAATTTGATTCACGGCCAACCCAAAGAGTAAAGAGAGAGAGCGCCTCCTATTATATTATCTAAGTATGTATACACACACCGAAAGAAATGTGCCACCAAGTCCAACTACTTTCTTCCACTCGCACTACTGTCTACTTATATAGGAAAACCGCGGGGCTGGTCCAAATTTCTACATTTATTATTGGACATGTCTTTTCTGTCCAAAAATACTATAAATAAAAATTTTAAAAAGAATGCTCCACCTTGGAAATGATAAAACAAAATTTCGCAATTCCAGGGTCCCTTGTCTCTCTCTTTTTTTTTTTTTAATTATTATTTGATTTTTATAGTGATAAATATATAGTTTTATCTTTTTATTTTTTATTTTTAAATTGTGCAGTTAATTTTTTTTTTTTTTACAATCAAACTTTTAGTCAACTCTTTCTCTCTATCTTTTTTTCAATTTTTTTTAAAATTTTTTTATAAATCCCAGAAAGAAAAATGATCTTTTTTAAACTATACCTTTCTCACCATCCTATTTTATTTTATTTACTTCAATCAATTTCTTGAAACACCTAACAATCGAAGAAAAGAAAATAAAAATAAAAAGAAGACGGTCAGTTTACAAATTACTATGAGTAACGTTGTTATTAATTTTATATATCTGTTGCAAAAAAAAAAAAAAAAAAAAAAATGCATATGAAGAAATAAATTAAAACTCTTTAAAATTTGTTGTAGTTATTTATTTTTTGAGTTGTGGAGGAAATTTTGAAATCATAATTAAACATGTAGATTTTTATATGTTTCTTGTAATCTAATCTCATTAACACAAAATATACATAATACTAAGAAATTGTTTCTCACTAGAATCAAATATGAGGTTTTCATTAGGGAAATATATATATATATATATATTTAACTACCAAAAAATATATATTTTTTTTTAAAAAAAAAAAGGAAGAAGAAGTTAAATACGCAAAATATTTTCATGGTAGACAAATAAAATAAAAAATTAATCATAAACTTCAATAATCTTCTAGTTCACAAAATAAAATAGGATTGCAAAAATGAATAGCTAATTTAACATTTACAAGTATTAAGGATTGTTATTAGTTGTTATCGGCTGTTGTGTGTTATCAATATGTTATCAATGGGTATGTATGTTATTAGTTGGTATTAGGACCATGTCCAATTAATTTTCTTCTAAAGAGAAGGTTGGTTAGCTCCAAAGTTTGAAAATTTTATACCTGTATGCATTAAAGACTATCTCTTATTAGTAGTTCATATTCAGTGACTTGTATTAGTATGCTCTGTGTTATATCTGATCGCAATAACATGGATCTTCCAAGCAAACACATAAGAAAACCAAGTTGTATATGGATCAAATGAACGCCGAGAAAGTTTCTATTACATACGGACTAAACACATTTTGAAACTGTTTTAACAAATAAGTTGAAGAGTGATTTGAAAGCTCAAGTGAGGTGTTAATGGTGCTCTGACATGTAGGCTTATTGTTAACAACAAATTTAATTTGTGTTGTTTGGAAATTCTATTTTCCCAAGTTTTTGCAAAATCTTTGGACAACCTTCCTAACCTTCATCCTTTTTATGATGTCTTCTTTTACAGTGAATCGGGTATATATTCCTCAACTCCTTCATCCCACACTATCTCCTCTAGAATTTCTAATAATTATGAAATAGATTATCTTTCTGAAGATAATAAGTATCCTCTTTCCGACTATCCTATTGTACCAAAAATCCCTTTTTCATAGACTTAAACAAGTCTTTGGCAGTCCCTCTAAACCATTACAATCAAAAGACTTTGTCCAAGTATCTCATTACACCATCATTCTAGACTACCACTGAAGAACAATAAGTGACTCTCCGAATTCCCCCAGAATTTCATGAAAAGTGGATCTGAGAAGGTTACAGTCATATCCATTTTGGTGCTATACGGTTGGCTTTGACACTTCATGCTAAAAAAGAGCTTCCAATGGTGTCAATGATTACCTTACTAGATTTAAGGTTTACATAGTACTAATATGCAGTGATTGGTATAGTACAAACCTCTCTAAATGCAGACACAATCTTCATAACTCTTTTCCCAAACATTACCATGTGCTTAAAAGACCCTTCTCTTCAAACCACTTTCAAAGTTCAAATCCAAATCACTGGTCTTGAAATCCAAAATACCTTCATGGCAACTCTTCATCACTAGATGGCCTATAGAGTTCAAAACCATGCTTTGGATCATCCTTTGCCTCCTCAACTCCAAAACGGAGAGATAGTTTTCTTGTCAATTGATTCTCCAAATACTCCTAGTTGTGCTTTTGTTCCCAAACAAATACCTCGAGAACAATTGCAACAAATTATCCCATCTTCAAGGATCACGAGCTATGCGAAGCATAGACAAGACGAGACAAAACCTATTCAGATTACATATCCCAAATTTAAAAGCAATGATTGTTCTATGGAAATTAGCTTCTAAGGAAGAAACGAAGTATCTACCATCTTTCCTATTGAGTTCTCTATGATGGAAGGAGATGCATGGTCTACTCTTGATATTTCAGTCATAGGTTTCACTTCTCAAGGTACACCGGTTCTTCAAGGAAAAACGGAATATGGACATACTTGGTATGATGATTGTACATTCCGAAATTGTAACTTCGAATCCAAAGATGAAGTTCCTAGACCTAGAAGAAACAAGAAAAACAAAAGGAAAGTCTTCACAACTACTCCTTCAAGAAAGATATGAAGTAAGAGATCCTCAAGTTGGGCTTCTAGAAGACTCTAGTGGCAAATTTGATTATTATGTCCTCTATGATTCTAAAAAACTAACATTTGGTATAATAGAAAGTCCTGATGGTTGCAAACCAGATGATGATCCATGGCCAGATCTTGATCCTCCCAATCAAACAGTACAAATGATCCCACTTCCAGTTCAACAACCAAATGAATTTTTCTTTGTTACTACTCCATGCCACATGATGGACTCTTCGTCATCCCCATATGATGATGAAATGTTTCCTCCCCTGGATTCTTGCAATAAAAACTGGGTAAGACATATGTGGAAAATAAAAAACCCCACAGTGGTAGATGATAAAGGGCAACAGAAGACAGTCTCAACGACTGAAGGAGTACTCAATTGGTAAGATGAAAATGCCTTGGCACAAAACCAAGCATTAAAGAAGATTATCACCAATGAACACGCTCTCAAGGAGCAAATTGTTCAACAAAATAATGAATTGACTTCACAAGTCCAATTCCTCAACAAAAAAATTGCATAAATGAAGGCAAAGATAGACAATCTTCATCAGCAATTGTCCTATTTGGTTCAATATACCACAAAATGGTCTCCACATATGGCAAAAATGTTGAAAGAAAAAGAGTTTCCACAAGATCAGCTCAGATCATTGGAAACATAACATCAATCCTTGAAAATTCAGTCAAATGTCTCTTTACCTTCCTCATAGTTCCCCCAACTTCCACCTTCTCCTCCAGTTCTAATGTCCTAAACTATAGAAACATTCTCACCAACCACGGCCCTTTGGAAAGATCTTCCTCATCTCCAAAAACCAAAACCTACACCCAAGAAGACACAAACAGACTGCTTACCAAAAAACTCAACCTTTTCCTTACCTACTTTAACAAGATCTCCATCTGATCCCATAATTGGAGCATCTTCTACCCAACAAATGATGATTCTTGACAATAACCCAAACCTAATCACATCATTCCTTAAAAACATCACAACTCCTACCATCTTTCCTTTTGTAACGCACTTTAAAGTAATCCCTGCTGTTGACTTTGATCCTTTTGAAGCATTTAATAGACTCTTTATGATAGATACAGAACTTGATGTAGAAAACCCAGATGACATGGAAGAAGAAAATCAACTAGCTCCACCTCAGTCATCTAATCCTATTATCAAAAGTTTAGACCACCCTTGTAGATTCACGATTGATGACATTCTACCATCAAAATGGAGAGAAATATTCCAATCATTATATGTCTGGCTAACTACAAATCTTCAACAACATCCTTTTGATCAAGTTCTAAAAATATTTGTAGCTAGATTGGAAGGAAGACTTCGTGATTTCTTCAATTCATTAGGTGAGTACAGACAGATACAATTTCTTCAAATACAATCTCAAGAAGAAGTGATCATAGTAATCCATAGACATTTTCTTGGAGAAATTGTACATGATGTTGCAACCGCAAAAACATAATATCTCAAGATGAAGTGTTGTTCAATTAAGCTAAAAGATCTAGAAAATCAGTATGATAGAATTGCAAAATGTTTTATATCATTAATCATATTGATGATATAAATCTAAAACATGTTTTCATCAACTCTGTTCTTGACAAATTAGCTGGAGAGACCATGATATAAATCAAGAACTCCAACATTAGATGGAATCACATTACAATTGGACAAATTTTGCAACTGATGCAACAAGCTTTGGAAAAATTACGCTACTAGACAAGATTTTTCCAACATTATTAGTCAAACATAAAAGTCCTTGGGCAAGCATGTTCAGAATCTCATTTGACAACTGTTTACTTTTCTATAACAAAAAATTAATTAATTATTGTAGTCTAAAAATATTTTTAAGTATTTAAAAAGATAATTAGTATTTTATTTAATTAATTAATATTATAATTTTAATTCCTATATGTAATATAAATTGATATTTTAGATAACATTGGCATTTTATTAATTTTAAATATTTTTTATTTGACTATGATTTATTTAAACTTTATGGAAGTCAATATAAATATAGAAAATTAAAATTATTAAAAATACTTTAAAACATTGAAGTTAAAAATTGCCAAGGATTTGGAAGAGCAATTCGTAATAGCAATGACATTGCAATGATGTTTCTCAAAGTTTATAAAGGGTTATTGCAATGCGGTTGCAAATAGCTACGACTTGCAATTGGACTAGATGAATGGTCGTTATAATGTCATCACAATCAGTGATGACTTTGTGATAGACTAGATATATTGTCATCCCAAAGAGTGATGAAATTGCATGGACCTCGACACCTTATAGTTGAAATGACATTGCAAATAGCGATATATTTGTGACTCCTTAAATATTCAGTCATCGCAATTTCATCACACACAGTAATAAATTTGGGACTAGTCTTGGATATAATTGTTGTAATTCTATCAAAAATAGCAACAGATTTGTGATTGCTCTTTGATATAGTCTTTGCAATGCCGTCGCAAAGAGTGATAGAATTATGTGGACTTAAACACCTACTCGTTATAATGTCATCGTAAATCCAACGAAAATTGTGATAATTTTGCAACCAAGATCATACAAATTTCTTTTCTTGACAAAATCAAAATGGGTCAAAAATCCATCACTATTTGGAATGGGCTATGATAGTGTTGTCACAATTTTTTATTATTAAATTAGCAATGATAGTTTCAATCAGGAAGCATTTGCAAAAGTCAATTTGTAACAGATTTACAATGAATTTGACTATAAAAAATTTGAATTTTTAAGTAGTAATATTCTTCATATATTTCAAAAAAAAAAATACACTTATTAAACTTCCGATCACAAATTGACGTACACAAATAAAATAAAATAAAATAAATGAAGATGTGTTACAAACAATTCCAATCGAATCTTGAAGGGAAAAAAAAAAGAAGTAATGTCACATATTTAACATAGAATTCTTACAATGGAAATTAAGGGGGAAAAATCATGGTACGTATAAAGTACACAAAACATTATCATTGTGGGTTTGTAGGTTTGTATGTTTGTTTGTTTGTTTGTTTGTTTTTTTTCTTTTTAATTTATTTATGACTACAACATTGGAGATGCTCAATTTATTCCAAAAAGATTAAAGAAACAAGAATGAATTTTTTTTTTTTTTTTTAAAAAAGTCAAAATTAAAATCAAGGATCTAATGTGAGTGTAGAAAAGAATAAAAGAGAAATTTTTCCAAATGATAAATTTATTAGTTGGCTCATACATTCTTGACAAATTATTAAATGCTTTACAAAAAATATACTAATTGTTTGGCTTATTATATCATTTTATTTTATTTTTTTAAAATTATATCCATTTAAAATACAAAAATTGAAATATATTTTTTTAAAAAAACTTATTAATATCACTAGAAAATATTCAATGAGATATTCAGAAAGTCTTTTAAAAATTTATAAAGTTATAAAATATCTTATTCATTAAAGAATTTTTTCAAATGCTCAAACACTAAGCCAAGGAACTAATTTAGTTAATCAATTGCTTTGACTAATTTAGATTCGATTTGAGTTGTACTTATTAGGAAAAAATGTCCCAACTTAACTCTTATATAATTCTCACGTAAGTATCAAATTGGTAACCTCTATAACATATATAAGACGTTTATCCACTTTTATCATGTCACGAACTTAACATTTATTTTGATTTTTTTGATGAGACACAATTCTTGAGACAATGAAAGCATTGTCCAGTGCACTTTCATTATATATATAATTACTCCTTTTATTATTATTATTATTGTTATTTATTTTACTTATTAGAGGACAATTTATATTTTTTTTCAAAAAAATAAATACTAAAAATTAAAGTTACTAAAAGATAATATATACATACATATATATATATTCTTTAACTTCTTTCTTTTTTCTTTTTTTTTTAATTTTTAGTTTTTTTCTTAGCTCGAAAAATTATAAATGAAATTGTTATCACTTACGTTAGATTTTTTTTTTTTTTTCTGTTAAAATATAAGTGTTACCTACATCCTCTTTGAAAAAAAAAAAATCCCAAAATTTTTGTTCATATTTTAAATTAATAATACATATTATTATTATATCATACTATCTTATTTAATCTATTGTTTCGTATATTATTATCAAATCACTAATCATATTTTCTAAAAATTATATTATATTTCTATTAAATTTCAATAATTTTCTTTTAATCATAACTTTAATTTAAAAATAAGAAGAAGAAAAAAAAAACCCTTTCTAATCAATCTCAAATTATTTAAAATTTTAAAAAAAAAATTGGTGAATTCAGTCTTTATATTTTAATAATTTGGACAAACGGGTGTTATATTTTATTTTTAGATAATTGAATCTCTATTTTATTTTTAATTGGACAAAAGAATCACTCGAGTTAAATTTTAGTAATTTTCAACCACAAAAATGAGAATTTATTAAAAGTTAAATTAATTAATAAAATTATAAATAACAAAAATGTATATATATTTTAGAATTTACGCATACTTTATACCTTAAATGACGATGACTAAAAATTATAAATATTTACTTAAAAGAATTCTTTTGTTCAATCACACATAAAATGATTATCTATACAAATAAAATAAAAACTCATTTGTTAAAGAAATAAAAATATAAGGACTTATGGCATTGATTGAATTACCCATTTCTCTAGAAATGTGGCGATGGTGCTCTGGACACATCATTTCTGAACTGACATGTCGATAAAATGAGCCAAGAATTGAGCAAAACGTAGAGCATTTACATGACTTCCGTTCGCCATGTGTTGATTAATGGAGGGTTTTGTTTTTCTCTTACCTCATAATTTCATATGCCATTTAATGGAAGTTAATCCCAGCATTCAATTATAGGTCTTTCTGACCTCTGTGAATCTGCTGCTGCATTCAATAAAGAGGGGAAGAAAAAAAATTTCTATACCAATTGGTCAGCTCAATACTACCAGTAGTACAGCAATATTTGTAAGTACTACTATTATACATACATACATATATATATATATATATATATATATATATTTCAAGAATTATGAAGCCCTACACTAATTTTTCCTTTCTTTCACTTTTGCTGGTCCCAAGAAGTAGTAAAAGAAAGAGTGGTGAAGAGGGTCTTTAATGTTTTCCAGTGCAGGAAGGTATGGTTGAATTCATTGAGATCCCACTCCCCTACTTGGTACACTAAGGAGATGAGAATGGAACATAAGGGCACCTTATCAATTCAAGAGAGATGAGGTAACCTTTGTTTTTTTTTTTTTTTTAAAAAAAAAATATATATATATATATATATATATAACATCTTTCGATGTTCCGCAGTTGTTTTGGTATCCGGAATCATCTATAATCAAATCGAGCCAGACATTTTTTTTAGGAGATAAATTCTTTTAATATGATATATATATATATATAATTATACCACGTACAATAAAGGAATAAAGATTAAAAAAAAAAATAAAAGTGTCAATGAAAGATAGGAAAATTCGCTCATTTAGTCCATGAAATTGTGATTTTTCGCTAATTAAATCTTTATCTATTTTTTCTACTTATTAAGTCATCATAATTTTTACAAGCCACTAGTTAGGTCCTTCCGACCAATAATTCAGGCCACAATTGTTGCCTAGATCTAAGCATAGGCATTGTGTAAGATATTTACACAATAATTTTAAGAAGACTAGTAGTGGAGATGCTTTGAAAGTAATGTTTAGGAGCTGAATTATTGGTCGAACGAACCAAACTGGTTGTCCGTAAAAATAATGAGGATCTAATAGGCAGAAAAAAAAGATAAGAACATAACAGGCGAAAACGCAATACTCCAGGGACTAAATGAATGAATTTTCCTACAGATGAGATTTCTTTTTGGGAAGGAAAAAAAAAAAACAAAAAAAAACCTCTCACAATCTCATATTAAAAGTGCAACATTCTTCTAAACGATCTTTATAAAACGAGTCTACATTGAGAATAAGATAAATAGTTTAATGGTGAGACTCTTTTTACTTACGTTTTTATACTTAACTTGTTAAATGGAGACTTTACGATCAAATCTCATTAGAAACAACTTTATACTAAATTTTAATTATGCGTACCAATTAAAAAAATTTTCGCATTAATCTATTCCAAATTTCTTAATAAGAGTATTGAATTACCAAAAACATATACTCCCATTAATCTCTCACGAATTGCTGAATTAGAAGAACATTTAGATCTAAAGAAAACATTTAATTACATCAAAAAACTAATTTTATCTTTTTTACAAAGTTTAAACACGAGAAGATCTTGTTGGTAATGGTATATTACCAAGTGTGAATATATGTCCAATAAGGGAAGAAAAAGCCAAGGACCTGGTGGGGGGTAAATAAACAAGAAAAAGAGGGGGAAAAAAAAAAACACGTCTTAGGAATTTGTTAGTATAGAGAGAGATGTCCATTCCATTCCCCCTTTCTTCTTCTTCTTTTCTGAAAGTGGTGGGGTCGTTTCCGGGTAGGTCAACTACAATTGATTACCAGCAGCTAGCTACATTCACGCGTGAGAATATTTTCCTTTTCTTGTTTTATTTAATCAAAAGGGACCTTTAGAACATAGTGACACATAATGCAAAGTTAGGAGAAGTGTAGTACTAGGGTTGGTAAAATCATTGCGCACATTTATAATTAATTATTTGACACTGATCTTTCTCAAACAATAACTATTTAGACTTATATTTGTATTTTGTCATATCCTTCTCTACTTGTATACTTATATTCTCTCTCTGTATATATATTACGAAATTGGAGAAGATAATGACGATTTGCAAATCAAAGGAAAGAAAAACAAGATGAACACCCAGATTTTACGTTAAAATTCTTGACGGAAAAAACCACAGGCAGAGGAAAGGTAATTCACTATAGTCGAAAATTTTACAAAGGAGTTAAAAAAATAATCATCCGGTAGAAACTGAAATACATGTGTGTGTGTGTGTGTGTGTTGTGTTGTGTGGACTGAAAAAAAAATAGGTTGGGTGACTTGGTCCATACTGTAGGGCTCCGCCCTCGAACCCACACAGAGTATGTAGTGGTAGCGGAAGTTAAGGGCCAATTTCTCTCCCAAAATAATTTTTTCACCACACCGGTTGCACCGCAAACTTTTCAAATCGAGTCAAACGAAATTTGAATTGCAATCTCTAACACTATATATATATATATGAATAATCGTTTATATATACATAAAGGGTAGAATAACAACAATTCTAAACAATGCTCAATTAAATTTCTAGAACAGAAAATGGAGTTTATGAATTTATTGACATAATCTCTACTAAGAACATGTTTTTATACACAATAGACCGAGAAAGGGAGAAGAAAAGTTATATATGACCAAAAAGAGATAAGTGTTTAGGCTGTTTTTGGATTGAGTTTTTTTTTTCAAAATTTCACTTAAACTCAAAAAAAATATAGTTGTACTTATTTGACACTAATCTAACGTGTTATTGTTCATATCTGATGAGGTGACAAAAAAAAAAAATGAATAAAAAATTCATTCACTTACTATAAATATTCAATATATACATATAAATATATATAATTCAAAT
>JAXGGT010000001.1:9117087-9134064 GCA_035583425.1 Marsdenia floribunda
GAAAAGACTTTAGATACATTACTTGAGCATTTTTATTGGGTTGATATGAAGCATGATATGCAATCTATTCATGATAACTGCATTACTTGTAGGCGAGCAATATCTGGAGTTAAACCACATGGCATGCATACCCCTTTACCCATGTATAATCAACATTGGACTGATATTTATAAGATTTTGTTCTAGGATTACCAAGGTTTCAAATTAGTAGGGATAAGATATTTGTTATTTTTGATAAGGTTTGTAAAATGGCTCAATTCATTGCATGTTTTAAAACTAATGAAGCAAAACATATTACTGATTTGTTCTTTAAGGAAGTAATCCTTTTGTATAATTTTCCAAGAAAAATTGTTGGTGATACTGATGTTAAGTTCCTCAGTCATTTTTGACGCACTTTATGGAATAGATTAGGAATTAAATTATTATTTTCTACTATTGTTCATCCTCAAAAGCATGGACAAAATGAAGAAGTTAATAGGACACTCACTACACTATTGCTGCTATTATTGAAAAGAACATATGGCAACAAAAAAAGTGTTTGCCACATATTGAGTTTGCATATAACAAATTTGTTCATTCCACTACTCTGTTTTCACCTTTTGAAGTTGTTTATAACTTAAATCCTTTAACTCCTTTGGATATTTTATCTTGGCCTACTAATGTGCATTCTAATATTGATGGTAAGAAAAGGGCAAAATTTGTGAAGCAATTGCATGCTGAGGATAAAGCTAACATAAAGATGAAGAATGAGCAATATGCAAAATAAGCTAATAAGAGACTTGTCAGACTTATCTTTGACCTTAGAGATTGGGTTTGTGTACACAAGAAAAGGAAACAATTTCCTACAAAAAGAAAGAGTAAACTCATGCCAAGAGGAGATGATTCTTTCCGAGTTCTTGAGAAAGTGAACGACAATGCTTATATACATGACCTTCCAAGTAAGTATGATGTTTCTGCCACTTTTAATGTTGTTGAGCTCTCTCACTATGATGCAGGTTTTGATTTGAGGTCGAATCTTTTTGAAGAGGAAGGGGATGATAAGATCCAAGAGGCTGAAGAGACCCGAGTACCAAAGGATCCCTTAGTGATGACATCAAGACCTATGACACTAGCAAAATGACAAAGAATTCAAGACACGCTTTATGGCTTGATGAAACAAAGTTTACAAGAGTTGGCTAAGGATTTTGACTATTTGAACACATCATAAATATCTTGGAGGACTCTTTCACGCTTTGAAACCGGGAAAACACGACCGTACCCTCAAGGTTTCCCCCAATAGCACAAATTCTCTATATGAACTAATAACATAAATAATAATCCCAAAAATAAGAAGAAAACAAATAAATCCATAACCTTTAAAAAGTCCCAAAGGAAATTCCAATAAGAAATACTTAAATCTCCCAATGTATCACATCATAGTTATGTGTACAACCCCAAGCTTATTAAAACTAATTGAATTCCTAAAAGAATTTAAAATCAATCCCAAGAATAAACAAAAGAATAAAGAATCCAAAATGAAAAATGAGAGTTAAGCTTCACCTACTCCCTTATCATCATCACTAGAATCTGCAAAAGAAGGGAAGAAAAAGAGGGAAAGGAATGAGTTAGAAGCCTAGTGAATAAATAGAATACTCATTTTCCTTTTTTTTCCCAAAACATTCAAAAATCAGTAATTGAAAAGATATAATTTCAAAATATCAATCAACTGAACAAATAAACTTCCCTTAACAATTTCACAAGCAAACAAAAATACCATAATTTCAAATTCAAATTCGTTTAGGTAGGCTCAAGTAAGTTTAGGCACTCGTTGATTTAATCGAATTCGACCCTAGCTGTACTCCCGCTAGGACGACCAGAACTTATGTCAAATGTGAGCTTTTTCACCATGCTTTATGGGTTTAGAAACTTATCATATGTGAAACATGTTCCCCTAATTAATTCCTAACAGATTTGAGCCAAAAAACTAATTTATTTAGAGAAGACTTTAAATAAATTTAATAAAAATATCAAGAAACTACAAAGATAAAAACTAGAATTTAAAGATTTTCAAAAAAACCAATTCTTGTAAGAAAAGGATAAAACAAGATAAAATAAAAAAAAAAAAATTCTCAGTAAATATAGAAATTAATAATAAAAGAAACCTGAGAGTTGGGTTTGAAAATCAAAATCAAGAGAAACTGTAAATAGGTAAGCATATATATACATATATAGTTGCTTATGTATATATATATATATATGCATACATAAAATAAGAAAATTATATATAAAATAAAGAAACTGTGATATAAGTATATATTAGCCACCTAAATCAAAATAATGGTAATAATAATAATAATAATGATAATGACTCACCATGATATTACATAAATCGAGGAAATTGGGAAAACAACAAAAGAAAGTGAAAGCTTGATTTTGAGCAACATAAATCAAAAGGAAATTTTTTTTTTCTTTTTTTTTTTTTAAAAAAAACAAAATCTGAATGCCCATATATTTATATCATAAACGTATATATATATAAGGATTCGTAATAAATACATATTATCATTGCCGCATTCTTTTCTTCTTTTTTTTTTTTTTAAGAGATCCAAGAAAGAACAAGATCCAAGAGAAAACAAATTTCGATCAGAATTGAATCGAAATAATAAGATTTAAATAAAAAAGGATTAATGATTTCATTTAGAACATAAAATTTAAATTGCATGAAAATTCAAGAAATTTATTAAAGAAATTGAGTATCTATTTACTCAACTCTAAGATCTCCAAATCAAAAATCTGAAATTCTCATTCAACCACCAAGTCCCAACCTCGTTAATGATCATCGATTGGATTCTCCCCGATTGTTCCCGATGATTGGCCACCTCCTAAAACACACACGTAGCGTAAGTTCTCTCTAAAAGTCCATAACCCTGATAAACGAATAATAAACCCTAATTATAATATACGTTAATTAAAAGATACAAAAAAAAATATCTTTCACTTTAAAAATGTGACTTTCCTAATTTGCCCTTAGTAAAGGGGTCACATATTACAACTCTTACCAGCGTCAAGGATTAAGGGCAAATGCAATGAGCTGCTACCTTGCGAAATTACATGTTTAAATGTAATATTCGGCCACATTTTGTTTGAAGCATTATTATAAGATATTTTGGGACAAATATCACTTGTGCCTTGAATATCACTTGTGATATTTGGGGATAAATATCATTTGTGTCTTGATATTTTGGATCAAATGTTAATTACACCTGATTGTAATTATACTATAAATAATCCTCTCCTCCATGAATTGAGAGGTTGATGATTGAATTAATTCCAAGAGAGTTTTCTCTCTATTGTGAGAAACTTGTTCTTTGTGATTCTTCACGGAACCACATACCAAACTTCGTCAGGTGATCCAACAGCGATTTCACAAGGGGTTAGGGTTTGGGGGCTGCTGTTCCTCACGGGTTTTAACTCGGATCCATCATAGAACCTATCCGATTTAACTTTCTTGTGTTGACCTTTCTTGTTTGTGGGTTTCTATGGCGTCTTGATCGTAGGGGTTCACATCGGAGGGCCTTATGTGATCCACAAGTCAACTAATTAATATTAGCCTCAAATATGTAAAGAAACAAGTTCTAGTGTGTAGAAAAAAAATAAAATTAACCAAAAGAGTCATTTATCCCACTATAAAATCTAAAAGAATCTTACAATGTGTTGAAATTTATTCGAAAAAAAAAAAAAAATCAAAAAATCAAAGAGCCTCATACCTCATCAACATCAAAGTAAGTATAAATTCTATTAAACATCTATAATTTCACATACCGAAATCACTAATCATAATTTTAATAAAACAAAAGATGTGATCAATAATAAAGATATCATCATAATTAATTAATAGATAACTACCAAAACTTAATATTAAACTTAATTATGTCCATAAAAAAAAAAAAAAATCAATGTGAAATTATTTTAGAATATATTTGATATTTTAAACTCAAGAAAATAATCTCAAAAGATTAAAAATACTAAACTTAATTATGTCCATGAAAGAAAAAAATCAATGTGAAATTATTTCAAATATATTTGATATTTTAAGCTCAAGAAAATAATCTCAAAAGATTAAATAATTTATTCTATCCCCCACATTTAAAATTCACATTGTCCTCAATGGGAAAATAAATAAATAAATATGATTTCAAGAAGAGAGAATACTTCCCTTTCATTTGCGTAGATGAACCAATGGGGTAATAATTGTTGGTAAGCCTTGGTTTGAAGAAGGAAAACATTTTCTTGTAAAAGTTTGAGCACCTAAAATTAAGTCCAAGAGAAGAATTAATGAAAGAGGAAAAAAAAAAAATTAAAAACTAACAATTAAAAATTAAAAATTAAAAAGAAAAGAATAGAAAAATAGTTCTTGTTTATAATCTCGAGCTTGACTTCCTTTGTTATTTTTCATGGTGTAAAATAATAGGGTTGAAGATGCATATCCTTCAAAGGAATCATGTATCAAATATCTTCTTTTATTTCTTCACAACTCTTTGAAATTGTACTCCATTTACCTTCCATTCTCGTATCTCCTTTTGAATTTCTCTATAAATACCAAGAACTTTGTTCAAAATTAAAATCATCTAGAAGTTTTTCTTTTCTAGTTAACTTAGTTTCTTTATATCCAACTTTTAAGAACTCCTTAACTTCTCTACATAAAAATTATTCTGCGAGGAATTCTCAATTGATTTGTTAGTAGAGTTAACAAAATTTCTAAATTCATTACAATGAGGAGTTCTACCACGGTTACTTGCATAAATAATCACACTTTTATCTCCAATTCGAAAGATCATCTCACATTTTTCAATACCAAATAAGGCTCTAGTAGTGTTTAAAAAATGTCTACCCAAAAGTAATGACAAATAATTATCATCATCCATATCAAGCACAAAGAAATCCACATGGAATGAAAATTTATCGATTTTAACAATAACATCTTTGATGATTCCATTAGGGATTTTAGTGGACCTATCAACCATTTGAAGTTGAAATTTAGTATCTTTCATATCTTTTAGTCTCAATTTATGATAAACTGATAAAGGCATGAGATTAATACAAGAACCTAAATCACACAACACATTCTTAAAAGATAAATCACCAATAGAAAATGGAATATAAAAACTCCCTGGGTCATTAAGTTTGGGTGGAAATTTATCTTGAAGGGTTCTTCTAAAAACTTTTCTTTGCTAGGAAGAATCTTCTTTAAAAGTTGAAGTATTGAGAAAACTGATCCAAAGCATCTACAAGAGGAAGGGTAATCTCTAGTTTCTTGATAATATAAAGAAACTTTTTAAGTTGATCTTCAACATATGAATGTTGTTTAATAGCATTAGGAAAGGGTAAAGAATTAAAATCAATGTCATTATTATACTTATACTTACCTTCCTTATTAGAAGGGGGAGAATTGTCTCTCGTTGTAATTTCTTCATTGTCTTGAACTTTCTTCTCCTCTTCTTTCTCATCCAATTCCTCTTTTTTCGAAATTATGGCATTAACTTCCTTTGGATTTCTTTCAATATCACTTGGGAGCATACCTTGAGTCCTATTGAAAATAACACTTGCAATTTGACCAACTTGAACTTCTACATTCCGAAGAGAATTCTTTATTTGTTGATTTTCATTTTCTAGGGTGATAAATCTTGTATTAGTTGCCTCCATAAATCTTGTGAGTACATGTTCCAATTGATTTTTATTTTCTTGAGGAGGAGGAGGTGGTGGAGGTACTTGTCCTTGCATTTGATTTTGTCTTCATTAGAAACTTGAAAAATTTCTCCAAGAAGGATTGTAATTGGAATTAAATGAAGGTTTACATCTACTTTGTCCAACATAGTTGATGTCATAGTTCTCCAATGAATTTACGCCAACAAGTTGAGGGCATTGATTCGTATAATGTCTTCCCCTACATATCTTACAATTACTAAGTGAAGCTCCAGAAGGCATATCATCTATCTTCTTGTTCAGGACCTCAATCTTTGTCAAGATACTTTTATGAACATCAACTTCTAAAACTCCTCTTCTTTTCAAAGAATTATCCCATCGAGCACCATTCAAAGCCACAAATTCTAATTTGTTCCAAGCTGTGTTTTCTTCTAAATTCATGAATTGTCCTCTACTTGAAGCATCTAGAAAAGCTCTTGTATCTTCTATACACCCTTTGTGAAAAGCGTGTATTTGAAAACCATTGTCCAATCCATGGTGCGGACATTTACGCAGATAATTGTTAAATCTTTTCCAAACTTCGTATAATGATTCATTAGGTCCCTTTACTAATATTAGCATGAATTTCAATACTTTTACTAGGAGGGAAAAAACAAAGTATAAATAATTGAGCTAATTGATTCCAAGAAGTAATAGATCCTCTTTTTTTGAGAATAAAGTCATGATCTAGCCTTATCCTTTAAAGAGAAAGGAAAAAGTTTCAACTTTGTCGCATCTTGTGGTAATCCATTAATTTGAAAGGTGTCACAAATATCCAAGAAATTAGTAAGATGATCTTGTGGATTCTCATTGGGCCAACCACCAAAGGAATTATTTTGAACAATGTGGATGTACTGGGGTTCAATCTTGAAAGTAGTAGCAATAATTTCAGGGATGACTATGGAAGGTACAAGATTATCTTCAAATATCAGTTTGACATAGTCACATAAAAGTCGATCCCTTTGCTGATTTATTGGGTTGAGATCACTAGGATTGCTTCCAACCATCTCTTCAAATTTCAATTTCCTATCTACACTTCGATTCCTTCTTGCAAAAGCTTCAATTTCAGGAATAAACATCAATAGTTCCTTGGAACTGTGGGTCATAAACCCAAAAAGAAACAATATGAAAAATTCAATATATGTTAGAAGGTATAAACTTAAATTAAAAACTAAATTAACACTAAACAAAATAGCCCCCAGCAACGGCGCCAAAACTTGATGATGAGATTGCAAATATACAATTTGTCAAAGTAATAAAAAATATTGATCTCACAAGGACTGTTGTTTAACTAATAAATTTTCCCTCTTTATATTCAATTTAGAGAAAAAAAAAATATTATCGAAGGTTTCATTATTTACTAAAAGTAAATAAGAAGATATTTATGAAAGAAACAATTAATAATATGAATAGACTAAGACACTTCTAATCCAACCTACTCCTTTTATTAAAAATATAATTAATATTAATTTAATTCTTGAGTTTATTTACAATAGAATTATCAAATATAGACTAGACATAATTCCTTAGTGAAAAGTCCCTAATTTTATTATGTAAATCAATCAAATTCCTTTCAAATTTCAACAAACAAAACCGCATAAAACTTTGTGGAATTCCCTAGCTTTAAAGGCTAGAAACCGCACAACAGAAATCAAATCTATTCCTAGTCAATTTTACTAAGTGTTATTATCACCTTCATCCAATTCAACCTAATCTCTTTTGATATGTAGGATAAATCTAATTATTGATTACATAATCACAAGCATTAAGAACAAACAATAAAAATAAACAAGGACTCGAGATTAATAAAAATAATAAATTAAACTACAAAATTCATAAAAATTTCAATCTTTACAAAAGGCCTTAGTCACGATAAAATTTAGCTACTCATATTTAGAATAGGGCACATAATTGTTTCTAGCATAAGAGAGAGAAAAAGTAGAGAGAGTTTTGCAAGGTTGTATCAGTCTTCAAGTTATTTTTAACTTCTCTCCCCTCGTCTAATTCTTTTCTAAGTCGTTATTTATAAAAAAAATAAAATAAAATATAAATCTAATCTAATTAAATTTCTTTGACTCTTCTTTTTGGACTCTGATGTTTTCTAATTTTGTTGATTTCTCCAATGACTTTATTTTGTTATTATCTTCTCCAATTCATATATATCCCAAAATTCTTCATATTTTGATATATCTTTAGCATTATTGATAAATTTATCTCTATAAAATAGAATATGATAAATAATTATTTTTTTCCTATAAAATCATATTTATCATTACATTTAATTACAATTAATGATAAATATATCAAATAAAAGTCAATATATTTCAGGTATATCAATTGTCCATGTAATTTGGTCTAACCATACATACAAAATTTACAACCATTTTACTTTACATGAGCCACATGCCCCCCTTGCATAGAGAAGCCTCTATTTTTCTTAGAAAAATTTGTTTGTTTGGACGACTTTTTTTTTTTGGTAAGTGAAAGGTGTATTTTACGGTAAAACAAATAAATGAGTACAAAATAGGTTTATTTGCCACCTTCCTCACCCCCACAAACTGGATAGCCAAAATAACATTTGCAGCATCACCTTCAAAGAATAATTTATCCAAGCGCAAATCGTGAGCACGGTGGAGAGCTTGGATAGTTGCTTCCGTTTTAGTGCAAAAGGGATTATCTGAAACCAAGTGGTTCACCCAAGCTACCAAAATGGTGCCTCGATGGTCATGAAGTACACAACCAGTGACGGTTTGTCCGTCCTTAAAAGCAACATCGAAATTCATTTTAAGTTCTCCTTCTAATGGTGGATTCCACTGTGCTGAAACCATTCCAGCCGGCAATTACTTCCTCTTTTCCAGACGAGTACGACTGGCCTTCCAGTATTTAAGAAAACCAAGATTGATCGAATTGGAGAGGTCCCGCCAGTTGACTTCTGCATGATACTTCCATATTTGATTGCGAGTCATCCAAGTAAGCTCCAGTGAGACCACAAAAAAGTGAATCATCAAACACTAGGAGAGTGTTTTTATCCCCGAGCAGCAACATTACCCAGTCGACGAATGTCAAGTGTTGGAACGCTTCGAGTCTTAACTGCCAGGGAGAATGCCACCAAATCAGTTTGCTCACCGGGCATTCCAAGGCTAGGTGATGGATAGATTTCGCGTGGGACTGACAAAGGTAGCAATTGGTGTTACTAATTGGAAAAAAGCTTTGTAGTTTATCCAGCGTTGGAATTGCCTTTGCAAGGAACCTCCATAACAACACGGAGTGCCGACCATGTAAATTTGCCTGCCATAATACCTTCCGAACATTCATGCCATCAATGTCAGTAGTAAGGAGAGAGGTCCTACCTTGGATGATCAATCTATTTGTGGATTTACTGTAAATTTGCTTGTCAAAGAGGGAGTTCAAATCGTACTATCATGCTCCTAATCAATTATCGAGGTTTGTAGAATCTTACTATTGATATGGGACGGAAAAACATTGTGGATCTTAGCATCATCCCAAGCTTAACCATCCGGTGTCATGATATCCTTGATGAACAATAAATGTGCAGGAACGCCTATATCTTCTGGAATCTTAAATGCCAAAATGTTTACAGCCAGGTATCTTTCGTCAATCTTGTCCTTAAATTCTTGCCAACTTGAAAACAAAAGCCCGATTTGAAAGTGTTTAGGCAACTCTTGACGCCACCCCAATCCAAGATGCCGGGATGTTGTTTTGTTCAGCATCTAATATCCTCTTGCCTCGTAGATATTTAGCTCGAATGAGCTTAACCTATGTTTTCTCCGGTGTAGTGCAAATGTTCCAGGCCAACTTAGTGACAAAGGAGTGATTGATATCCTCCATCCTTTGCACCCCAAGACCCCCAAGGGCTTTCGGAAGGCAAATAGAATCCCAAGCTTTTGGGTAAAAGTGGTGATGTGAGGAGTCCTCGAAACCCGACAAGAAATCCCGTGATATTTTGTCCATTGTGGATAGAATGTACTTGGGCGCCAAGACCGTTTGCATGATAAATGAGGAGACTACTTGGACAATAGATTTAATGAGAACAAGGTGGCCAACCATGGAGAGAGCTCATTGTTTCCACCCAGAAAGTTTATTTTTCATTTTCTCCATGACCTCTTTGTAAGTATCAGACTTGTGTTTGAAGCAACAAAATGGATAACCCAAGTATTTATGCTTATGATCACGTTCCCGGATACCTAGTACATTGCCCAAGACACGCTTCTGCTCCACATATATTCCTGCTATATATAGTGAACAGAGGATTTCTCCCAGTTGATCTCTTGTCCGGTGCAAAGGTAATATTCTTGTAAAATCGAGATAGCTTCTGTAGCTTCAGCCTCAGTTGCTTTGCAATAGATAACCAAGTCATCCGCATACATCAAGTGTGTGATCTTAGGGCTCAATCGAGATATTTTAACACCATTTATACGTCCTTCCTCCTCTGCCTTAGCCAGCATGCGAGATAGAAGATTTGAGAATATCGTAAACAAGGTCGGTGACAAAGGGTTGACTTGTATAATCCTTTTTTGACTTATTAATACTATACATACGTATCGTTTTTAAAACTAAATTAGATTTTTTTCCTTTTTTTTTTTTGTCGAGAATGCACAGATTTGAACCCCGATACATGCCATTAGACTAATGGCCACTTGGCTAAAACCGAAGTAGATGAGAGGGGAAAAAATAAAAATAAAAATAAAAAATAATTGGGGAAGAAATGGTATAATATTCCAATAAAAGGACAAAAGAGTAGTTTGAGACCCTTCTTCGACCGTGGTTGCCACGTGCCCTGGAAATACTCCCAAATAAAAGAGGAAAAACGGCGAAAAAATAAAATTCTTCTTTACTTTTCTGTAATTTTCTCCATTCTTATTGGTCCGCCTATTTTTCCAAATTGTTTTTCATTTCTTTTTCTCTTTTCTCAGTTGCCATCTCTCTCCTTTACCATAAGCATTAAAGTTCCACCGCCTTCGGCCACCCTTTGTGATATAGGTCTCCTCCATAACCACGATTCGATCGATTATCGGCTTCTCTCGATTCACAATTCTAGTCGGCGTTTTTTTTCTTTCTACCTTTTTTTGGATTTGCGGAAACAAAAGCTTTGAAGTTAATATATTCAAATTGGCTATAATTATTTGTAAAGAAAAATGTCAGAGAAGTTTTCGGCCACTTTGCGAATAGGGGACTTGAATGATTACATAGCGCCGTCGCAGGGATGCGTTGTTTCTCTTAAGGCGAACACCAATTCTTCTAATTCAACTTCAAGGCTTGATAAATCTTCTTCTGAGGTAATTTGTATTGTTGGGGTTTTCCTTTGTATATATATATATATATTTTTTTTTTTAATAAATAAATTTGGTTAAGATTAGGGTTCACTGAGTTTAGTTGTTTCCTATAACTGTGGAAGTCCCGCCACCCCCTTTGGGCTAAAAGAAATTCATTTCGTAATTAATTGTCTTAACTATTCCAACTTCCAGAATATGAACTTGTTGTTTTCCATGTATCCGTGTAAACTAATTCAAGTTGACTGTGTTTTATCTGGGCGTTGGTATTGTAATTTGAATCAAGTTTTCCGTTTTTTTTTTTTTTTTCCCCCTTTTCTTTTCTTTTCCTTTTTCTCATCACTTTAATGGCTTTGGAAATTTTGTATTTTGAAATTTGCTTAGGTATTTGGCCATTTTGCCTTTTGTTATATGGAAGAATTATTTCAGCATTTCTTTTAATGAATTTTATTTTTCAGAAATTAGGGAGACTCGGAAATTCTGTGAAGCCAGTGGAAACTGAACCTGTAAAGATTTCACTCAAAGACTGTCTGGCTTGCAGGTATATTGTCGATACTGCTTTCGTTGCTTTTCCTACCTTTATTTATTACTTGATCATGTCGTATATGGTGGAAATAAATCTTCCTTTTCATTAATTAGAGTGAGTGAGTGATATTTTACACATTAATCATTCCTCTTCGCAGTAGCAAATTTTGTGTTTCTCATATATAATAGGAGGATGGTGATGAGAATTTGTCTCTGATGAGAAAAACTCGTGGAGCTCCCTTTTGCCTAGGAGCCTTAACTTTGTTACATTTAGTTGTGTTTGTTTGAAGTAAAATTTGTTTTCATATCTATTATGTTCTCATTATATAAAATATATTTGAAGGTTAAAGATTAAGAAATAATCTTAAAATTGATTATAGAATTTTAAGTAATAGCTATTAAAAGTTTATTTTATGCTAAAAGTAAAATTATTTATGAATTATTTATTAAAACCTACTTTTATGAATTAATACGTAAATTATGCATTATATATAAAATTATTCTATTTTATAAGTTATTTACAAAAATTCAGTTAAATTGTCAGGAAAAAAAAAAAAAAGTGAATGATCCTCACTTTGTAAGTTAAAATACTATCTATAAAATATTGAGAAATTATATTTATGGGAAAATTTCATTTATAAAATAATTATTAGAATTTACTCTATAAGTCAAATGATTAAAAAAAAAAAAAAAATGCATCTTAGAGTTTGTTTTCTGGCTTTACATCAAAATAAGTTTCATTTTACATTTCTAAAACTTCATTTTACGTGGAAACAAACACAGGAAAAGAGGAAAAACTTCTTACAAAATCTTCTTTTCACATCAAAACAAGAACATACCCTTAAATGTGTTTTCTCATGATACTCTATTGGATATGATGGTTCTCATTACATGTGGATAATACTTGCAGTGGGTGCATAACTTCAGCAGAGACTGTAATGCTTGAAAAGCAAAGCTTGGATGAATTCCTATCTAACCTAAACAAAGGAAAGGCTGTCGTTATCTCTTTGTCTCCCCAGTCTAGAGCTTCTCTTGCGGTTCATTTTGGCCTTTCATCACTACAGGTACATTTAAAGAAATATCTGCAGCATCTTGCAGAAAGTAAATTATTTTCAAACTTTTTATAAAGATAGGTAAAATATACTAACATTATTCTCTGTTTCCTTCTCTAATAAATCATAGGTTTTCAGAAAGCTTACAACATTCTTCAAGTCCTTGGGAGTGAAGGCTATTTTTGATACCAGTTGTAGTAGAGACTTGTCATTAATCGAATCTTGTAATGAGTTCATAACACGATATAAACAAAGCCATTCAAACAATGACGAACAGTCTTGGTCACCCCTACCAATGATTTCTTCTGCCTGTCCTGGTATACTGACATCCAAAATTCTGTACTGTTTGATGGGACATGATTCTTCAGTAATGGTATTTTAAGTGTTCAATGAATTTATTTTTAGGTATCTTATCTGGTATCTTTTGTATGTTTCTGACATGTAGGTTGGATATGCTATGCGGAAAAAACTCTTGGGTCCTATATTCTTCCATACATTTCATCTGTTAAAAGTCCTCAGCAGACCATGGGGACCATCATCAAGAACCACCTGTGCCAAAAGCTCTCTCTTAGGTAAGCTTTGTTTCATTAATTTAGTCCTCCTGGCAGCCTCACCAGTTACTTGCTGATCTGTACCCTCTCTGCTTATTGTAACCTGGATAAAACTCACAATCATAATTACAGCCTTCAAATTTCAATTGCTTCTGGATATGCTTCTTCAGTGAACTTTCTTGCTAATTTTGCATGTTCTGTGAATTTTCTGACAAAACTTTGATAGTGTTAGGTGGTTTATGTGGGGTGTTTACTGTAATCAAACTTTTAGCAGTTCATCTTTCGGCAGTATGTGGAGTCAGTTGTAGTGCATTAAGATTCCCCCAGTAGCTCACGATCCTAATACTCCACTAGGAGGCTAACATGGACGGTAAATTTGGAGGTAGTTCATTGCTTGTGTTCCTTTTCAGGCCAGGGGATATATACCATGTGTCAGTGATGCCTTGTTATGACAAAAAACTTGAAGCTGTTAGGGACGAGTTTAATGATTTGGTGACGGAGGTAGATTCAGTGTTGACAACTGGAGAGGTCTTAGACTTAATACAGGTATACCCTCAGTATTAGTAATGGCAGAAACAGACAATATGGACATTTCTGATTTTCCTTTTTTTTTTGAAAAAAAAAAACCTTGATAGCCTATTGTATATAGTTGATTCACTTGCTTATGAATTGATTCTTGCAGTCAAAATCAGTTGACTTGAAAACGTTGGAAGAGTCTCCTTTGGACAAATTGTAAGAAATATTTATCTATAATTCCCTTGTTTATTAAGCATGGCTAGCTAATAAAATATTAATTTCTTCACAGGCTAACAAATATTGATGAAGGTGAGCATCTTTTTGGGGTCCAGGGGAGTTCTGGGGGATACGCCGACACAATATTTCGTTATGCTGCCAAAGTTCTGTTTGGGAAGGAAATCAGTGGTCCTCTTGACTTAAAAGTCATAAGAAATTCAGATTTCAGAGAAGTGAGTCTAGAAGTAAGTTTCCATGCTCTTTTCATGTCCACATTACTCATTAATGTTGCCTTGGATATTGTAAAATATGTTGCCAAATTATAGGATTGAGTAAACATCTGTTAGCGAACCTTCCCGAGTGTCCTGAAAATTACCTTCATGTAGGGATTTCTTTGTGTCTTGCTTAGTGTGGATGCTCATGTGTCGGTTTAGATTTTCTTCAACCAGGTAGTGATGCCACAGAATGTTTCACTCTGGATAATTATGCAAGCATCTTGTATTTTCTTTACATCAATTGTTTTTCACAAGCCTGATATCGTCTTTTATCCAGTGGTGATAATGGTCCTTAATTGCAGATAGATGGTCAGACTGTCTTAAAGTTTGCACTTTGTTATGGATTCCGTAACCTGCAAAATGTTGTTAGAAAAATCAAGAGTGGGAAGTGTGAATATCAATTTCTGGAGATAATGGCTTGTCCGTCAGGTAGATGTGTTCCTAAATTGTTTCTTTGTTTTGGGACAATGGTTAACTGGTTTTATGGCATCAGAACTTGCATTCCCAGATGCTTATGAAAGCTTTCCTTGTCACTAGCAGGATGCTTAAATGGTGGAGGTCAGATCAAACTGAAGCGCGGTGAATCTGCTAAAGAATTGATTCAATCATTGGAGGTTAAGTATATGGAAGATGTGAGTATTATTTATTATCTGTGTTCTGATTTAGTTTTTTCTCATTGTGCAATTTCTGATTTTGCTGCACCATAGTGATTAAGAAAATGAAATATTTAAGATTCTTGAGTCCACCAGAGGAAGCTCATCTTTTTAAAATAAGAGAGACTGTGAGGAAGATCATCTTCATTGCTGGTTCATATCTTCCTACTCACTTGTGGATGTAGTGCCCCTTTATCTTATCATCTCTGGAACTGCAAATAAATAATATTTTGCTCTAAGCGAACAATCATAAGCACATCTATGTAAAGTTTAGAATGAGATTCTATTGTGGATATAAATTTTATAGAAGACACATACATATGGTATAGATAACCAACCATTTAAGCTTGCTTGATGGTGATGGCTATTATTATCTGTTTCTCATAAAAGATCAATTGTTTTGGGTTTTTGCCCTAGGTTGTGGTAGCTGATCCTTTTGAAAATCCAATCATAAAAGGGATATATGCTGAGTGGCTTGAGCAGCCTAATTCAGAGAAAGCAAAGAAACTCATGCATACAAAGTACCATCCTGTCACGAAAAGCATTACCTCTCAGTTGCAGAATTGGTAAGTAATGGTAGACTTATGCCTCTCTCTCAAGCTTTGACCACAGTGTGAAGCTGGTGAACGCCTTTTTTGGGCACATCCGGTTTTCCATCCCACTGGCATCCATATCTATAAATGCTTCTCTCATATATCATAATACTCGCTGAGCATTCTGCGGGGTTCAATTTTGGTAGGGAGAACAGATGATTTGCTCAATCTTATATTCATATTGTACATATATGTTGTACATTTTTCTCTTATATAGAGCGATACCTGTATTATTTGAGGTGAGTTGAAATTCATCCTGTTTTTAGCCTTTAATCATTTTTTTACCTTGCCATTTGCGGATCTCTTTGATCACAACCTATTAGATAGATGCTAAATTTTAGTTTGGGGACGATGATATTTCAAAGACGTTCTATACCAAACCCTTATCCATACAAGATAGCCAAACCTCCCAGTCCAAAAGAAAACAGTATGACTTATATCATAATGGGATTGTGATGAGTTAAGATTATTCTAAGCTATTATTTGCTCTTTTTCCATTTTTTTTTTCTTTGGGGCGTAAAACCTTATTATGTAGTTATTTGTCGTTTTAAAGATTACTTATGGTGTAAAATATTCTTGACTGAATTAAATACGAAAAAAACAAAGGAATTTTTTTTTTAACATGAATCTCATTTTTTTTTTAGTGATGAAACGCTTTAATTCTTTATTTCAGAGATTGAGTCTAATTATTTTTATTCGAAAAAAAAAAAAAAAGAGAAGCTAATTAAACTCAGGATTAAGATATCTTTTGAGACATTATTAAAACACCTGTAGAATTTAACAAGAAGTGAATGACCTCCTTGGGGTTGTGGATTTGGATTCCCAGTAAAGTGAAAATAAATAAGTTGGTAGTTTGGTTGTGTAATTTTTTTTTATTTAAATGATTTTGAGTTATTGTTAAGACTAGCTGAAACAATACATTGTTATCTGATTTATTTTTATTAGCTTTACCTGTGCGTATTGGGGGTAATTAATGCATATAATTTATTTTGTTTAAATAATTAAAATAAATGTTAAGCGTGTTTAGTGGTCATAGTAATTACTTACTAACTAAGCAACGAAATTGTTTAGAGAAGGGTTAACTAACTTTAGTAGGTAATAGTACTTAACAAATTTAACAAAAGAAATTTGCATTACAAATTAATTTAATTTTAAATTAGAAATTTGATACATCAATATTAATTCTTATAAGATTATACTAAATTTAATAAATTTTGATTAAAAACAAAATGAAAAAAAAAAAAAAATGTAATTCCTTTATATATTAGGTTCCCAAACATCTCAAAACGAATTATAATCTTCAACGCAGAATTATACGTTCATGTGTATGTAACCATTGAAAATGATGGAAACATTATTGGAAAATTAGTCATTTTAGTTCTCATACTAATTTCGTTTGGATAAAGGGGTCCTTATTTTTTATTTTTGGACAAATGAAACCCATTCTTTTTTTGTTTGGACAAAGGGGTCCCTGTTTTTTATTTTTGGATAAACGAATCCCTATTTTTTTTTTATTTGGACAAAGGGGTCCCTTTTTAACTAATTTTTGTCCAAAAATATAACAAGAAAATAGAGGAATTATGA
>JAXGGT010000001.1:9152107-9198949 GCA_035583425.1 Marsdenia floribunda
AATATTAAATTTTTATGTTATTATAATATTATAAATTCAATTTCTTTATTCGGATTCATATAAATTAATATTTTAAATAATATTAACTTTTTATAATTTAATTGTTATTTTTATTTAAATTTACTGTTTTTAATATAAATATAATTAGGAAATATTAATTTATTAAAAACATATTTAAATTAAATAAAAAATTATAATTTGCGACGGCTTTGCGAGTGTTACGTTGTCGTTGATTTAAATAAATTTTTAAAAAAATTCGAAGGCCCTCGCTATGCCGTCGCTGATTTAAATAAAATTTTTTTAAAAAATTCAATGCCCTCGCTAAGTTGTTACCAAATTTGATCTCGCCCTCACGTTGACCAATATTTTGACGACCGTTGGGCCCTCGCTAAGCACTCGTAAATAGCGAGGGACATCGATGGCCGTCGCTGTTGCGACTAAGTGAATGACGAGGGGGGAGATTGGTCGCTGCGCCCTCGCTAAACTGGATCAGCGACGGCTCAGTGAAGGATTTGGCGGTCGCTGATCTGCTGTTTTCTTGTAGTGATTAACTCATTATTTGTATAGCTTCTAGACTCTCCTCCATTACACGAACTCTTCAAAGCAAACCCCATATCGCATGCGTTGATCTACTACGCATTGTTAGACCCATCTACTCAAAGAAAATTGCATCTTTCACTTTCCCCCTTGATAAAAGACAAAAAGTTTTAATTCATTTTCCTATAGTCTTTCATAGCCGATTAAGAAAAATAAATGAGGAAATTTTTATAGTAGCAGATAAGGTATCTTCTTTATAGATTTCGTTCATAATGTTTTTAATTAACTAATTCTTTCACTATAATAATTGATTTGGGTAATGAAAGTTCTTGATTTTTGGACATTTTAAACCAAAAATTTATTGTAAGTAATTTAAAATAACTTAATAAAAATAGATGAATTTGGAAGAAGAAAAAGAACTAACGACCAAAAAATAAGAACAAACGCTTTGTTTCTATTTTCATTTTATGTGATGTTATTGAGTTCACCGTGGTTGAGTTCATCCTCCACCTAAGCTCTTTGCTCTTTCCTCCCTTCTTCCACCTAGCAGGGAAGGTTTCCCTAGGAACTTTGATGCCAAAGTTAGTATGAGTTGATATAAATGTCACTTAGTAACAGTAAACATAAGTAAATTTACCTTTTTATGGTATATTCTGTCTGTTTATATAGACACATTTATTCATGAGGATTTTGTGTAGTTTTCATGTGGGACTATGATATTTTTACTTTACTAGAAGGCAATTATCCCTGTGATGAATTAGTGACTCATGTTTAATTTTTGATATATTTCAACTTTTATGTGATCTGTACATAATGAGAAAATATTTTTGGATTCGTATCCTACCCGATACCCGTTGTGTTCAAAAAATTTATACTCATAGCCAACCTTATCGGGTCTCAAATTCAAATCGGGTATACCCTACCAGAAATTTTATTTTATTTTTTTTTAAAAATTAATTATTTTAAATTAAATATTTATATTTAAATGACTTATAATATAATTTATATTATAATAAGTTATAATATTTAAAATAAAATTTAATTATATTAAAAATTGATAATTTATACAAATTAAATTATAAATTAAAATATAATGTTTTAAAAATTATTAAAATTGTGAAAAAGAATATAAAATTAAAATTGAAAAAATAATATAAAATAAATAATAAAATATATATATAAATTCAATATATTTTTATTAATTTAATAAAAAAATCTATTTCAAATACTTTAATACCATAATTAATATAATATATTAAATCTTATATATTAAAATTTTCAAATTATCAAATCGAGTATATATCGGATACGGTATTTATAATTTTATACCGAACCCAATTAATATTTAATTTTTGGGGACGAATAGAGTCTAAGTACGAATATAAAAAAATTAGACCTCTACCCAATATTTTTATGATTAGATCCAAATAAAATTCGAGTATTTTGGATCCATTGACAGGCCTAATAAGGATGTATCCACCTATCATTACATATGGAAGGATAGGATGTGTATGCTTGAATAGATAACGTGCAAAAGCTCAACCAAAAAAGTTAGAATGCAAAACTTTGAAGTCTTAAAAAGTTCAATGTTTCTTAAACAATTTATTTTGAAAATTGTTAATGAAAAAAATGCTTGTGTAAATTATATATATTTAAATTACAAGACTTTTTAACTTTTAACATGATTTGAATCTATAACTTTTCATAATTATATGTAAAATGTTTACCTTTAAAGCTATCATTATTTATCAAAACATGTTCTTACATTTAAGATTAACTAATGAATCGTGATCAATTTGGAGTTGGTTGAAGTAGTTCGCAGTTTCACTTCGCTTAAGTGAAGGATTCGAGTTCGAGTCCTCACATATGCAGTTACCCTAGTTGGGAGCCTCACCCACTATTGCCGGATGTGCTATCCAAAGCAAGTAATGGATTAGTCAAGTATCATATGATTAAAAAATACCTTTACAGCACACTGTAATGAGACCTACTTAAATATTGTGGCCGACGACAATAAAAAAAAAAAAAAACTAATGAATCTGTGAAAAAATAAAATTAATCATAAGAAATAATAATCACTAAATAAAAAATATTTTGAGAAAGAGAGTTTCCAATTTTCCTTTTAAACTTTTCCTCATGAATATAATCTCCAGAAATTTATTTTTTCAAGGTATTGTAAAATATGAATAAATCTTCAAGAAAAGAACACCGTTTTCTGCAGCTGCAAGCTGTTCATACTTATCTTAAAAATACCACAAAAAAAAGAGAGAAAAAAAAAAAAAGAAAAAGAAAGCGAGAGAGAGAGAAAACAAAACAAGAACTTTTTCTAAGTTGAAAAAACATTCACCTTTCGGGCACCAATTTCGTCCAATTGGAGATTTAAAAAAACTTGTTTCCACAAAAGGCAACAAGCAAAGCAAATCTAACGGGACAGTTTGAGGATCAATCAACATCATCAAGAGATCATAAAGCAAGAAAAAGCCCAAATTTTGCGGCGATATGTTTCACTAGTTTCAATCTGGGTTCGTAGTTAGGTATGCTGATAGGCTTATGTAATATGCTTACAGCATTAAGAAGAGTTTAAGAATTCAATGGGTCGCTCTCGTGGAAATTTTCATGCTGAGGAAGATCCCAGCCAAAGGTTCTATCTCAATTCCCTTGTTAAATTCTTCCCCCTTTCCTTCTCGTTGGGTTTTAGTTGTTTTAAGTTAACTAAAGATTTTTTTTTTGATTTGGGATATGCCTAATTGTTGTTTCCTTCACTGTTTTTTGCATAAAGCTCAATTTTTTATTTTATTGAAACTGAGAATGGTATTGTTTTGGCAATATCTTTATTTAGTGTTTTCGATCAGTGTTCTGGGCAGCTCGCGTTTGATTTGATACTCCTTAGTGTAGGCATTGTCGGAATTTCCAGGTTGTGGGGTCCTTGGAGGGTTCCGTAAGGCTGTGTATCTAGCCCTTCCATAATACCTTGGCTCAGCGTGCATAAGCAGCACCACCCAATTATGCTGTGGGCAGGGGTTGTTTTGGCCTCTCAATTTTATGGTTTGGATGTGTTTTTTAGTTTTTGCCCTTGAGTTAGACGTATTCCTTGGGTCCTTTGGGCCTCAATCACGCTTCTGCACAAGGGTGCATGGTGTGGCTTAATCCCTTCTCAGACCAAAATTTAGTGATTGCTCAATTTTTAGGTCTAAGGCTATGGAGCAGTTATCGCTCTTATGTTTCTCAAGAAGCAAACTGGAACATATCATCTTGTAGTTTCTTTCAGATGTTCATTCGCTGACGAGTTGAAAGGTTCTTTAAATTGTTCCCTCAGTATGGATATATAAAGTTATAATATTTTAGATTTTACTGAAGTTATCGTTCTGTTGTATATATCTATATAATTCTTTTCATGTTTTACTTCTTTCTTATAACAAATAATGGGATAATTCCTGATCGTCCTTTTTAATTTTTTTTAGGGGCAGTGTTAGGTATGATTTGGTTTCAGATTGTTAAGCTCATTTTCACTTGATGCAGATCAAGGAGAAGAAAGAATGCAGCAAATGGAGAAAACATAGACTCAGTCGGTTCAGGTACACTGTTATTTTCTGTATAATGCAGCATATACTTTTGAGCTGCTACAACTTAGAACGATCCTAACTACTGGGACACTGTTCTTGTGAATTATCTATTATCAACTGTTTGGTTTCCCCTGAATTATGTTGCATTGGATTTCTATCTTGCTGGACCACTCCTTCCTTTCACATATTTATTCATTTCTAGAAAGAAGTTGTCAGTTTTTTGTTCCGTGTGCACTAGAATGATTATTAGGTTAGCCATCAAGTTGATTTATCAGAAATGTCCCTTAACTTAGAAGACATGGAGTTGCCACTGACATGGTATTTTAGCTGTTCAATACTCACTCCACACTGCAGGAGCTCGGTAAAGCTCCTGACTGCCCCCACTCTCTATAAGAACAGGAAAGAAGAGAAGAAAATGAATCTGTTAGTGAACATAGGCAGACATCCATGATGATGAAAATTGATGTTTCCTTCTATTACCTTTAACTGCTTATTGTTTCCCTCATTTAGCTTTTCCTGTTTCCTGTGGTTATCAGTTCAAGGGACAGGGGAAGGGAAAAAGGCTTTATATCACTGCAACTACTGTAACAAAGATATCACAGGCAGAATGCGTATCAAGTGTGCAGTATGTTCCGATTTTGACTTATGCATAGAATGCTTCTCTGTTGGTGCTGAAGTGCATCCCCACAAAAGCAATCACCCCTACAGGGTCATGGTCAGTAATTTTGATGTGATATCCCATTCCATTTGGCTTTGGTTGTGGACTTCGTTATGTTTGTATATTTGATGAAGATTTAAATAGCACCTAGAACATTTCAAGCCCATAGTTTGAATTTATTTGACAGATATTAATTATAGTGTAGTTGCAATGGATCTAACCAAAGTTTGCATGAGGTGTGGATGTTCACTAGACATGTTATTTTCTTAGACGTGTGCTGTAAAGTTTATTTTATGCCTCACCGCTAAATATGAATATACATAAATGCTGTTGCTTTACTGTTTTCACTGTATTCACAAAGTGCCTTCTCCCTGTGAATATTCTGTACTCTTTATCTGACTGCAATAGGATGATGTGTTCTTGATTATGCGAATTTTCTTTTCAATTGTTAGCCATAGGCTTCTTGAGGAATATTGTTACTAGCTATTGATCTGCTTTCCTGCTACTTGATAGGATGTCCTGTCCTTCCCTCTTATCTGTCCAGATTGGAAAGCTGATGAAGAAATTCTACTTCTAGAGGTGCTTTCAAACACTTTATTCCTTCAAATACTTTAGAGGTCCTTGATGTTCAAATTACATTCTGCTGCTTTTCCTTGTCTTGAATTCTTAACTGAAGTGATAAACTAACCTAGTTTCTCTTTCTATGATTCATTCGATTTACCTTTATCAGGGGATTGAAATGTATGGCATGGGGAACTGGGCAGAAATTGGGGAGCATGTTGGAACAAAGACAAAGGAAATTTGCATTGAGCACTACCGGAATGCATACCTAAACTCTCCATGCTTTCCTCTTCCAGTATGGCTGACATCATAAAGTTATTTTTAGGTATCATCATAATGTTAAATTACTGAAGCACTAATCTTTTACCAGGATATGACTCATGTTATTGGGAAAAATAGAAAGGAACTCCTTGCAATGGCTAAAGGACATATTGAAGAGAAGAAAGGTTAGTAATTTCTTTTCTTTTTCTTTTTTCTTTTGTAGTTTATTTTACTTACCTCCAGTAATTTTTTAGTCTTGAATTATGTTTAGCTCGTGAGATTTTATGTTTGCATTTTAGTATGTTCAAAAGTCATATCTTCTCTCTGGAAAGATTATTTGGTTCAATAATTCTACTGAAAACTTAAATCATGACCTAAGGAGTAACCCAGTAGAAAAGAAGAAAGACAAGAAAACTACCAATGAGGAGAGGAGGCAGCACTTTTCTATAATTTTGTGTACTCCATGTTTCTTTAGTGATAGCATGCTTCTTCAAGACACTTTGATAACATTGGTTAATTTTGAAAATCATAGGACTTTCTTTGCTTGGAGAGTTCGCACCAGAATCTCCATTTTCTCCTTCAAGAGTCAAGTATGGTTTCTTCTTATTTTTCATGGACGTCATACCTTTCTACCATTAGGATCTTCTTGGTCTAATTTTTCTGCATAAATTTGATTAGAGTTGAAGATTCACATAAAAGCAGTCCCTCAGGTCGATTACCATCTGGTGCAATTGCTGGTAAGCAAAGCACACTTTTCATTAGCCATGTGCTATTTTCTTTGTTCCCTATTGGTATCATCTGAAATTGATTTTCTGGTACCACATAGCTTCTTGTTAAGAATGTTTTGAGATTTCAAGGACTATTCTTATATCATGATTTCTACAGGAACGATAGCTAAGGAAAAGGGTTCAAATAGTGTCCAGGTCAAGGATCAGCCAGATTCTCTGAAACCAGATGGTGGGACTAAATCATAGTTCTGGCAATTTTTTCTATAGCAGTTAGATATTGGATTTTGGATTTTTCTCGCCAAAAAGGAAAATCTTCTTGAAATATATTTTGATTTTCTCATGAATTGTCTACCAGGCAGGAACATTGACAGCAATAAAGATAAAACAGCTAAGGTGGAAGGTTCATCCTTGATGGACTTAAGTGGGTATAATATCAAAAGGCAAGAGTTTGACCCTGAATATGACAATGATGCTGAGCATTTACTAGCTGATATGGAATTCAAGGAAAATGATACTGAAGAGGAACGTGAAATAAAGTTGCGAGTTCTGCATCTTTATTCAAAGAGGTAAACTTTCAATGGTAAATTACAAGATATAGAAGTGTCAACTACCTTTGCAAACTGCGATAGCCTGGCATCATGGTTCCAAACAGTAGAAATAACTTCCTATAATTAGGGAAGTAAGCAAACTGATTTTAGATGAAGGGAATATCTTTCAGATTCTAAGGATAGGACAGGAGTCCCTTACTTTAAAAATGATAAAAGTGGACAAGTGGAGAACTTTAATGGTATATCTCTAAAATTAGGGAATGAAATTCATATTTAGGTATAGTATGTAGCTTAGCAATAGCATTTTCTCAAATATAGTCATGCATATCTGACTAATATCGAATCAGATGTATTATTTGTTTCTTGGATTCTTTTTTAGGATGATCATTTTGGTGTTTAAAATTTCTATTCAGGGGAGAAAAGAAAAGAAAAATGTGTTTTCTTCCTTCTATTGTTGTAGGTTTTTTGAGCCACAAGTTTGAAGTTGCCCTTCCAGAAGTGTTTTAGGAGTGACAGAGGTTCATATTTTTTAACAGTTTATATTGAGGAATGGAATAACTGCCATGTTCAGTGTATTGTTTCATGGGCCACCACTGGGATGATTTTGCTGATGTACTTCTAATTTTGTGTTCTTCCTTCTCCCTGAGCATGTTCTACTGATTTCCTCTACTTCTTGTTATATGAATTTCGAAATTAATTTATATTTGCAGGCTTGATGAGAGAAAACGGAGAAAGGATTTTATTCTGGATAGAAACTTGCTCCACCAGAACTCATTTGAGAAAGATTTATCTCAAGAAGAAAACACTCTTTGCAGAAAATATGATGCCTTCATGCGTTTTCTTTCCAAGGAGGAGCACGAAGAATTCATGAAGGCTATTGTTTCTGAACGTAGAATTATGAAAAGGATCCAAGCACTTCAGGTAGAGCATTATCACAAAGTTTTCTTGAGATAAACTCAAATAATCTTTGTCTTAGACCCTTCATTTGAGAAAGAGAAAAAAGAACTGTTCTTTTCCTGAGATTAACTCAAATAGTCTGTCTTAGCCCCTTACTACATGCCCCATCTTTTCTTCTGCATTATTTGTGACTGCTATGTGAATGCACAATTAGATTATAATTGCGCTCTTGAGTATGCTTAACTTGAAATGAAAACTAATGCAGGAAGCACATGCTGCTGGTTGTCATTCAACAGCCGAAGCTGATAGATACCTTGAACAGAAAAGAAAAAGGGAAACTGAAGAAAATGGATCCAGAAAGGAAAGTTGTCAAGATGGCAGAATCAGTAGTAGGGACATTCTTAATGCATCTGTTCCTTCGTCAGACCTAACCAATACATATTCCAATCAAAGAATCCCATGCCAGACGAATCTGGGATCTTTTACTGATTCGGATCCAATGGAGTGCCCTGCTGCAGAACTTTTGTCTGCACCAGTAAGCAATATGTTGGGATTTGTTTGCTATTTTGCTGTTTGAGACTAGTTCTGGTGGTGTGATCATATTTGTGCATTAGTATAAATTTTTTATTTTTTTGCTGACTGACAGGAGAAGCGATTATGTCGCGAAAACAACTTATCTCCTCAGCAGTACCTTAAAATGCAGGAGGTCATGACAACACAGATCTTCAGTGGCAATATTACCAAGAGATCTGATGCCTACTCACTTTTCAAAACTGAACCAGCCAAGATTGATAAAGTATATGATATACTTTTGAAGAAGGGCATTGTCCCATTCTGATTTCTCAGAGATGTCCGTCCAGAAATATGCATCATTATTGGACTTTTTCTATACATATATATATATATATACATATTTTGGGTAAGTGGACTTTTTCTATATTTACTTAATTCTTTTCTAGTCCAAAAGAGGTGGGGAGGGGAGAAGAGTGGTTGGTATTTATGCTGTGGGGAAATAGAGCATGTAAAATAGTTCACTATTTTCTATACTTGTTGCATTATTTTGTAATAAAAAGACAACCATAGAAAGTGAATGTGACCAAATATTGTCATCCCCTTCTTTCTTTTTCCCTGTCATATGCCTTTCTTTAGGTCTAACTATTGTCAAATTACTGAACATAAAGGTTTCAAGTTTACAGGTAATGTACATAATAAGGTTTGTTTTTGTCTAAGTGTGTTTGCCACAAAGTGAGTGTATTTTTTGTCTAGATTTTTTTGTGTCGTTCACTTGAATAATATATATATATATATATATATATATATATATTTTGTCTATTTAATGCGTCTTTGGTTAGTAGTTTTTTTTTTTTTTTAAAATAAAAAATAATATTTTTTAAATATATAGTGATTAAAACATGAAAAAGTAAAAATATTTTACAAAAGGCAAATTGGCATAAATAGTTTCTAAACTATGGTCATTTGGTGACATTAGTCTTCAAATTAATTTTTTTTTTTTATATTGGTCATTGAATTATGTTGAATTTTGTGACATTGGTTCTTTTGGTTATATTTTTCTGTTAAGAAGAAAATCATTTTCTTTCTTTTTTTTTTCAAAAATTTTTCAAATAAAAAGATTAAAATGCTCCTGAGCAAATTTTTTTTTTTTTTAAAAAAAAAAATTTAAATAATAACTTAACAGAAAAATTTAATTAATGTCATACAATTTAACATAGTGTAGAGACTAATGTCATTAAAAAAAATTAATTCAAGGATTAATGTCATCAAATAGCCATAATTTGGGGAATTTATGCCAATTTGCCTTTTACGAAATCTTCAAAACAAACATATCCTTAGAAGAAATTAATCTCCTTTCCACAACAAGTTGTCCGATCCTTATTTATTTCTAATAAATATAAAATCGATTCTCCAGTAATCTGACATTCACTTCATCTCTCAACCTCTGATGTCCTAACAAGTGGCAGCTGGTTGATGCCTCTAGTGGCTACAAAGGGCATTATTTTAAGATAACTAATAGAATCCATCAAAGATGCAAGCAAGCTCTCCCTTAGTTGATAAATACTTTTGAATGGATATTACGTAAAATTACAAGTTTGACATTCATTATGACATTCATGTAAAAATTGAATTCTCTATCGATTTCTGAATTAGTAAAAATAATAATTTTGCATACGGGATAGTGCAACCAAAGGATGCAAACAAGCATGGAAAATAGAGGATATGAGCAATCCATTAGAAATAACAGCCCCCCATCATCTCAAAAAAACAAAGACACAAAAGGGTCCTAATATGTTGAAGCACTAAGGTTAAGGGGTCAGTCAACAAGTACACTACCAGGTGTAATATACATAATCTATCAGCACTTGAGAGATAAGCTTCTATACGCATTAATTGCTTCCCCAGCAGATTTGTGAATCTGCCGCCCCATGCATGCACGCACTTAGTAAAGGGGGCGGCATATTTACTTACAAAATACAGTAAACAACAGGACTGCTATGATATTCTCCAGTTTATTGTCACCTATCAAGCTTTGTGCACCGAATTAGCACCCCATAAGCCGTCGTTTCTTTGGATTAAGGCAATTCCGAGCTATATATCCATTGGATGTAACTGAAACAGGTCTAATTCGCACATCATCTTTTGATGCCTCTGGTTTGATAGATTTGACTTCTGCATCACTAGCCAACTTGGAGACAGCACGCTCAGACTCCTCAGCTGTCTCCTTAGATGTCACAGTTGCAGCTGAATGCTTGAGTTCTAAGAACGTCATATTGTGGCCGATGGTTGAAGCAATAAAAGAGTGTATTTCAGGGTTTCCTTTTATCTCCATCCATTTTTCATTTATCCAATCTCTGGAAGTTCTCAAATCCTTTCTTTGGAAAGTCAAGAACTTGTTTTCACCTTTAAAAAAGAAGAAAAAAAGGGAAACATACAGAAATCCTATAAAAAGCACGACTTACTCTTTAAATGCAAAATGAACATATATATAACAAAATGTGGCTTATATATATACAGAGAGAGAGAGAGAGAGAGCTACCAGGAAGAAAAACATGAACATTATCACTTCCAGATTTGTCAACTCCCACCACTACACTTTCCCACCAGCCATCACCCCACCACGCATCAACAGCATCCCCTGTCGCAAAAGAACAATCTAAAGAAGTTTTGGGAGGCCAAGGCCGGACTGTCAAGCGGCCTGCACATCTCATATTCAGTTTATCAGGAGTTGCCATTCTAGATGCAGGAACCCATTCCTGTAGCCGGGAGAAAACTTAAGTGAAAAATACAGCAATTTCTCCTAGTCCAGCCAAATGGTTACAAAAGTAGAATAGTTTTTAGACAGTGTGATCATTTTAAATTCAGAAAGGTAGCAGCAGTATTGTTTCTACCACAACATGTTTGTAAAGAAGCTTTTAGTGCTCTTGGTTGCTCAAATATCTCAAAACCATAAGATGGTGGATTCATGAACTTAGAATTGGAGTTTATTACTAGTTGATCTCAAAAGAAAAAGAAAAAGAAAAAACAGATGCAGAAAACACACAGACAAAATGAACAAGAAGAAGATTTCAATGTAATGAACTGCTTCATTCATCTAAGGTACCTCTAGCTTTCCAGATTTATCACTGTCTTGGACATCGTAGTATTGAACTTTTATGCGATTCTGTGATGTCTGCAGTATCTTGCATCTGAACCAACAGCCTCGAATGCCACTGTCCTGGCAGAGAAGCTCTATATTTTTCTCCTCCTCAGAACACGACCTAGAGTGCTTAGATCCAACAAGCTTAATCGTACGTGGTTGCTTAAATAGTTTCAACCTTACTGGTCCATATTTTTCTCCCTGATTCTTAAAAATAGAATTTGCAGTACAAGAGAATCCCTCTTTATTCAGAACACTCCTTCGATTTCTTAAACTCCAAGTAAGTAGCTTTGGTAGTTCCTCATCACCTTCTCTTTCTTCTTGATTCAATTTCTGTAACTTCAGTTCACTTTTAGAATTAGAATTACGATGACGATCTAATAAGGATAGTATTGTTTGATTGTCATAGCCACGCAATTTCCTCAGTGAAAAGGGCTTGACCTTCTTGTTTTTGAATTGCCTACCGCACAAAAAGGTTCGAGATGACAAATTGTCAGGAAGAAGAGCCAAACATTTCTCATAATGATTTGGGCTTAACACTGCACCAACTTGATCGACATACTCTGCACCAATCACCTGAACATCAGATGTGATAAATACTTCCGCAGGGTGTACATTTAAATGAGGAGTTACTTCCTTGACTTCCTCATTGTGGCAAAACCAACGCACTTCGATCTTTTTCTCTCTGCTGCTTTCCTCGTACATATCTTCCAAGTAGCCAAGGTAGTGTCTTTCTTCATCCTCATGCATGAAAAATACGAAGGAACGAACCTGGAGATTGAAAAATGACTCTTTAAGCTAATGGAGTGGATTATTCATTATGCCTGAAAGTATAACATGATATGCCACTGCTTACTGGTATCATCTTGCCATTGCTTAAAAAGGCTGGATAGTGCATATGCTGCTTAGTGCAGATAGATGCTTCGCCTAACCATAAAATAGCTGAACTTTGGACCTTAAATTTTCTGCAAACTTGGACCTATATTTAATGACTTTTCTGTAAGTAATTGATTAGAAGAGCTAAATTTCAGTATATATATACACACAGACATATATATATATATATATTATACACAAATTGACAATAGAAAAAACATTATTATAGTTACCTGATCCATTCTATTTCTCCCCATATTGTCACAACCAGAATCAAGAAGTCAGGTGACTTTAAAGATTCTGTCAATTTAGTTGCGTGAGGATCTGCAGAAAATAAATGAAAAGGAATTGCTGAGAATTGATTTAAAATCAAAGTCAGATGCACGCAGGTATAAGTGAGATTTAAAACAAATTGTAGTTATCCATGAGCAACTTCTCCAAATGCAAAAGGTAGGAAAACTGAGAAAAGAGAAAGGGTAACAATGACTTGCAACAGAAGATTAAGAACATAACAATTACATTAAATACACCATTTCTAAATAACCTACTAGTAAATGCAAAATATATGTTAATAACCGTGTCATGATATTCAGTAAGGTACCAAAACTGTTAAAAGTGTTGCAGATGGACAGAACTTAGCTGTTTAACATCCAAATATTGTTAAGGTTTTTGTCAATATATAGCATGTTTAGAGTTCTATTCTTAACAAAGCTATTAGGAAGTTAATAATTAATGTCGTATAATTGGATAAGTATAACAATTCCACAATGATTAGAAGTCAAAAGTTATAGGATGCTATGTAACTATAAATAGATAAAGAGTATATCTCTCTAGATTGAGTCATAATTTTGTAACAGTAAATACCGATTAGTTGTGCGGGTATAGATTAGATAGTGGAGTGCACATGAAAATGTAAAGGAAAACTAGGACATATTGGAGATAGAGAAAATAACAAAGACCATAGATATTTCTTTGGGAGAGTTTTGGATATGTCAAAATCTTTAACTGCACATGAATGTTGTTGTACTTGTCTTTAATTTATAGTACATTTTTTTGAGTTGGTCCCATGATTTTTTCTTGTAGGGTTTTCCATGTTAAAATCTTATGTTGTCTATTTTTTCTCTATATTTATAACCCAAATATTTGCTATTTGAGTGGTATCAAAGATCTAGGTTGTGAAGCTATCAAAGTGATAGTGTCAAAACCAGGTGGAGTAGTGTCAGGTCAAGTGATTACATATGGAGAAATTAGAACCAGGTGGAGTTAGGCCAATTAGAATCTAAGCCAAGTTGAGCCGGATAGATAATATCAAAGTCATGGTGGAGTTAGATTATCATCTTTGCGCATTTGATAGGAAGAAGGGTTGCTTATCCCTGAGGACGTGAATGGAAGAAGTGTTCAATGGTGGTAATTTAGAAGATGAAGAAATATTTCTCTGGGAAGAGATATTGGTCAGTAGACTTTTATTGACTGATATTGGTAAACACAACGAAATATTTACACAATTCTACACAATGGTGAAGCGGTTTATGTGCCCTAATGGTGGATCTAATCCATGGTGGTAAGATGATGCAGTTATATGTAGAGATATCCTCACAATCTTTACATATGAATTTTTTTTTTTTTTCTTGCGCAAGTAGATCTTGATTTGTAGACATTTGATGCTAAACTTTAGGTGGTGTGACTTTGACATAAAATCATGGAGAATTAAACACCTTTTAGCCAAGAGGATTCAAATAGTTGTGTGATTATTCACTTGAGGTGGAGTAATGGAAATCACACATGGTTGGGATATTTAAATGAAATGAGAAAGGTATGAAGATAGTCATTTATCAAGTGTGAGGGAAAATCCTACGGCAAGTCAAAGTTGAAGAGAGAATGCTAATAGAAGATGGAATGCAATCCAAGGTAGAGATTATAGGGTTTTTGTTTTGCATTCCTTATTGGATTCAGATATATAACTTGTTTAGAGTTCTATTTCTAATAGAGTAATAGGAAGTTTAATGATGTCATATAGTTATCTATAACTATAGTCACACAATGATTAGAATAGGATGCAATGTACCTATAAATAGATAGAGAACATGTCTCTCTCGATTGAGTTATAACTTTTTAATAGTAGATCCTGATGAATTTTACATGTATAGGTTGGATAGTGACTTGCACATGAGAATGTAGAGAAAAACTAAAAAGATAGAGAAAACAACAAAAACTAGAGAGAGGTTTCTTATAGTTTTGGATATGTTAAAGTTTTTAGATGTACATTAATTATTATTCTTGTTTTTCATTGATAATGAAATTTTTTGAATTGGTCCCTTAAATTTTTTTTTCATAAAATTTTTCACCTTAAATCTTATGTTTTCTATTTTTTCTCCATATTAGTAATCTTACTATTTGCTATTTGAATGGCATATAATAACTTTTAGCATTGTTTTTGTAACCCAACAGATATTACACATTAATTAGCAACTACCATTAAAAGATTGTTCAATCATTAGTGTCCACGTTAAAAGGCCATCCACACGAGTGCAAGAAGGACAAAACAAAGTACAATGAAAATGCAGGAGCTCATATTTCTAGGGTGCTGCAAGTAGCAGTAACAAACTATAGTTATGTATAAATCAGGCTCACAATACTATAATTGAAAAAAAAAAAAAAAAAATACTAATTACAATTGAAGAGAAGGCAATTCCAAGGAAAATGGTTGAAATGAAATGGAACCTATTTCACTATTTTACTGTGTTAGCATCCGCATAAGCCAATTTTTTCAAGAAGAAATTTTTGAGAACAAAGTGATATAAGACCGATGCCCAAATACAAGTGATGTTGATGAAAATGCGATATACGATGGACCTAAAAGACCCAAAATCATAGCAAGTAACTCAATATAAGAAGGCATCCAATCTTGAAATCAATCCAAACCAAGTCAGTTTAAGTGCCCATCAATCAAGAAATTTAACAGAACTATTAAGAAAAATGCCAGAAAATTAAAAAAAAATTATTTTGTAATTCAGACTAAAGAAGGATTGAAGTAAATAAACCCAAAAAAAAAAAAAAAAAAAAACTCAAACAAGATTGAATTGGAGAACCTGAATGACTTCAAATTAAGCTAAACCTGCAAATTGAAGATGTTAACAGTTATATATATATATCAGAATTTATACCTTAAATTCATGTAAAAGAACAGGCGGACACATCAAAGATTAAGAAAGAGGAAAGTAAGATATAGCGGCACTGGTCGAAGACTATCTCACATTAAATTATAGAGAATCTGTAAAATGCCAAATCTGATCTTGTTTTCGAACACGTCATGATCCCTCATTGGTCTTATTTGAACAGTTTCTTTCCATTTTTAACTTACCATAAGAAGCACGTATGGATTTTTGTTTTAAGAATAAATAAATAAACTTACCATAAAAGTTCTTTGCATTTCATTCTTTTTCACATGAAGTTTGAACCAACGATTCACATAAATGGTTTTTGTATTAGAATTCATTTCTCTAAGAAAATCAAAGAATATCTTGGAAGACTTTTCAGGTGAAGCGAGTTCTGGCAGAACACTCTCAAAAGTTGGCTAAGTTTCTACCCCTCCCCGTGGTGGGGTGATTGGTGTGATGCTATCCGGAGCTTTAGCTAGGAAAGCGATTAATGCATTACCATAAAGGCTTAAAGGAAGAAAAGAGGAATCGAAAGAAGGAGAAGGGAGAGGAATTGGAGGGAAGAGGCCAATTGCCATCGCCATAGTTGTGTAGTTCAGGGAAGTGTGACCTATGGTGAAGCTTTTAAAAGTCCCATGCAAGGTTCGGAGTTGCTGCATCGGTGACGGTATCGGAGGTTACTAATTCATATCTGTATCGGTGACTCAGTCGCGTATCGGGCGATATGCAATCTTTTATATATTATAATACAAAAAATATAATTTTTCTTTTTACAAATATAAAAAATAAAATTATAATTAATACAATAATTTTAATACAAGATAAATAAAGACAATGAAATTAATTTTTTATATAAATAATTATGAAGTAAAATAATCAATAAAATATATATTAAAAAATTACAAAGTCTAAATAAATTTGGACAAATCAAACAACATGCAAACTAATAAAATATTTGCACCAATTTTAAATTGAGGCATTACATGTTGACTCTAGTTCATAAAAAAAAAAAAAAAAAGTAAAAAAATTTTATAAGATGATTTAGTTATGTAATAAAATATTAAAATAAAAGCATAATTTATAAAGTAAGATTAAATAGTAAAAATATTACCTATTAATACCAAGTGGAATGACAAGTAGGTTCCAAGTCATTGTCATCATTTGATCTTCCATAATGGGAATAATAATTCCAACTATCTCACATTAAATTATAGAGAATCTGTAAAATGCCAAATCTGATCTTGTTTTCGAACACGTCATGATCCCTCATTGGTCTTATTTGAACAGTTTCTTTCCATTTTTAACTTACCATAAGAAGCACGTATGGATTTTTGTTTTAAGAATAAATAAATAAACTTACCATAAAAGTTCTTTGCATTTCATTCTTTTTCACATGAAGTTTGAACCAACGATTCACATAAATGGTTTTTGTATTAGAATTCATTTCTCTAAGAAAATCAAAGAATATCTTGGAAGACTTTTCAGGTGAAGCGAGTTCTGGCAGAACACTCTCAAAAGTAATGAATATCATTCCCTGCATTCCCATAATGTGGATAAAATATAGACTCTACATATGATGATAGTAGCTAAAATCTTGATAATGAGTATTGTCACTAGTATTTCTTGATGAATCATAATTGTATTCACCATAATTTTTTGATCGCTCATGATAATCACTAGTATCAGTACTAATAGATCTCTCAATGTGAGGTTCTCTAATGCGATGTCCATGGTCATGACTTATGAGATTCAATTGTTGATCAACCATACCACTCCTCCAATTTTCTCTAGAGTATTCATTAGTATAACTTGGATCTAACTGCAAATATTGAAAATGCTCATCAACTCTCCCATATTCGTGTGAACGACCTAGGTTTGAATATTATTACCAGGTGATTCAGCAAAAAAAAATCACGTTATGTTTCTATTCCAGGGCAATTACCATGATCTGTATCTTGAGTAAAATAATAATAATCATCCCCTTGTGCCCATATCATTTCAACAATGTGTTCATTATTCCAATTACTACCACCATCATCACCACCAGTATGGTCATTACTTTCATTCCCACTCTCAACTTGACTTCCACTAGCAGTACTACTACTGTCATCTCTTATTTGTTTATTTCCCTCACCCCCCTCCCCAGAGGTTGATGAAACATTTTTATACTTGGAGATAAATGACAACAATTTTCTCTTCCCTTTATCTTTTTGTTTAGAAGAATCTTCAGTTACCTTTTATCTTTCAGAAATAAATTGAAAGAGAGGAATATTCTCTGTATCATCATCTGCATCGTCACTTTCACTTTGAATTTTATCACTGCCACTAGATAAATGCTCATCTAACCAACTTAAATCATTCACTGTCATAGTTGGTGGATCAACTTCTCTAATCTATTCTCCCAATATATCATTATCATGAAATATATGATTCAAATCAATGGGATTATAATATTCATTATCATGATTACGATATGTCAAATTTCTTACTCGGAATCGCATGTTATAATGCACATACACCAATTTATGCAATTTATCAATTGTTAAACGGTTGCAAAGCTTTGTATGAATCAGTGACCATGTACTCTAATTTCTTTCACAACCTGAAGATGAGCATGCTTGACTTAAAACATTCATGGCAATTTTTCAAGGATTAAGTGCATCCTCACCATAATTATCCCACCAATCAATTACAAAATTAAAAAGAAAAGTAAGCACTTTTTCATTTTGATTAACTATACAAATTCTAAAAAATATAATTTCAAACTTGAAAGTGATTGTGTTATTGTTTTTTGTGCAAGAAGTCTCCAAACTTTCCTCTCTTTTCAACAAAAATTTTGGCCTAAAAAGAAAATCAATAAATTTATACTATTTCTTTTTCTTGACAAAAAAAAAAAAAAAATATTATTTAATTAAAAAATAAACCATAGTATATCTTACTCATTAATAACACTCACTTGCACTTCAACATCTGGTTCAAACCACTTGATAATATTTTTCAATCCTCTTTGAACTTCTTACAATTTTATTGACATGTATTTAAATATTGGAGAGATGAATTTAAGAAATATACTACAAAATAAAAATATTATGATTATTTATTTATTTTACAATAATACTCTAACTAAATTTAAAATTAAATACAAATTCAAAAATAAGTATTACTTGAAGTATGCAAGTTTTATGTAGTTGCTTATCTATTATCAATGACATCCTGATATTTTTTATAACTTTTCATAACTCTCTTGATTGCCATTTTCTTTCTATCCGTTGCCTCATATATAATAGATAAAGTTATCTTGATCAACAATCTTCAAAACTCGAACAAGAGACTCCATTATTGTACAAATTTCTTTTACTTTTTTCCAAAAGGATTTTGATAGTGTTAGATTTGCCACTCTTTCAGCCTCAATCCTTCTTTTAGAAGTATTGTTAAATTCTAACCACTCTTGAGTAGTTCACATTCGTTTCAACTCCACATAATATCTAACATGACTTTCCAATGCAATGAATACAGTAGCAAATCTAGTGATACCAGGCCTCAACAAATCTCTACTTTTTGTATGTTGTTTCATTAGATTTACTACTTTATCACTGTTATAAATAAAGCTTGTTACTTTTTTTTTTTGCATCCTCAATTGTAACTTTTATCTTACTCATTTCACTTATATCCTCTAATATAAGATCCATGAATTGGTTACTTTACAAGAACTAAATCCCTCTTATCCACGCTTCAAGCAAGGGGCATCATTAAGAGTAACTAGAAAGTTAGTTCTGTTTTTAAGCAATAATATCTGCATTTTGATTTCGTGAAGGATTGCTTCTTTATTTTTTGAATTTGTGAGTGGGAAACACAGAAGCTATGGAAGACGGTGTCCTAGGGATTTGACACCGTCTTTTTTTATTATTATTATTTTCAATTAAAAAGAACAAAATGCCCCTAGGCAAATTAAACAGTAACTTAACAGAAAAATTTAACCAAAAAGACCAATGTCACACAATTCAACATAGTTCAAGGACCAATGTCACAAAAAAAATTAATTCAGGGACCAATGTCACCAAATGACCATAGTTTGGAGACTATTTATGTCAATTTGTCAACTAAATGATAAGAAAAGTACAATTCAAATAAAAATAATAAAGATTAAACTTTAAATGAAAAAGTAATTTATATATATTAAGATTAAAAAATAATATATAAAGGCAACATATTAATATTAATAGATAATTAAACTCCACATATAATAAGCATAATTTTAGATTATCTTTATATATATATATATATATATATATATTAAATTCATTAAAGAAAAATTGAAGAAGAAATGACATAAATAAATAAACTGAAAGTAAATATGAAATAAATTGACATAGGTGACTTAACCAACCATATAATATGAAAGTAAGAATTAAATGAGACGGTTTAATCAACCATATGCAATATGTTTGCAGTATGAAAAAGCAATTAAAATAATAATCAAATATTAAAGAGTAAAGCAAAATAAACAATACTTAAATATTGTAAAGGCAGCTTAATCGACCATGTAATAATTAGTAGAGATAAAATATAAAATTATAATATTATTTATACAATAATTACATAATATATATATATAGATAGATATCTATTATTATATAATATAGTGTATATATAGAATTATATATACAATATAGTGTATATATAGAATTATACATACAATATATATATAATATAATGTGTAATATAATTACATATATAATAAATATATATAGAAATTAAATATAAATATATTATTATATGTATATAATATAATATAATATATAATTAATAATATACTATGTATATTATACTTACATATAGATATAGATATATTATGATATAGCATAATATATAATATAGATATATTTTTACCAAAAAAAAATATATATATATATAATGTAGATATAGCTTTTTCATTTTTTTTGGTGGTTAAAAAGGAATAGTTTTATATATACATCATTGTTAGACACAAACATAAAATTAGGCTAGAGCCTAATTTGAAAAGTCCAAACTAGTGAAAGGAAAGACAAACAAACACAACATATCCCATCGTCTATCTTAGTGTGGATCACATGGATACTAATAAACAAACTATACACAATCACAAACACACAAGCACAATAACCCAGTATCAAAAAAACACAAAGCCGGTATGCAAAAAGCCCATTAGTTTGGTAAGTAACCCTAGCATACCAAAAACACAATATGCATTGTAAATATAGCTTTTCCATTAGTAGTTTGTCTGAGTATTTAAAAATCACACTACACGTGTTTTCTCTCGTTAAACACATGTACTATATTTGAAAAAAAAAAATGAAACTCAACCTTTCTCTTCTTCTGATTTGCTTCTTTTGTTCTTCTTCTCTATTCTTTCGTTTTTCTCTCTTCCTCTTTTTCTATTTTGCTTTCCTTTTCTTCTTCTTCTCCTCTATTCTTTGGTTTTTCTCTCCTCTCTTCTCTTTCTCCTCTTTTCTCTCTGTTTTTTTTCCCCCCTTTTTTTGTTTACCAAACAACAATAACAGAAACAAGAAGGGAGAATTTGAGAATTTCAAGTATGTGAATTGTGAATGGGTAATGTAATTTATAGATAAAATTCAATATAATTTTCACAGATAAAATTGAGTATTTTTCAGCTTTTTTAGCCTTCTCAGATTTCTTTTTCTTTTTCTTTTTTTTTAATTTCTTATTTACCATTTACATGTGATGAGTTTTGAACTCATACATTCTATTCTTCTTGGGTGAATTCAGTCTAGTGGATAGGGATTCCTGGAGGAGGTATGGAAAATGTCATGCGAGACATTAATTTTCCTTGATTCGTGTTGGGTTTCCTAATTGCAACTAGGAAGAGATCAGTTCTTAAGTTCTGAAATAAAATCTAGGTAATCGATGAAATTTATGCATAGAAACATTTATTAGCATGAACAAAAATCATTATCTAATCGGTGAGTGGCCGACCCTCTTTTAGTTTTTTCTCGAGTTTTTCATTTGGAGAGAGGTTTTTCACTGTTGATTTTTTTTCTGACTCCTTTTTATTTGTCCCCATCTGTTCAATCTCATATCTAATTTCTACATTTGCTAATTTGTCAAGGGATTTGAATTTCATACAACTTCGATATCAATATCCGATGCCACGTTTGATATCAGCCAAATCGGCCGATATGAATTGATATTAACCAATTTCTCGTTGAATTTATTATTTTTTTGTGACATTTTCGAAATGGTTCCCCTCGATCCGGAGACGAATTAGGCGAGTAATCTCGATTTTGGTCGATACTTTGAACTGTGGTCCTATGTGCTCCAAAGTTGAGCAAATTTTTTTGTTCACTTTAATTTTTTCTTTTTTGTCTAAAACCGAATCTAGTATTTCATATAGAAAAATACATACCTTTACAAGAGTACAAAATCTACAAAACTATGTTTGAGGAAAAGTGAAGAAATGGAAAACGAGCCCTTATGTCCATGCTAAAAGAAACTACAGAATCTTTCTAAGGCATCTTTTTGCACTCCAAAAAATTGTCAGTCTTATGGATCCCAATATTATGGTTAAACCATAATTCATGGATTGTCAGTTTAATAAAAACATAAGACCAATGACTACCACAGTGAAGTTTGTTAGCCGAACTATATATACGATTTTAATTGTATCACCCATTGATGCACATTTTCAAAACCAAAGAAATCTGGGGCTCTCTTAACAATCGGCAGCTTCCGAAAATCTTAAGGTAGCAAATAGTCCCTCAGTAAACTTGTTTGAGGGTCTTGTTCACACCACAAGCACGTAAGAGAGGATGGAATGTTGTGTTTCTAGGGCAACTCTACAGTAGGTAGCACTCCATGAAGTGGTTCGCTTTAATTAATATTTGTTACACTTTAGCTACTAAATTTTTGTTTGATGCACTTTTGTATTTTTTACATGGCACACCCTCTCATTACTAACTCCTTCCTTGTTATTATTATTGTTTTTTCTCCTTTCAATAACTATGGATATCATTATTGGAAAAAGAAAATGGAAAAGTGTATTAAAAAAGTGCCTAAAATCCACCTCTATCACACCAAACATCATGTGGTAAGATGACTAGATCAATAAGGCAACAAAAATCAAAGCTAGTGGCCTATTTGACAAGATTATGTGCGCAACTATTACAAGAATGAAGAAGGTATTTTAACCACTAAAGTCTTTGAAATAGTAAACTTCTCTTCAACTCTAATGAAGTGCTAGACCGTCAATCCTTAAATTGTAAAAGATCATTCATGGCAATGATGTCATTTAAAGCATCACCTTCAAAATCAACTTCCTCAAGGTTAAGCTCATTAGTAGTTTTAAGAGTTTGAACAACCACTTTAGTCTCTCCACAAAAAGAGTTGGTATTCATGGGCGATATATATATATGCACAATGATATTACAATGGGAAAACCCTTACCTAAAAATGCAAAATACTTTTATTTGGGAATTTGCACTATTCCACATTGGAAACACAACCTCACTCTATTGATTAAGATCTCTTATAAAAGAGGCCCACATTCCCCCACTTAAGGTAAATAGAATATTCCCTTTGCTTTGGAATTTGCCTAAGGAACATATTTCTGACTTAATCAGTAGAACGTTTTTGGGACCACTACTTTCCCTCATGTTGTAGGTTTTTTGGGACTTACTTTTGCACAGAGGAACTATTTGTGTATTTGGAGGACTATCTAGCTATACCAAAAGTCATTCAAAACAAAGAGATTCACCCAAACCCTTGAATGGTGTCTCCAGTGATGTGAACAACATGCGCCTTGTTACAATAGTATCTTTTTTTAAGGCAGAATCAAAATTGATCTTGAGCGCACGGGGAAATAGAGGGTGACAAATTGTGAACTCATTGGGACCAATTAGTGAACATCTTTTATCATTTATTTTTTTTATGTTTAATAGCTCATCCCAATGTTCATAACAAAGTTCTCTATAGAAATCTACAACCTCATTGATCCTTCACTTCCAAATATATGTTGCCCTTCAATTCTTCGTGAGATATGAAATTATAGCCTTGTTGATTCCAACATCTACTTTCAGTTCCATTTCTGATCAACATTAGCGTTGCATAGCCACTGAATCCCGTGTTATACACATTATTAGTTTCCTGTTCATATTGAATGACTCGTAAGATTTAAATAAAAACTCGCAAGTTAATCAAATTACTACAACTCCTGGTAAATATTGTATTTGAGTTCAAACCTCCAGTAGTAGCATAAACATCATTGAGGGGCGGTGGTAAGTTTAGGTTTGGTGGATATCCCTCATGACCTTGGAAATTCTTGTACAAGCCTATTTGTCCCTTTACAAATGATTCTACCCTCATCCTTTGTAAACTATTACTATACGGTAGATCCTATTGGTACCTCATGTTTACTGGAAGAAGAAAGTGGACTGAATTAACCCTTTTTGTAAGAGAGGAGGAAAAGCCGCTACCATGATCGATCATGACTCCGGTCTTATTATTAAGTCCAATTTCACCTTTTAGAAAATACATGACCTTTCAAAATAGACATCTTTATGAATTTTATGCATTAGAATATGCCTAGACCTTTCATTCATAATCTCTGAACATCCTTCTCCCATGCTCTACGAATGAGTTCTCCTAGAGTATGGAGTTTTGAAAAATATGTGTAATATCTCATCTCAATATTCATAAGCAAAGTTCTCTGCAGAAATCTACAGCCTCATTAATCCTTTGCTACCAAATTTATGTTTCCCTTCAATTCTTCGAGAGATGTGAAACTATAATCTTATTGATGTCAACATCTACTTTCACTACATCTTCCAAATCTTTCAATTCTATTTTTGATCAACAATGGAGTTGTATAGCCATCGAATCCTGTGTTATACAGATTATTAGTTTCTTGTTCACAATGAATAGTCATAGGATTTAAATTGAAACCAACTCGCGAGTTAATCAAATTACTACTACTCCTACTTGGAATTCATGTACAAGCCCATCTATCCCCTTACAACTAATTCTACCCTCATCCTCCATAAACTATTACCATATAACAGATCTTGTTGGTACCTTGCATTTACTGGAAGAAGAGAGTGAACTGAATCGAATCCTCTTATAAGAGAGGAGGAAACGCTGCTATCGTGACCGATCATAACTTCGATCCTATTATCAAGTCCATTGGGAAAAGCTATTGAATGTTGTTGAGTAATGGAGAAATATTCCTTAATAAACTAATTATTTGATTTTGAGTTTGAATGTTAAGAGAAGATAGGTTTGATAATTAAGTTCATTGACAAGATCATAGAAATTCTCTAGCAAATTAGAGTTAAGATTCTCTGTAGTTGTATCATATATGGAGAAAGAACTAGGAGACAACAAAGTTAGAAGTCCATGAATATTGTTTTCTTGGGATAAAACAGGAGAACTTCCAAGGATATAAAAGTTGATGTGAGAAAAGTTTTCCTCCATCTGATCGAACAAAAAATAATTGAAATCCAAATGAAGGTAATTAAGTTTAGGTTTTTCTTTTTCCGGGGTTTTATAAATATGCATATGATTTTCAAACAAAACCTATAACTAATGGCAGCAATACAAACATGACTACCCTCAGCGGTAGAGTTGTCCAATCACTCCCCATTCTTAACCTAAGTAATTTTATACTTTGCTTCCAAAACAATTCTTCCAATTGTAGTGTAAGATTTAGGTCTTATTGTAGCTACCTTTCTATTCCCTACAAGTAGCTAAACTTTTTATCCTTTAATTTTCTCTGATTGCCCTCCAAACAAGCTACAATTTGTTGTTTTCTTTCAAAGATATTCGTATAGACATGTCTTTTCCAATTTTGTGATAGTCTTCGAAAATATGGCACACTTTGTAGAAGCCAACAGTTCTAATTCTCCTAGGCTCTCTGAATAATAGAGGTGAAATGTTGATGGGAGTACCAGGCTGTTAGCATTCTAAAGGGTCATCAATATGAGTCTTGTCTCTAATGGAAGGGTGAATCAAGATTGGATGATGACTCAGCTGAGTCCAAGAGAGGTGAGAAACAAGGCTATCTAGATACAAATTCATCCAATAATTAATGGTTATAGAAACTCGTACCAAGTCGCTCTTTAATATTGGTTTGACCCTGTCTCATATTAGACCACGTAAACAGGGTCTAACAAATCACATATCAATTAGCTCATAACGGCCTATCATAGAGCACATAGGTCTAATTCTATGTTTCATTCGGGATTACCTCTCCTCTTATTGGTATTATTTGTGACATGATTAAATTCTCATGTTACTAACCATGAGATTCCCATATCACCCCTAACCTAATCTAATGTATTGTAACAGTTGAAAGTGGAAGTGTGACTTCAAAGAAGCATATATGGCAGACAAATACTAAATTGAGTATTTACCCTCTTCACTATTATTAATTACTTGATCATTAGTGGTTACAATATCAACTAAAAGTGCATCAAAATTCCATAAAACTTATATGCTGCTCGCATAGCCTTAGACCTCAGAAGCAGCATAATTCGTAAAATCTAATTTGGTAAAAATATTTTGAATAAATGAACTATCTACCTTATTCTTCAGCAGTTCCATGTCATTATTTTAGGACAAGTCATACTTACATGTGATAGGGAGGTTTCTCAACCTCCATTGCACCAAACTCTATTTGAACAATATGTCCAACAATTTTAGAAGACTTGCTTGTGCCAATATGGTCATAGCATCTCTTGGTTTGGTCTTACCATAGGCATCGTTTGCGAGTCTAGAATTCAGCAATGAGTCCTCATCACTTAGTGGTTTCCATGCCAGAATTAGCTACTATCTTCACTGAAATTTTAAGGATTGGACAAGAAGACGAAGTTGCTTCCTTGGGTAATTGGTTAGACACCTTGTTGAGAGGCTCTGCTAACATTCCACTACCTACATATTCTTTATTTTTAAATAACTCCAGAGCTTCCTTAATTTCCTCCATTAACTACGCCTTATTTTCCCCCTCTCTTTTTGCGTTGATTAGTCTCCCCACTTTCATGAGCCAAGCCAACTTGCAACTTTTTGTTAGGTCTAGGAATGACTTGTATTTTCTATTTTAGTGTTTCTACTTGGTAGCCGTCATTCGGGTCTAGTCCATCAAGGACCACAGAGGATGATTGGGTTGGGTTGGTTTTCAACATCCGCACCTTATTGGGGTTATTCTCCCAATTGGTAGCTAGCTCAAATAGCTTACATCATTTGGACCCTGCACTACAGACTCTTCCCTATGGTTTATCCCACTTAAGTTTTCATCCCTATGAAAATTTTCTTTCGTCAACGTCATTTGTTAATGAGTTGATCCTATAAGTTATTGCCTCCACTTTCCATTTCTTTGGAGCATCTAGGGTCTAAAAGAAGAGGCTATTTCATCGAAACTTTCTAGAGGCAGTTGAACTATTTCTACTTCATTCACGTTTGGGAAATATCCCGACCTATGGCCATACTTGTTATATTCAAAGAAAATCACATGTAGCCCCTCGTATTCTATTCACTGTTGACAACTGAACACGGTAGTGAAGGGAACTAAAGGACTAGCAAGATTGATCTCCATATAGACCCTCACATACATTTCCCTTGAAGCATCCAACGTCGTATCATTAGTTGAAGACTATCTTTCCAATAGTATTATCCATAGCATCGAGGACCTCTTCATAAAAAAAGTTCCAATGGGAGTTCCAAGAATCTAAGCCAAACCAGTGTTCATGAGATTGGTTCCCTAGATGTCGAAAATCTAGTATCTGTTAAAAAATATTCAAGGTCCATCCTTAAAGACCTTGAAATAAATCTTCTCTTGAGTAAACTTGAGCTAATACATAGCCATATTCTAGATCAATAATTTCACAACCCCACTACAGCTTCCATAGGGCCCTTGTTTGCTATTTGATAACTGAAAAGCTCACATTTTTCCTAAATAATTTCGTATAGGTGCCACCTCCAAGATTCGAAGAGGCTGTAGTAAAGGATGACAATAGGACTCGAAATTTGCAGGGATTCCTTTCCCATCCTCATTCCTGTCCCCCATCCCCTACGAGAAATAACTATTGCATCTCGTTCCTGTTCCCATCGGGTATTAGGGATGCCGACAAAAATGTTCCACTGCATATTATTATCATAAAAATTTTCTTTTCTTTTTTTTTTTTTTAAGTTAAAGTTTTAATAAAATTTAATAAATAAATTTTGTAAAATAAAAAATAATATGTTTATTAAATACCATATTTATGTTTTACTTTTACAAAAAGATCAATAATTACTATGATTGTTATGATTATATATATAAATTAAGAAAATATTTAGTTTGGTTACTATTTTATTCATTTTCATCCAATTTAATATTTATCCAAATAATTATCATAATTAATCTTTAATAAATATTAATAATTTAGTATTATGATTGTTATATACATATATATATATTAGGGAGTAGAGGCATGCTCTTCCAAATTCAAATTGTCGCTTGAACTTTTGTTGTGCGTGCAGAGTCTAACTCTTGTTTAGAAGAAGACTACCTGACTCTTGCATGATGTTCATGATGAATGTCGAACTCGTGCCTCGAGTAGCATTCACAAGATGCTTGCCCACTTGTGCCAAGCTCAGGGCTTGATGAATTTGACTATTGAAAGGTAAAATTTTTGGTTATGTTGAAATTTTTTGAGGGATAATCTCCACTTTCAATAATTTTCACTTTATGACTTTAATTTATAAAATTTTAATTTTAAGATATTTGGAAAAGGAATTACCTTAATTTTCTTTTAACATTTTTTTTTTTTTCAATTGGAAAATGAATATTTTTAGAATTTTTTAAAGTTTTTAATTTTATTAAAATGAGAAATATAATGTATTAGACTTGGGCTAAGCGAAGGAAAAGTTACTTAACCTAATTGAGATTTATACTCCATAACAATAATCATTATCATTTCCTTTTTCTTTATAAGTGGCAAAACAAAATGAACATCCAGTATAATTTGTTGTCTTTTTTCCAGATGATGCTAATATGAGAGTTATAATAAAATAAAATACTATTTTTTATTTTTATAATCAATAAGTTTTTATATTTTAAACTCATCTTATTCTGGTAAAATTGTTATTAATTAGATGTGCTTAGTTATTTTGAAATGCTATTATAATAAATTTACTACTCAATTAAATAGGCTTTAAGTCTTTCACGTTTGGTCAATAAATTTTTCTCTTTTTGTTCTTTTTTTTTTTTTTTTTTTTTGAATCTTGCATATATATATATATATATATATATTAAGTGTTTTTAAAGTCAAATTAAAAGTACACCCTTTAATAAATTCAGAAAATTAAAATTAAAATTTCAAGACTTAATAAATAAAGGTTAAAAAAAAAAAAGAAAAAGAAAGTACTCAATTTCCTAAGACCTATCAATTTAATTAACTCGAGAAATCAATATTATGATCTTTCATTAAATCAATATTTATAATTTGTTTTTTAAAATAAAAATTATTTTAATTATTTGAAGTGATAAAAATATGTATTAGATGTTTTTAATTTTTTTTAATGTAATTATAATTTTTTTTTTCAAAAAAAAAGTTATATATAGATATATATATATATGATTTAAGGAAGATATTATATTATCTTTTTTGTTAATTAAACTGATATCAATATTATTTTTAAGAAAATTCTCTGGTTTAGTCCCTTAACTATTTATATTTTCCCAAATTGGTCATATAACTTTAATTTTATCTAAATTGATCCTTTACCTATTTTCTATTTCCCAAATTGGTCCTCCCAACCAAAATTGACCAAAATTTGATCACTTTACCGACATATTCATTAAATTAAAAGGGTATTTTGATCATTTCATGTTAGAAAAAAAGAAAAAATGGAATAGATATATTAAATTTATTCACATCTTTTTCCCTTTTCTTGAAAAAAAAAGTAAGTATTTTGGCTAAAATATTATATCTATTTATGTTTTTCTTATTTTTTTAATATAAAATGACTAAAATACCCTTTTAATTTAATGAAAATGCCGGTAAAGTGATCAAATTTTGGTTGGGATGACTAATTTGGGAAACAGAAAATAGATAAAAAGGATCAATTTGGATAAAATTAAAGTTATAGGTCCAATTCAGAGAAATATAAATAGTTAAGGGGACTCAATCGAAGAATTTTCCTCATTTTTATTAGTATTTTGTGTCATGTTTTAGCGCATCGTTTAGGAGATTACAAATACGATTATCTGAAATGGGCTATAGTTTAAAAAGCTCTTTGAATTGGGCTAACTATTGGGCCCAAGAGATCACAATTCTTAAATGACTTTAACTGTTGAAAAACCTTCTTCAATGATGGGCTGACTATTGGGCTTAAAGTTGCAACCCAAAAGGTCCATTTTATAACTCTCTCTCTGCAGTGGGAAGTGGAAACAAAATAAGGCCAATCCCCACAACTCCACACAGCAGTTGCAGATAAGATTCCCACCATTCCTTCACCCAAGATCAAGAACATATGAAGATGAAGACTCTGCGACCTCCATTGTTTCAGCACACATATTTCCGAGCAACAGCTTCTCCAAATCTTCCATTTCTCATCCCTTTCAAGAACAAAGTCCTCGCAAGATACCCAAAAAACGTTAACACATCCTGCTTGCCTCCTGTTCCTGTGAACAGTTCAAACGTGCCTGACCAGACTATTGGCGAACAGAAGAAGCCCACTAACAGAGCAATCAAAATCAATGACGGCGAATCCCTGAAATTATTTGGAGGAAAATCATCTTTGGGCTGCTCAAAATTTGTGATTCTTGGAGCTGTAACCGTGGGAATGGCTGTGTTTTTGATGGGTTTTGATGATCAGAAAGCATTGGCTTTTGGTCCTGAAGGTCCATTAGTGGAGGAGTTTTGGGATAATATGAGGAGATATGCAATCTATGCACTGACAGTCAGTACTGGAGTCATTTACGCAGTCTTTCAACCCATACTGGAGTTACTCAGGAACCCCATCTCTGCACTTCTCGTTCTGATTATTTTTGGAGGCAGCATTTACATTGTTTCCCAGGTGTTGTCTGCCATGGTTGGTGTCTCGGAATTTTATTATGATTATAGCTATTAGAGTTCCTCTGCTGCGTTTTCCCACTGTTCCTTACTGACTATATGTATATATATAAATATCTACTTATTTCTTTAGCTTTGTTATTCTGTCCTTCAATTTCTGATTTCCTTGCAGTAGCCAACTCAAAAATAGAGATTCAGTAATATATATATATTTGTAAAATGGTGTCATGAATACGTTGATTGCAAACGGGTCATGAACTTCTTTTCAAAATGATCTTGATAATTTGGAATTTTGATAAATATCGTGGTAGAAAGAAAAAATAGAAGTCTTGATGGAATTGAAAAAAAAAAAAAAATGCTTGATTAAAGCAACAATATATGCTTGATTAAGTTTTGGTAGTTGTGATGTTCTATTTGATGAGAAAGGTGCATGGAATTGGACTAATGAGCAGGGTTGTTCTTCAAGTAGCCAAGATTTCAGTGCTAAATTTTCAGTTGATGAAACTTCTTATGGTAACCATGATTCTCCTTTGCCAACTTCAACCCCAATTTGTCCATCTCCTTCAGTAACTTCACCAAATTTTGATAACTCTGCAACTTCAATTCAACTCATAGTTCTAGCTCCTCATTAAATTCTTCATAGGGCCAAAAAAGAAGGTTTACCAGCCCAAGAATGCCTTGTATGGACTAAAGCAAGCAGCATGGGTCTAGTCCTCAAGAATTGATGGATATTTTAGCAAGATTGGAAGTTCATGGGAACCAAATTTGTATGTCAGATCTAGCAGCAACTAATGAGGTCTTTTTATCATGTGTTTGTATGTGGATGATTTGATATGCACGACTAATAATGTTGCTTTGATGGGGTATTTTAGAAGCCTAATGATCAAAGAGTTTGAGATCACTGGTTTGAGGATAATAAGTTATTCTTTTGGAACTTTAGGTGACTGAAAATTGGTGCTGGGATTTTTTCTCTCACAAGAGAAATATGCTAAAGATCGATTTACTTGCCAAGTTTGATATGCAAGATTGTATCTTGTGAACACCCCCACTCAGTTCTAATAAAATTTCTAGCTTAGAAGAATATGGGAGTGAAAGAGTTGATGCAAATCATTATCAAAGTCTAATTGGAAGTCTCTGGCATTTAACTGACAAGAAGCCTGATATTATGCAAGCAATTAAGTAGTTGCTTTCTCATTTCTTGCAAAGTCCTATTGTGAAATACACCATATATTCTGCCACTAGAAGAATGCTTAGATATTTGAAGGGAACCATGACCTATGGGGTTTGGTACCAGAGTACCTACTGACAGTTTTAAGTTGTGTGGTTTTCCTTACAGTGATTGGGTACATGGTGAGAAGGGAATATAATCTTCCCTCTTTCTTTCTTTTTTTTTTTTTTTTCGGTGTAAAAGAAAATAAATTGGACGGTAGAAAAGCAAAATAAAAGGAGGGATTTTAATTAAACTAAAAATAATTTATTTAATTAGAACTAGATTATAAATTAATAAAAATAAATAACCAAGTTTGTATTTTATATTTGTTTGTAATGTGATCGATGTTGTGTAGTCCTTTGTATTTATTTTTAACTAATTGATGATTCCTTAAGAATATTTGGTCAAACTAAATTTTCGTTAATTATTTATATTTTGAGTGTGCGTCCTTAAACGATGGTTAATTTTTGTTAGGTTAATATTTATTATTGTTTTTAAAATTATTTTTTATATTTTTATAATTTTTATTTAAAAAAAATAATAAATGTTAAGTTAACTAAGACTTTAATTTTTAAGGTTAATTAAATTACCATATGTTTTAATTTTATTAATGTGTTAGATAATTTTATAAATGATGTCCAAGGAAATCATGCGAATGTATTTTTATCAACTAAAGATGATAAAAATACTATTCTAGCACTCTTTATATTTTTTTAAATTAACAAAAATAGCCTTAAAAATATAAATAATTAATAAAGTATTATCTATTTAAAAGAAAATCATATATTGTTCTTTTTCAAAATTATTATTATTTAATATATATTTTTATACATATCAATAATTATTAAATATTCTTTTTAAAAAAATTATTTTATTCATGTAACACTATAATTTTTTTAATATACATTTTAATATTTTTCTTTTTAATATAAGTGTAATGACTTAAACTTAATTTCTGAAGTGACCGGAGCATAAATCATACAAAAATGTACGATATTGATAATTAAATTGGCAAAAACTTTTACTAAAAATAATAAAAAAATTAATATAATTAACATTATATTTTAATACGAAAAATAGCACTTTCAGATAATAAATAATAATTAATTTCGTAATATTTTTGGGTACCAAATTGAATAAGTAATAATAATATATATATATTTTTTGGAGTGGGAAGAGTAATTTCTTTAACTAATTAATACCTCATTTGGACCACCCAAAGGTCCCCAAAAACACCTGTTCAAGAACCATAGTACTGTCAGGAAGCATTCATTAATTAAGATAACACCAAAAATTACACTAAAAACACGCCATTGACACCTTAAAAACAGCCTAGACCATTCGATCGATACGAGTGTACAAGAAACACCGATCGGACACCATGCACACTAGTGAATACTATATATAATGTTTCTACAAACCACACTCTTAATTAGGACCATAAACAATTTCTCTTTCTCTCTCTCTCTCCCCATCTTTATTTTTTTTCATCAGTAGCACTTGATAGAAGAGACAGAAAATGGGTAGCGAAAGGTGTTAGCATACTGGAAATACACACATTCTCCAGGATTCAGAGGTTCTCCATCCTTAACAAGGCAATCATCGTAAGCTATTCGCCGGAAAATTTGTGGGTTAATGAGATGAGCCGAACTGAACCACCCGCAGGAAAGATGAACGTCGTAGACGGTGCAACTTCCTTGAACACAAACGTTCTCCACTGCAACTCCATACATTGGAATACCATTTGGAAGCGGTGTGTTTGACCCTTGATTGATGTAGATGTTACCCGTCGGGCACGGCGCGCCTATCCGGTTAACCGTGTTATTCCCATCTAAAATATATATATATATACGACCATCAGCCAGTAACACAAGCTTTAATTATTTCATTACAACAAATTAAGAATATATATTTATGTGTTGTTTGAATTCTTGTCCATTTTCCAACAACAACAGATCGAGACATGGTTTAATTCGATCGATGGCTTTTATCTTACCTCCTAAATCCAGTAACTTGCGAGCAGTGGAAGTTATATTTCCCATGTAAACAGCTGGTTCTTCATTAACAGCCTTATCGACTGGTTCCAATGCGTGATAATTATCCATAACTGCGTGATCAACTTTAGTTTCTCGTTAAGAATTTCCAGGATACAATAATTAATTACGACCAACATAACAAGAAATGACTACTATAGCTAGCTACCATGGATCATAACAAGTCGGGTGGTTTTTTTACCTGTCACCTACAAGATTTTATACACTTTTATAAAAATATTGAATTCGATTTATCTTTGATTTTAAAAAACTAAAATAGTATTTATTTTTACGTATTTTTATTTCTTTTAAAAAAAATTATAATAATGAATACCAGTTGAGAAATATTAAATTGAAGGATTTATTTTTTTTTTTTTTAAAAAATGGATGAATATAATCTTAAAAATAATAATAATAATAATAATATTCAGTATCTCCCAATTGAGATAACTAAAAACGAAAAAGGGTTAGTTCTAGTTTCCAAATTAATCAGGAAAACAGGAAGAAAACCCTTCAAATTCCGATCCCAGATATATCACAAAAGTGTAACCTTACGCGTACATACTTTTAAGTTTTAACATTTACAATGATTGGAAAATGCTTGGTGAAAACCCTTTAGTGTGGCTTTAGCTATAAGTAGAGGGAGAAGTAAGAACGGCATCCAAAACAGGAATTCATAGGGTAGGTTTTAGAGAAGAGAAAAGGAAAAGAAGCACAGATTCAGCTAGCAGAACGTACCACACGTACCGAAGAACAGAAGAAGCACGCATGCGAAACCCAAAACCAAGTAGAACTTGCAAAGTCCAGAACTATTGTCCATCTTCATTGGTGGACTTTTTCACTTTCTGCAGCCTGAAAATCGATGGGAAAAGAGGCTTAAGAATTTCAAATTCAAGTCAGTAGAAAGATTTCCTTGCTATCTTTTTAAGAACTGAAACAAAAGGACTATATATATATACACACCAACAAGGGAAAAAAGAAACTGGGCTGAAATTCACCTGCTGATGGCGATAATGAAGAAGAAGAAGAAGAACGAGAGCTTGCAGTTGGTAGTGCCACTTCAAGATCTACTGCTTTGAAGTAAAGCGTGGAACGTACTAGTTTAAGAAGAGGATTGTGGAATTTATAGGCATAGCACGAGGAGAGAGTAATGACTAGCTAGTGTAGTCTATTGATGGGGAAAATTACACAGCTACCCTCGATGAAGATTAATTGTTCTACTCCTTTCCGAGGTAAATGTCTTAATGAAGACCTGAGATGAACTTTATTTTTCTAAATGTTTAAGTTTGCATTACAACAGTGACATAATCCTAAATAATTCATTATACAAGTAGAATTATCTTATAAAAAATTAATTTGAGTATTAATTATTAAATATAAATTAAAAAAGTATTTTAAGAAAATTGATATTTTCTTTTTTCTTTTTTTTCTTTAAGATAAGTTTTACAATGTATATTGAGATGTCTATATGTATTTTATTTTAAAAGATTAATATGTATATAGTCAATAATAATATTTAATTAAAATATACACTTTATTTATTTATTTAAATAAGTAAAATTTCAAATAATTTTTGCTTTTTTTTTTTTTTTTTGCATATTAATATTGCATATCTTGTAGAGCAAGATGTGTGATGATAAATGGGACATGGTTAATCTATCTATGAGTTTCTCCACTAGAGGAAGTTATTTGTGCTACGTTGTGTGCAGTAGCATTTGTTTCTCTAAGACTATACGTAATCCTATCTATTCTAGAAATATCCAGAAGATCTCTTATTTGTTTTATCACACTAAAGTACAACTATCATGTTGTTTCAACATCCTTAAAACTTCTAGGCAATCCCTTCAGTTCAATGCCTATTTTCTCTTTTGAGTATTGAAGAGCTAGCTTGATTAATCCTTCCTTGATTGCTTGTAGTTCTCCAAGATTGGCATATATACTTATTTGCATTATTTTTTGGCTGAAAGTAAGTCTTGGTAAGCCTAATTATGATCTCTCAATATTCTTCTAATCGCAGTTTTATGATCTTTCCATGCACATCCCTTGATAATTTCCTTTCCTTTTCTTTTGTATTTCGTTAGCTGGATGATCTTTTTCTTTTTTCTCAAATCAGCTGCTAGGGTTTCTGATCGGGAAATTTGCTTAAGAAAGCTATAATCTTACTTTGTAGATTAAACACAAGAAAGCATTGACCAGTTTTCTTTGGTATGAAAGAAGAATCGCTGTGAGATAACTTTAGACTTGCAAAATAAGTTCAAGGGAGAATGGTTTTTCTCTGATGAACCCTCTGACGATCAAGTTAGAAGGGTTGCTAATGGAGAATAAAATGTTATGAAGAAGAGGATAGCAATTTTCATGTATTTTTTCTATATATTCCCCACCCTCTATATCAATGCCCTCTTTTATAAGAGTATCACTTAAGATACATTTGTTCTCTCAATTCCTGACAAGTGGCTGTCTTTACTTCCATCTATTAGATGGATGCTCATCGGGTGTTCCCCCTATTGGACTTCAAAATAAGTTAAATGTGGATAATAGCAAATCCACTTGATAACCTATCAGATCAGTCAACATTATGTCAGAAATGTAATCATGAATTTTCTTTTGATTCATTATTTTATATTTCTGACTTGGGGAGGGGATTTGACCCCTGAAGTCCAGAATTATACCTCTTGAACTTCGGGTAATTTATTTTGCGCAGTACGTTTTAGGATTTACTTTGAGATTTCCGTGTTTCTCTACACGAAGTCGTTTTGGTTGATTCTTCCAGAGTTCAAATACTTTAATCTTCGAATAATTTCTAAGGCTAGATATTTTAACCTTTCAGTGGCCCCTCACATTAGTAGATGAGTGATGTCTCATAGCTAATGGGAAGAAAACATTCACAGAACTCCGAAGGGTTTTACTCCACATTCAGGTCTTCTTTCAAAATTCAAAAAGATGCATAGCTTGGGAGGCATCTGACGGCGCATTGATGACTCCCATCAATTCGTTCCCTCTCTCCTCCTCGATCAGAATAAACAATTATTATTTTGCTTTTTCAAAAACCTCTCTCTCTCTCTCTCTCTTCTTCTTTTTCTGCCATTTGCGAACTAGAGTCTTCCGCTATTTCCTCCGTCTCAAGCTTCCTATTTCTCTGCTTTATTTGCATTTTTAGACCGTAGAGAATCTTCAAACTCTTCAAGGAATCCAAAGGTATAATTTTTATCGTAGGTTCATAGGTTTTGCATTGCATTTTTCGCCTTTCTGCCAATTTTGTTGTTCTGCATCTACTGTTTTCTGAGTTTATCTTCTTTAGGTATAATGGGTTTGAAACACACAACCATGAAAATGATTATGGAACTTGGTTTGCCTGATTTTGTGCTTTTTGAACTGCATGGTAATTGTTGGAAAGCATGTACGCACATTCAAAGTAGGATTAAACCAATCGGTGAGCGTTGGACTATAGAGTATTATGAAACTGATAATAAAGAACTGGAAATGGTTTTTCATAAAACCCGCCCAATAGGCTTTGATGATTTATCGTGGAGAGGAAGAGTGGATTCATAGATACTTAGAAAATTTTGATTTTCTGAAATTTTGCCAACTATTAACATTGACACTCCAATTGAAATTTTAGACTTCGAAATGGATGCTTCTAATGAACCCTCAAAAATTAAGATTTCTGACCTCGAAGTACGTAGTTGAAGTTGGCACTTCGTATAATCCACGTGATGTAAGGGGAGTTGAGGAAATTAAAATTTCTTTTGGGACGGAACTGCTGGGAGTGAGGAGACTCTAAGGGTGAAGATGAAGTACATGACTCCGTTATAGAGGAGGAGGAAATTGGTAAAGAAGGTGTAGAGGAGGAAAGGACTAGAGGAGTGGAGGAATTTGCACCAGAGATTGCAATTGCTTCCACTTCAACTCCTATTGGAGTGACAGTCGCCGAACCCGGGGTTCCCAGTGTGACAGTAGCTGTAGCTACATGATCTACATTTGAGGTCACAACAACTGGATTGACAACCTCTGACTTGAAGAAGACCAAACCCTTGGATACCTCGGAGAGGCCAAAGAGGGGAAAAGGGAAGTCTGGGACTTGTCTAATTTTTTACCTCCTTCATAACCAAATAGATCCCGGTGAACTAGCAGTGCTTCATATATGCATCCATCTGGATGAAACGAAGTATAGGACTTGGACTCACACCTCTATTCTTTCTATGTCCACCAAACATATTCCAATTCCTTTGACCCACTTCGATTCAGGTCTTAGACTTCCAATGGACCCCAATTTCATAGACTTCCTTTTTGCCACTCGTGCTCAACCCACACATATTCACAGTAATGTAGTGAGGTACCTTATGTGCCTCATTGTTCTTTGGGAGATTAGGTTATGAGTTCTCTGAAACCATTCTCCATTATTTTTTCAATTCTTTGAACATGGTCAACAATACGTTTTCCATTCGACCTCATAGAAATAAATTTTCCATTTTTGAATCTATTCCCAATAAGGTAGATTGGAAAGAGAAATGGATTCTCGTCGAATCCAAAGTAGGTTTTCCCTTTCCTCCATTAGAGAACACCCTTTACAAATGGACTTCGCCCAAATCAACAAGGAACTTTTCTTTGAAGGATAGGGCCTTTATTAAAATAATAGAAGGAAATTTGGGTACTAAACCCTTGGAGCAAACATTATTTTACTCGATGAATGAATTATTGAATAAGGAGAGTCTGGAGTAGTGCAGGATTGGTAGCAGTAAAGTGTGGAGGGTGGAGTTAGGTTTGGAGGATGACGACATTTATAGTATGTGGACACTCCACCCCAACGGGGTCTTCTCCAATGAATGTACAAACTGCAAAGAGGAGACCTCGCTGGGTTACCAAACTACAGTCGTATACGCTTGCACCTTGATAACAATTTTTTCTAAGTGTTGACACTTTGCTTTTGATCTTCTCTGTGCTGATCTTTGTTTTATTTGACTTCGCAGCTATGGGTTACGATCAACTAGAAGAGATCAAGAAGAAGTAAAAAGCTGCCAGATGAGCTTTGCTGAGGAAAGACACTGCCAATCCTCCCACTACACGTACTCTAGATGAAATTGCAAAAAGAGATAAGGAGAAAGCAGACAAGCAAGGGTTGACTGCTGAGTTGGCTTAAGAAGCTGTTGAGACTCCTGCCATATCCAAGAGAACATCTTCCAGGAGTTCCAAGGAGAAGTCTTCAACATCGAAACTTCCTCTCAAGGACCGAAAGCAGAAGAAGAGGTCTCAGAGGGAGGAGGAGTCTGGATTTAGGAAGTAGGCCAATCGGAAGAAATGCTAAGAGTCATTGTTGGTGAGGATACTTACTTCGGAGATCAAGCCACCAAATCTAGGGAAGGGCCCCAGAGTGGAAATCTACAAAAATTTGAGTAAATATGAAAGGCGAAGTACAAATAAAGGCGGACTGGATGGTGGTACAACAGTCAGAGTAGGAATGCGAACATCAGCAGTCTGGTGGAGAGCCTTCCTGGTTGAGGCCTGGGTTTGAATTTCCACACACGATTGTGGGCATGGACAAACTGGCCAATGAAATCTGTGACCTTTCTCCCAGCCTTGCTAACCTGCACATTAGTAATCCCAAGAATGTTGTAGTTTTGGCAAGATCAATCATCAGTTGATGTCATGATCCTGATCTCTACAACAAGATTTCAAAGATGGGATACAAGGAGGTCTTTAACAGATTTGGTGGCTTCATCTCCGAAGTAAGTACCCTCTCAAATTGTAGATGTGTTGTTGAAATTCTTTATTTGTACTTCGCCTTTCATATTTACTCAAATTTTTGTAGATTTCCACTCTAGGGCTCTTCATGGCTGGAAGAGAACTTATGCTACCTATGCTATGAACATAGAAAAGAAGTGCAGTCAAGCAGAGACTTCGGCCACAGAGTGGAAAGAAAAGTTCGAAGCTGAGGAGAGGAGAGCTAACTTGCTGCAAAATGAGGAGAACAAAGCTCAAGCAGAGTTGACTCCTCTCCAAGCCAAGATGAAGGAGTTAAAGGCTAAAGGCTAAGTTAGTAGCAAGTAAAGCTTCCAACAATGAATTGGCAGATAAAAATGCCAAGTTGGTCGACTCCGAAAATAAGGCTAAGATTGCTGCTGATTAGCTGGAGAAGGATGTGGAGTATTTCAGATCAAGAACCTTCATAGACTTGATCATTACCAAGTTCTAGAAGTCAGAGGACTACGGGAGGGTTGTCAACGAGGAGTTCATGGCATACTTGAATCGTGGGTCTGCACATATGGCTAGGCCAATTCATCATTTCTTCAATAATATGACTCCCCTGGTCTAGGCCTATGAGATGTTCTTTGCCAGTCCTAAGGCCCGGGGTGGAGCTAACTTCGTCCCCTTTTCTGATGAAGAAATGGCCGCAATTAAGGAATTTGATGAGAAAATAAGTTCGCCACCGTGGACTCCTCCTGTAAGATCTTCACATGCCCTCTTGGAACTCGCTGATTTACTTTTAGATGACTCTGATGAGCAAACTATGGGCACTGGCCTTACAGGATTCAAAGAAGCTTTCATTCACGATCAGACTCTAGCTCCTCAAATTCCATCTCTAGCTCTAGAGACTTCGGCTGAATCTGGTGATGCTTCGACTTCACTGCCTCCCTCCAATGCCACCATTGATACTTCTAGCTCTTAGATGTTTACTTAATGTTGTAATAGAATAGGAATATGTGTAATCCTTCTTTCTATAAATGCAAAAAGTATTTATTGAAGTATATGAACTTCATTTATGTTATTTGCCTTTTTTCTTTTTGTTTTATCTTTAATAAGCAACAAATAAGTAATGCCTATTAATAAAAACAAAAGATTTGACTGTCAATAAACTAATATGCAAATCACAAAGTTAGCAAAGTTATTGTACTTCGATTAAGTCATAAGCATTTATAAGGTGAGTCAACAAGAGTTATCTTATTAACACGCATTTGTCCAAGTGATTTTAATTACTTTGGACTTCGTACATTCTGCAAATGAACGAAATTCATTTACATGTAGTACTTTTTAGATGGTCTGTGTGCCATGGATTAGGCAACATTGTTTCATCTTCCTTTGCTAGTCCGAATGTACCTGGTCGCACTCCGCTCTTGATCAGGTATGGACCATCCTAATTCGCAGTGAGTTTTGTGGCCTCCATTTGTTGACCAGTCACTTCGATTTATCTTAGGACCTAATCCCCGATATGCAAAGGTCGCTTTCGTACATTCTTGTCATGACTTAAATTCGTTCGCTGCTTATATGCATGCATTCAAAGTCTAGCCATTTTTCTTTTTTCGTCCAACAAGTCCAAGTCAGTAGCTCTTGAACTTTGATCTCTTTCTTCCTCGTAGTTCGCTACCTTATATGTGGGTAGTGCGAGCTCGGCTGGTGCTACTACTTCCGAACTATAGACTAGTGAATAGGGAGTTTCTTTGGTGGGGGTGCTAGTCGAGGTCTGTATTGCCCATAAGATCGGATTCAGCTCATCTACCCATTTGTTGGATTTACCTTCTAAATTCTTTTTCAATGCTTTCAAGACGAGTTTATTCGTAGCTTCGACCTGTCCATTACCTTGAGGGTGAGCGATAAAAGACTTCCAATGTTTGATGCTTAGTCTATTACACTCCTCTGTAAACCTTTTGGAGAATTGTGTTCCATGATCAGTGACGACTGCTCGGGGAACTCCAAAACGACACAAGACGAAGTCATGAAAGAAATTTAAAGTGTTTTCTTCCGTTGGATGCCCCAAGGGCTTGGCTTCGATCCACTTGGAGAAGTAATCTACTGCCACAATTAGATATACCAAGTCATTTCTTGCCTTGGGAAATTTACCCATTAAATCCATTCCACACATATTGAAAGGCCATGTTGGCAGTACTGAGGTTTATTCAATAGATGGAAGTCACGAGATATCTCCAAATTTCTAGCAACTCTTACATCTTTTGACGAAGTGATCTGCGTCTTGTCGAAATGTAGGCCAGTAATGCCCCTGATGTATAACTCTTTCAGCTAAAGCTCGGGCTGCTAGATGACCGCCACACACTCCTTTATACAATTCTTCCAATACTGCTTTTGTGCTAGAAGGTGGGTTGCATCGTAACAGTGGTTTGGAAAAAGATCGTCAATACAATATTCCTTTGTGAATGACGTATCTAGCTGCCAATCTTTGAAGTTTCTTTGCCTCTTGGGGATGGTTAGGAAAAATCCCATGTTCAATGAAATCTTTGACTTGGTCTATCCACGACTTCAGCTCTTCATCAATAACAAAAATCTTATCAATATGCCCAATTGATGGAGTATTATTGACTTCGACCACGAATATTTAAGACTTCGCCGGAAGCTATTTTGGATAGCAAGTCAACTCTTTGATTTTGACTTCGGTCTATTTTCTAAAGGTCAAAGTCTCTGAAATTAGCCCTCAGAGCCTATGCTTGCTTTGCATATTGCTTAAAAGTATTAGAGTTCACAGCATATTCTCCATTAACTTGTTGAACTACTATTTGTGAATCGCTAGGTACTTTGAGTTCCACGATTCCAACTTCCTCTGCCCATTTCATCCCTATCAACAGAGCCTCATACTCTGCTTAGTTATTGGACACCCCGAAGTCAAGCTTTATACTCTGTTCTTCACTCGTTTTGTTAATTGGCGAAGTTAAGACCAAACTGACTCTAGCTCCCTTATTATTCACGGCTCCATCAACCATCAGAATCCAATCTTAAAGATTTGGTTTAGATAGTGGAACATATGGGATGAGTGCCTAAGTTATTTGTTCAGTGGTGAATGAAGTCTCAGCGAGGAAGTCAACTAATACTTGTTCTTTGATGGCGGTGCGAGGCATAAAGTTATATCATAGCCACACAATTCAATTGACCAATTAAGCATTCTTCCGGAATGATCGAGTTTGTGATATATTTGCCTAAGTAGTGCATTAGTGTAGACTGTGATTGGATGGGACTCAAAATATGCATGTAACTTGCATGTAGCAAGAGTCAAAACATAAGCTAATTTCTCTATATTAGGGTACCAAGGTTCCGACCCATTGAGAACTTTACTTACATAATAAACTAGGAGTTTTTTGTTATCAACTTCTCAGAGCAAGACAAAAGTAACAACAAAATTAGAAGCAGCTAAATATATGAAAAGCATTTCCAATAATTCTGGTGAACTAAGTAGGGGTGGGTTCATGAGATATTCTTTCAATTTTTCCCAAGCCTCCTTACATTCGTTAGTCCATACAAAATTTTGGGTGCTATCTTCAATGTCTTGAAAAATGGCAGGCAACACTCTGTGACCTTCGAAAAGAATCGGCCAAGTGCTGCTATGCATCCGTTCAACCTCTGAACGTCCTTTATGCACCACGGTGATTGAAGGTTCATTAATGCATAGATCTTCTCAGGGTTGGCTTCAATTGCCTCTCTATCATCATGAAGCCCAAAAACTTGCTTGATCGGACTCCAAATGTGCACTTCGCTGGGTTGAGTTCGAGGTTGTAGGCTGCAAGAGTTGCAAAGGTTTCTTCCAAATCGGCCAAATGCGAGGATCCCTTCTTTATTTTTATTACCATATCATCAATGTAAGCCTCCACATTTCTTCAAATTTGAGCCCTTAGCACATGATTGATCATCTTTTGGTATGTGGCCCCAACATTCTTAAGTCCAAAGGGCATGACATTGTAACAAAAGACACCTTCGGCAGCTCAAAACGAAGTGTGGATTTGGTCTGATATTTGGTCTGATTCATACATTTTGATCTGATGGTAGCTAGAGAATGCATTGAGAAAACTCAAAGTTCCATACCCCGAGGTGGCGTCTACAAGATGATTGATCCTTGAAAGAGGGTAGTGGTTATTAGGGCATGCTTTATATAGATCGGTGAAATCCACACACATGCACTATTTCCCAGACGACTTCTTTACCATGACAACATTGGCGAGCCATGTGAGATATTGCATCTCTTTGATAAATTTTTCTTTTAACAATTTCTTTACCTCTTCCTGCATCCCCATTTTCCTTCTCCTCACTGAATCTCCTTTGCTTCTGCTGCACTGGTTTCAGTGCAAGATCCATGTTCAACTTGTATACAACTACCTCTTCATTCAGTCTGGTCATATCCTCCATCAACCAAGCAAAACTATCTTGATAATTTTGAGGAAGGGTCTCAATTTCTTAGCTTCTTCTTCTAGGATTTCTTTCCCAATATGCATGATCTGATCCACATATGTGGGGTTTATTACAACCTCTATATACTTTGGTTCTTCAATAATCACGTTGACGGCGTCAATGTCCATAGATCAAACCTCAACAGGGGATTTTTTCTTTTTGACTTTAATAAAGTAGGTCAATACACTTCGTGGGTTGCTCTTTACTTCGCCTGTCCCTTGTGGAGTTGGGAACTTTACCCTTTGATGAGGTAATAACACCACCATGTCAAACTAAGCTTGGGAAGGAGTTCCCATGATGACATTATATGCAGACTCCACGTCGACCACATAAAATTTAACTTTTTCTGTTCTCAATTGTGGTCAAGCTCCAATAGTTACTTGTACTTCCAAGGTTCCCTTTACTTCGACTTTGTGAGAAGTAAAGCCTTCCAATCTCGTCGAGCTCAGAGTCAACTGCACATCCTTCCTTGAGGCACTTATAGAATAGGACATTTTTGGAAGTGCGGGTATCGATCAGAATTCTTTTAACAAGACATCTATCCATTGCGGGGTATTCCATTGTAGCTTTGATAACAATCGGGCTGACTCTCATTTCCGGAGTTGGGGCAAGCTCTGACTTGGAAAAAGCCATAACCTCCTTGTCATTAATGTATTATGGCATGATAAATGTAGATCTTAAAGCATTAATTTGTTTATTTAATTGAGTGAGTGTAGGTACTTCGATGGTGATCACATCAATCACGCTTTCCTTTCCTTTATCTGAGGTTCTTGCTACATTCTGCGCCTTATACTCACTTAATCTGCCATCCCATATCAATTTTTCGATTACTCGTTTCAATTGTATACAATTCTCGGTCAAATGTCCATGTTTTTGGTGGAATACACAGTACTTACTATTGTCTCTGAAGTTTTGAGATCTAGGATGAATGGGATTCGGGTCCTGCACTCCGTATTTCTCCTTTAACACTGAAATCAAATCCTCTTTTGCAACGTTAAGAGGAGTGAACGACTCAGTTTTTCGATTGCAGTTCTTTCCTTTCTTGTATTTTGAAGTAACGGGTGTCTTCTCTTTATCCTGTAAACTATTGCTTTGCTCTTTCTTTTGCTTCCTTGAATTTGATCTTTCTTCCACTGTGTTTCCCTCAGCCAACGCGACCTTGCGAGCTACATTGAACATCTCTCCCAAAGTTTTGAGTTTTCTGAGTTGAAGCTTGGTATACAGGGTTGGACTTCGGAAACCACATTCAAAGCAGGTCAGAATAGTCCCTCAATTTTGTCATATGCTTTCATGAATCACTCAAGGTATGACAACAAGCTTTCTCCTTCGCGTTTTTTCACATTGGCTAAGTCTCCGCTAGTCTTCGAAATCACTCCGGTTGTACTGAATTTATCGAGAAAAGCCTTTTCTAGGGTGGACCAGGAATCAATGGAATTGAATTTCAAGGTGTTGAACCAAGTCAATGGCTTTTCAAACAAAGTACTTGGAAATGCTTTACACAACAATGCTTCATCATTTGTGACCAACCCCATTGCAAACTTATACCTACATATGTGTTCTAGTGGACAACTTTTTCCATTGTACAGCATAAACTAAGGAAGTTTCAAGTTGGAGTATAGAGCAATATCTCTGATCCACCTCGTGAATGGGCCAATTTCAATCGTTCTCCTCTCTGTCGAAGTACGGGCCCTCGTAGGGGGTTTCGCTGGCCTATGCTCTCTGGTCCTCTTAGAACATCGTGGTCAGAATGTTGGCGGGAGCTTGAGGCGGTAATCTAGAAGAATGATGGGACTCGCCTACCTCGCTGGGAGCTCTTCAATTTTGAGAAAGTTGAACCCTAGATTGACTATGAATTGGGTTCATTCTAAGAGTTATACTCACACTCAGTTGAGAATGTGGTGATGCTTTGCTTCGATGGGTTGAATGAAGAATTTGTTCTCTACTGGGCACATGAGCATGTGGTATACTTCGATGAGCTTGAGGTAGTTCAGCTCGTGAAGTGCCCCCCACGTTCATGAACTCTGGTGGAGGTAAATTCTGACCCAATTCATCCATTTTTTTCTTCAATTTGAACCATTCATGCATTACTTTTTGTTGCTTGTGCAATCTGTCTAATTCCTCTCTCATTTTCTGCAACTCTTGCTCATCATTTCTTGCAGGTGCATAGGACCTTCGACTATTAAGCTGGTCCCTTCAATCTTGAGAGGGCGTTTGCTGGCCAAGATGCTCAGCTACTAGCTGTCTTGGTGGCAACCCTAGCTCTCGCGGAGATTGCTAGGTGTCTGTGGCAGTGAAATGAGTTCTTCTGAAGCTGAACGTTGTGATATTATCACAGAACATGGTTTTTGTGTGTTTATATACGAAGGAAAAAGGAAACAACTTGTTTTGCAAGATCAAAACAGTATAAGAAACCATAAAAAAAGGATTTTTCGAAAGTTCTCGGTAATTGAACCAATCTGATCGGGAAATTTGCTTAAGAAAGCTATAATCTTACTTTGTAGATTAAACACAAGAAAGCATCGACCAGTTTTCTCTGGTGTGAAAGAAGAATAGCTGTGAGATAACTTCAGACCTACAAAATAAGTTCAAGGGAAAATGGTTTTCTCCAATGAACCGTCTGACGATCAAGTTAGAAGGGTTATGGTGTGTGCTATGTGTATGATTAAAATTCGTATAAAATTGCATAAAAATCAAAGCAAGTAAATCACATAGAATTGTCACTTAATCTAGCACAACTACAGACAGAGTACCTATCGTATGTAGATAGTAACATGGAAGCATCACGATTTTACATTTATAAGAATATCGTATTATCCGAAGGAACGTGGTAAAAGTTTTCAGTAATTATCCAATATGACAAGGTATTGATTATCGGAAATTAGACTAAAACATAGATTCAAATTATTGAAGTAACAAGAAAAACTAAAATTCAAAATTCAAAATATTAAAGAAGAT
>JAXGGT010000001.1:9260872-9272264 GCA_035583425.1 Marsdenia floribunda
TTGGGAGGACCAATTTGAGAAATAGAAAATAGATAAAGGATCAATTTGGATAAAATTAAAGTTATAGGACCAATTCGGAGAAATGTAAATAGTTAAGGGACTAATTCAGAGAATTTTCCTAAAAATAAGTATAAATTCTACTATTTGATACAAAAATATATATAAATATATACTACAAAATAAAAGATTTAAAACCAAATATATAAAAACTGTTTAGGATTAAATTTACTAATTTTTTTTTAAAATATATCAATTATTCATAAATTTATGAACACATTATATTTACTAGAAAACATGAAGGGCAATATTTGATTCATAAGAGTTGAAAGCAAAAAATCAAAATTTTGAAAATATTTAAAGGTAAATGACATGTTTATTCTTTTTAAGAATGACAATTAAAAGTGTATTCGATGAGAAACTTACGTTTTAATTTAATTTTGATAAGACAATTTATAATTTGATGCGATTCAAGAATAGAAATGTTAATTTCTCTAAAATTAGAATTGGAGATAGGGCCAGATGATATATCTATTATATATAAGATTACAAGAACTCTTTCTAAAAGCTTTTTTTTTCTTCTAATGGCTCAATTGTAATTAAGTTGAACTATTATTATTATTATTTTAACTATTCCAATTTTTTAATATATTGATTTATAGCTTTAATTAATTTTTATATTTAATTTATAACTTTTAAAATTTTATTTTTTAACAATGAATAAAATATATATTTTTTTTTTTAAGTCTTTTCACTTTTCTTTTGACTTTTTATTTTTAGACTTTATTTATAATTCAAAACTTCTTAAAAAAAAAAATTATTCAATCTAATGAAAAACTTGCTTTAATTTTTTTTCTCATTTTTTTTAAAGGTATATCTCTTTTCATTTAAATAGCAAAAGTAGAAAAATAATGAAGAAAGAAAGCGATGTTTGAGTTTGAAATTTAAGTTATTTCTCTATAATTTGTATTATGATTCTCTTTTTACAATTTTTTATTCTCTCATTTGAATTGTATATATCTCTAACTCGCATCATTATTATTATTACTATTATTAAGAAATTTATCATTTTAGTAAAATATATTTCTTATAAATCTGTATTCAAGTACATAGTGGTTAGATAAATTAAAAATTCATTTAAATTAATTGTTTATATTATAATTGATTGTGAATATTTTTTTTATTAATTATAGAGACAGTGCATTTTATTTATTTATTTATTTCTATTTGAGTAGACTCAATAACTATAGGAATGTGCACATTTGAATTTAAGTTTTTTGTCTAATTTTTCTAGGTTTATATAAAGTTTTGAAATTTATTATAACTATGGAGTTGTTGTAGACCTCAATAATTTTATAATATTAATTTAATAGTTAGTACAAATGCATATTAAGTATTTATATGCATAAAATATTTACAACATGAAAAAATAAATAAATAAATAAAACAAAGATATAAGTAGCATAATTATAACAATTTATTAGATTAATTAGAATAATAATCAAATACTTGAATTGAATTATAATTTAAATACTTTAGAATTTATATGTTCATGAAATTGAATTCAATAATTAAAAAAAAAAATTAATATACTATAATTATTTTTGTACAGCGTTTAAAGATAATAAATATAATATAACAAAATAAATAAAATTATGAAACTTTTATTTAAAAATAAAATATTATATATTCTTTTAATTGTGACTTTTGGTATATTTCGCACCTTGGGGGTGAAAATATCACTAATATATATATATATATATCCTTGATCCCTATCCACATCTCTTCTCTTACTCCCTTATAAAGCAGATAAATCATCATAATTATTGAGATAATACTAATAATGTAAATGAATAAAATAATAACTATGTAGCATATATAATTTTTGAAAAAAATTTCATTAGGATTTCCAATCCCCAATGAAAAAGGAATGTGATATAATATTTATTTCATTTAAAAAATCACAACCAAAAAAAAAAAAAAAAAAAAAAAAAAAAACATGCTGAGATCAAAAATAGAAATGAAAAATGAATCCCAAGGAGTCATCACTAATTATTTTCCCTAAATTATAACAAGAAATATTAGTAAATATAGTACTAAATATTTTATTTTGATCTTTTAGATCTTAATAAAATTAAGTTTTTATGATTTTGGTCTTTTTAGACGAAAAATTATTCAAGTACCAATATGAGCGCAATAATTCTGTGACATTTATTATTCTTATTTAGACTATTTTTCGTCTAAAAAAACTAAAATTACAAAATATAATTTATTTGAAATTTAAAAAATTAAAATAAATATTTAGAAAAAAATATCAAAATATTAAGGGTGTGCTTGGACTAGTTTTTATTTTGAATTTTCTACTTATTTTGAAAATAAATTGATGGTTTTTATTTGGACATCACCTACATTAATTTACTTTTTGTCAAATCATAGGGTGTGGAGCTTATTAAAATTGTCAAATCATTCTAAATTTAAAAAATTAAAATAAATATTTAGAAAAAAATATCAAAATATTAAGGGTGTGCTTGGACTAGTTTTTATTTTGAATTTTCTACTTGTTTTGAAAATAAATTGATGGTGTTTATTTGGACATCACCTACATTAATTTACTTTTTGTCAAATTATAGGGTGTGGAGCTTATTAAAATTGCCAAATCATTCTAAAGCCAACATTCATCACATCATTCTAAAAACTAATACTTTAATAATTATATCATCATTATATTTATAAAATTTACCTCATTTTTTAAAATAAAATTCATTAATTTCAGAAACTCATTTTTCTCAAAATAAAAGCTAATTAAAAAACAACCTAAATATTTGAAACTAAATTCACTAATCTTTTATGTACCAAACACACGTTTAAAAATATATATATATATATATATATAGGCAAATTGGCAAATTTAGTCCTCAAACTATTGCGATTTGGTGGTTAAGGTCCCTAATCTATTTTTTTGGACAAATAGGTCCCCGAATTATAAAAATCGTGTGATTAAAGTCCTTCTATCCAAAAAATCTGTAAAATTACGGTTCACACGTTAAAAAAAATGCCCAAAGGTATTTTAGTCTTTTTACGTGGAGAATAAAAAAAAAAAAGAGAGAGACAAATGCAAAGTATACTGCTTATACGTATGTATTGCAGCTCGTATAGATGAAGAGGGGGCAAAAGGAAAATTAGAAAAAAGGAAAAGCCAGCAAAAAGGGTGGGAGCTTCAGATGAGCTTCGAAAGGTGGGAGCTTCCTACTACTTCTAACTAAAGGTGAATAGCTAGCACTGCAAGCAAATAGGGTGACGAAGTGTATTCACAAATAATGTTTCTGAAACATGCAGAAATTGAAATATAATTGTTTTTTTTGATAAGGTGCAATTGAAATATAATTGTTATATTGACTATTTTTTCATGACTTAATGTACTTATAAAATTGAAATCAACCTTTCCTTCCTGAAGCTCGCACCTTTCCTTCCTTTCGCGACTCAAACAGCTGGTACACTTTCCAACTCGCAACGGCTCAAATGGGCGGGGGCTCCCTATTTGCTTGCAATGTCGGCTATTCACCTTTAGTTAGAAGTAGAAGTAGGAAGCTCCCACCTTTCGAAGCTCATCTGAAGCTCCCAGCCTTTTCGCTGGCTTTTCCTTTTTTCTAATTTTCCTTTCCCCGCTCTTCATCTATACGAGCTGCAATACATATGTATAAGCAGTGTATTTTGCATTTGTCCCTTTTTTTTTATTCTCCATGTTAAAAGATCGAAATACCCTTGAATATTTTTTTAAATGTGTGAACAGTAGTTTTATAGATTCTTTGGATAGAAAGATCTTAATCATACGATTTTCATAGTTTGAGAACCTATTTGTTCAAAAAAATAGATTAAAGATTTTAACCACTAAATCGCAATAGTTTGGAGACTAAAATTTGCCAATTTGCCTCTATATATATATTACCAAAAGGAAAAGCTGACAATTTTTTACCAATATTTTTTACACGATAAAAAATAAAAAAATAAATTGCCTAATTTATGCAATTGGATCCCATTTTGTCAAACCTCGTGAGCCCCACTTTACCTCACGCGTGCTTTTTGATCCAACGGCTTTAACTTGATCCGCATTATACGGAAAGCTTCTTCCTTTCTCCGATCCAACGGCTCTCAGTCTCCGCCATTGACTGTTTCCTGTTTCTGACCAAAACCCAAAGATGAACAACACTTTTACTTGCATCAGCCAGTACTCGCTCACTCACTCCCTAGACTTTTGTTTCATTTCTCACCCACATCTCTCTCTCTCTCTGCCTCCCTCTCTGAAATTTCCTACTGCAGCGAAAATCTGGCTAGATTTGTATCTCTGATCTTCAAAGTTTGGATCTTTCTGTAGAAAGCCTCTCTCTTTGATATTATTATTATTATTATCATTTCCATTTTCTTTTCTTGGTGGGTTGTCTTCTAAAGTTCTTCCTTTCGACGATCTTTTTCATTTTTTGTACGTTTTACTTTCTAGGCTGTAGATTTTATTTCCATGAATTTTGTCCTGGGTTTTTATTAGCTTTTTATTTTCTCCCTAATTTTGGTGTTATGGTTATTTATATAAATTTGTATATGGGTTTTTTAGCAGATTAGTCCAAGATCCTTATTTTTCATGAATTCTGTGTAGCTTCTGTTTAATTTGCCATTTTCCTTTTGCTGCCTTCTGTGAATGGTAGCAATTTATATGCTGTTTTTTCTTGTTGGTATTTTTCCATGGTTATGGATGTGTGTTCTTTAATCTCAGCTTGTGATTTGATATATTTTTAGATAGTTTGTTCTTTTTACTTTTGTCATGGTTGTAAGTTCTGAGGCTCTTGACTTTTTCAATTTCAATGTTGTTGCTAATTCTGTCTTCCCCTGTCCTTTCAATTCTTTTTTTATTCATTAAGAGGTTCTACTTGGTCGGATTCTTTGGCCTTCAAAGCCTTTCTTTTTCACCATTTCCTTTCTATGGTTAATAGTTTTTAAAGTGAATTAATTTGAGGTTAGTGGTTTAAGTACCACTGGTGGTACTCTTTTTCCTTGGTTGTTGTCCTTATGTGCATTAGATTAGCATGTCTTTCCATAGTTTTGGTTTTTCCTTGATTAGACTTTGTTGTCCTTTACGCGCCATTCTTTACTTGTTTAATTCACATGCTATTCTTTGGCAGAGGATCGAGCGGCTTCTGCAACTAAGCTGTGCTGAGGGGAAATCAATATGCCGTGGGTGTTCTCATCTCTGGGTTTCTGTGGGAAGCGTGTGCGCTTGGTTGTCTTTTTCCTTGTCATTCTGTAATTTTTACTTACTTGGTGAGATGCTCTCTGAGCTACAAAATTCTTTATTTCTAATATATTTTCTTGCAATCATCTGCATTTTCCTTGCTGTGGTTTGAATATTTATGAAGTCCAAACTTTGTGATTCCTGTGAAGAATAGAGCCGGGACTTTGGTATATCTGTCACGGTTTATCGTATCCATATTGCTTTGCTGTTTTTTTTTTTTACTTTTTTTTAACCTTTTGTGTATTATACAGGTTGGCATCTTGAAGTATACTGCCGAGTGATTTTTATTTCTTCTACCATAATTCTTTTGGGTGAGAATGTACATTGCTGCCATCACTGTAAACAGATATCAACCTCTGAGAAAAGTTGGAAAGGGTAAAATGAGCGTTAGGACCATTGCTTACTACAGATTGATGCAAGTTTGTCAGGTAAGCGGCTCTATGTTCACCTTTTGAATTGATTATCTGCAAGTTGTTTGCTTTATTTTTCAGCTGGAAAGTGCGGTAGCTACCATTTTACTTGATTGTTGTTGGAATAATTTGCATCTTAACCTTGGTTGTGTCTGGATTGTGAGGGACCATTTTTCAAATTTGAAAATAGTACCTAAAATGTTGAAACTAAAGATTTAGAATCAAAACGGCTTATCAAAAATAATATTGGGATTAGACTGGCTAATTTCTGTAAATATTACTACTTTACCTAAATGGCATGTATGCATATGTGGAGTGGCTTTATTTAGGATTCTATTGGAGATAAGCTCTTGACTCAAATCTTTCAGCAAAATGAAAACTGAAAATTGATTGAAATGATCTGCTTCTGGCTAAAGCATCAGAAAATGTTAGTTGGGTTTACATTGAGGCAAACTATGTCTGTTCTTGAGCCATTCAATGGTTGAGGCAAATGATACGGAAACAAGATATGTGGTTTTAGTATTGTAAATTTTGACAATGGAAGCTGTTGTAACTCTGGTGGTTTTTCGTTTCTTGCAGGCTGAGTATTTTCGACAATTGCTTAAACCTGTTACGTAGTCTTAGTTCAGTGAAGATTCCTGGAATAAGATAAGAAATTTCCTTCATTCAGTGGTTTTTGTTGTGGAATTTGGAAGAAGTTATCAAGAATTTACACTTGTTCGGGTTGCAGTAGCTCCGATGGAAATGCCTTAGGTGGTGAATTTGTTTTGGATCCTGTTTTAATCTTTTTCCTGTTGCTTTTAAAGAACTTTCTTCTCAACAAAAAGTTGCTTTGCCTCCCTCTCCCTGACGCTGCCTATTGTTTGGCGGATCATCAGCACTTTGTGATCAACGATACCATTAATTACTTTTCATGCAGAATAACCAACCATTCTCCCCTTTAAAAAATCCTCTTCTGGATTCTCCCAATCAGGCAGGTGGTTACATGCTGAATTCACATATTATTCCACCCAGCTTTGGTAGTGGAACTGCTCTTCCTCCTTCAGGTGGTACCCTACCTTTTCAAGGTGTTGAATTTCAGCCTTCTGAAGTGTGCCCTAGGAATTTCATCATCTTCGACCAGACTGATAATAGAAGCAAAATCATGTTTCACCCAGCGATTGGAGCAAAATTCTGTTATGCTGCTGCTGCTCCATATGACAGCAGGGGTCCTTTTTATGCCCAGGATAAAAACATTGCAGATGATGAGGAGCCAAGAGAAGTAACTTCGTCTACTCTGAAAGAAGATTCGGAAGATATTGATGCCCTGCTTAGCTTTGATGATGAACACGATGAATGTGAGGAGGAGGAGGAGGAGGTGAGCACAGCAAGGACAGATATGAACTACGGATGCAATTCTCCGGATTCTTGCTCCAATTATGAATCTCCTCCACCCAGGAAGATGAGGCATACTAATTTTCCGAGGAGGAAAATTCCGGGTTGCAATGGCAGTGATGGTGGGTGCAGCGAAATTAAGAGACTGAAAATGAGAAAAATGGTGAGGGCATTAAGAGAAATAATCCCAGGAGCAAACCAAATGAATAGTGTTTCTGTTCTTGATGCGGCTGTGAGATACCTCAAGTCTCTCAAGGTGGAAGTGCAGCTTGGAGGAGTTGGCAAGCTGCAGAAGAGCCATCCTTGAACAAACTCACCCTTTAACTATTATTAGCATTCTGCTTTCCCCCTCCAATCTCTACAAGTCTCCCTCTATCTTTAACCATTTCCCAGAATTTTGTAGTCTCAATGAATGCCTCACGTTGTCAGAGGCTAAATGTTTCAGAGCATTGTTTCGGATTGCAGGTTTCTTCTATTTCTTTTAGACTGTAATGGATGTATGTAATAGAACTTCATCATCTTATAAGCTTTATTTTTATCTTGTTTTTGGCATTAAGCTGAACGTGGGAAAATTGTTGTCTGATGTAACAAAGCCAATTTATTTATCTCATGAAATATATTTTATTTTGTCACTTCGTTTTTAAAAGAAAAAAAATAAAATAAAATTTAACCATAGTTTTATATATATATATATATATAAAGAACATAAAATATGTAATAATTATTATTTGTACATATGTAATAAAGCCCATTAAAATTCTTTTTTTCATAGGAATTGTTATTATTATTGTTAGGATAATTATTTAAATTAAATTTTAATAGTTTTTGATTACTACAGGTTAGGTGTCAATTTTTTTCTTTTTTTTTTTTCCCCTTTTTTTCAAATCTTTTATCTAGTGTCCAAATCAATCTTTATAACTATTAATTAACAAATTTTGGTAGCCTTTGACTTAGCAAAGGATAAAAATATTAATTGCAATGAAAAGTCTTCAAAGAACCCCTTTGAATTAAACTTGAAAAAGCTCTAAATATGAATTTTTGATCAATACTTTTTAAATCATGTTTATATTTAAACTAATTTTTACACGTGTTAAATAGGTCATTTTCTAAAATTAAACTTTTGAATTTAATTTTTAAACAATAATTTTTAACCGATAACCTCGCCTTAAAAAAAAAAAAAAAAAAAAAAAAAAAGTAAAGACCGGTAACCTCGCCTAAAAAAAAAAACAGAAGTAACTCTTAATATTATGTCTTAATCTAATATGCATACAAGCAACATGTTACCTGTCTCATCAATGGCTCCAATTACTTCCTTGGAACTATGTAACGTAAACCAGATATACAAATTTATTAGATGTAAAGGATAACTCGCCATCGGTGAGAAAAATAACAGGTTAAATTAAAGGGAAGGACTTAGAACTAGATTAAATTTACGCTAATTTGACCAGTTCTTTTTACCAATTTCCATAACAAACAGAGGTTTTGGAGAAGTTCCTAATGGTGGTGATGTTGGATGGTGGCAACAGATACCTCGGTGAAGATCCCGGGATGGCAACAGAAACGGAGGGTACATAATGCATGAGAAACAGAAAAATTACTACACCTCTCCCACCCAAATGTTCTTGATTCCACCCCTTTTAAAAAAATCTCCCTAGGTTCCTAATGTATTGTTGGATCAGAAAGGTAGCAGCAGCAATGAGAAATATCAAGGGATCAGAGTCAAACCTCCAAACTTTTGGCAGTTTTCATTAACCTTTTCAGTAATCCATATATCTTGTAGCACTTCCGGTATTTATTTTTTTGTTTTTTTGGCAGGACTAATGTGAATTCTCTCATGTTGTCATACTCTATATACAGTTGAGGAAAACATTGAAGCATCAAATCCATCTGTTCTTGAAGATGCAGCACAAGGATCCTCCTCAAACACTCCACTAAAAACAAAGGCTTGGTGGATTATACGGGTTAGCTCCATACTATTTGCCCTCATTGGACAGTCTGCTGCTGCGATTTTGGGAAGATTGTCTGCAATATTGCCAACCATAGGCTTCCCTATCCTCATTCCTGTTGTTCTATGCCTCTCTTGGCCAGATTCAGAACATCACTCTAATGGTATTATCAATGGGGGGGAAGAGACTCACTGTCCGCTCAAATGATTGTATTACTCTACAATTTCTTGGGCATACTTCAAGCAGGAGGAAATATGTTGTATGCGACTGGTCTTCTGTACTTACCAGTCTCCATGTTCTCCATCCTTGTGCATCTCAGTTGGCTTTCCTTGCTTTCTGCTCCTTCTTTCTCAATAGACAAAAGCTTACTTTTCCAGTCATCAACTCTCTGGCCCTCACATTCTCTATCCTCCTCGTGTCCCAGAATTACTCCAAGACCGCTCTGAAAGTATCTAGACAAAAACAAGTAATGGGGTTTTCATGCACACACCGCATCTGCCTTGTTCTCCCTGAATCTCTCTCTTACACAAGTATTCGCGAATAGGACACATATGAATAAGAGCATTACCAGTAGTGCCTTCAATAGGATAATCTACCCATCACTAGCCGCAAGCAGCATTGTTGTTGTGGTACTTATTGCTACTGGTCACTGTACGAATCCGTGTAAGGAGATTGCAAATTTTTAGCAAGGAAAGACTTAGTATCTAATTATCCTCGTTTCAATTGCAGTTTGTTGACAGATATGTTCAATTGGAATGGTAGGAATGATCTTTGAAATTTCCTTCCTCTTCTCATGCATTATCAGCACCCTGGGTTTGCCTGCAGTTCCTGTACTTGCAACCATCATTTTTCATGACAAAATGGATTACCTGAAGGTGGCTTCCATATTTTTGGCTGCTTTGGGGTTCGCTTCATATGCTTATCAACATCACCATGACGATGAGAAGCTTAAACAACATGATGACATCATCAGAACACAAGATGCATATTGTATTTATGTGTATGTAAATGCACACCATACACACACACACATATATATTAGATAGTCTAAAAGATTAACAATATGCACAATTGAGGAAGACAAACATTAGCAACTCGATTTCCTAGTTGAGATATGACCATACAAAAGCAATCTTAGATTCCATTTTTCATTCCCAAATATACAGCAAAATGCAAATTACAGAGAAGGATGGTACTTGCCTACATATCCCCGTGTAGTTTATCTTGAACAATAGAATGCTGAAAAATGAACCCCCTAGCCAAGTCCTTGGTAAAGAAATTGATAATCAAGTCCTGCATTCGCTGAATTACATTAAAGTAGAGAACCTGATTACTCGATCAAGAATTTGACATATTCAGTCATTGTATAAAGCAAAATTTTTTGGATTTGTTTTACATGAATTAAACAAGAACCTCTATTCCCAGTGATTGAGAAGGGAAAAAAAATCACTCCTTCCATGCTACTACAATCTACTTTGACATAAAGCAAATGCTACTCCTAATCTTTAACACTTAAGATAGGATAGTTACATAAGACGACCAACATAATGAGCTCGAGGATATTTCCTTTTTAATTGAGGCCACTGTACAAATACTTGGTCAGCCATTCGTAGCTGATACAGGAGGAAAGCACTCAACGATAACCTCCGCACTCTTGCAATGCTTTCAACATAAAAGATGCATGACCATCTAATCCCAAAAACCTGAGAGTGGAAAAAGAAAAACATACATACACAGCATGTGTGCGCACACACAAATACATTAGCATATCCAAGTTAAAAAGGTGGAAGTACATTGCATTTGTGCTATTTGATGCATAACATAAGATAAGCTGGGAGCTTTTGCTTTGAAAAAACTTGTCCCTAAAATCACCATGTAAGATTGACTACCTACGAAGTATTGATAAATTAAAATGCAAACGGCAATAAAAGATCTAGGGACCACTTGTTCAAACATTCTTTTCTAAGAAAAATTGATTCTTTAAAAATATGACCAACTATTTTACTTATTTAGAAAACAAAATTTTCATTGAGTTAATCATATTTTCAATATTTAACTAAGGAAATTTCAAATTCATATGTTCAAATTTTTTTTTTTTTTTTAAAATTTTAAATTCTATTTTAATTTAGACAACTCTAATAAATTAACAAAAATCAAGGAGAACAAGTAGCTAGTTTAGTATATCAAACCTTGAAAATAAATGCTATTGCACAGAGGGGTATGCAAGTTCCAGGGCCGTTACATAAAATCTATAAAACAAATTGAAAAGATAGTAAACACTCCATAAGGAAGTAAGTCGACAAGCAGTTCAATCTTTGTGTGGGGGGGGGGGGGGGGGGGGGGGGGGGGGGGGGGGGGGGGGGGGGGGGGGGGGGGGGGGGGGG
>JAXGGT010000001.1:9300880-9314266 GCA_035583425.1 Marsdenia floribunda
ATATATATTTATATATATATATATATATATATATATATATATATTGAATATTTATACTAAGTGAGTGAATTTTTTATTCATTTTTTTTGCCACCTCACTAGACATGAACAGTAACATGTCAGATTGGTGTCCAAACAAGTACAACTATTCTTTTTGAGTTTGAGTAAAATTTTGAAAAAAAAAATCTCAGTCCGAAAATAGCCTTAATCTTTTAAATTTCCTAAATTATTAATTTTGATAAAAATAAATTTTTTCGTCAATTAATTAACGATTAACATTAGCCATAAAAAAAAAAAAAATAATTATATTAGACCACTCAAATTTTCTGTATTAATTTTTAAATCCACAAATTATCATATTTGGTCACTAAATTTTATATGTAGTGCAAATAGATCTTTTATCTTTATTTTTAACTTTTTGAATCATTAAAGTTTTTATAGGTAACCTTTTAAGTCATTAAATTTTTTACCGACGAATAAAATAGGTCATTTTTTCTAGAAATTTTACAAATTCAAAGGTACAAATGACGTAAATGATTGATGACCTATTTTATGAATCGTAAAAATTTTAATGACTTAAAAAGTTACCCGTAAAAGTTTAATGGCTTAAAAAGTTACAAATAAAAATTGATGACCTATTTTGCATTATATAAAAAAAATTAAGGGATTAAATATATGAAATTTTTCCTTTTTAAATCCCATAAGTTAATAGTTTTAGTAAAATAATTCCTTTTGTCAATTAAGTTAATGAGTACGATTATTAGCATGATAGTTGAGACTAGTTGGTCGATATGTTGTGAAAAAATATTTCACTTCAAATGAAATGAATCTATTGGCATAGACAAAAACAAACCCAAATAAAAATAAAATGACCATCTCTTTTTAATGAGCATAATGTTAGGAATTAAATTCACTAAATATCTTATTAGCTCTATATTTATTTATGTCCCAACATATTAAAATAAATGAATTGATTTTGATTTGATATTAAATGAAATGAATTGATTTTAATTAAGTCCCAAAATGTAAATGTAATATAATGGTATGTAATATAATGGTTGACCTTTTAATGTATTTTGATATTTGAATTGAATTTTATAGTTTTGATAATGTTATTAAATGTTTTCTACTTGTGATACTCCATCCTCACATCATAAATAAGTAAAGAGGTGTCATAAAATATAAGAATATGCTTAGGTACTCATTGTTAACAATAGATATTCCTTTTGGTACAATAACGATGGTGCCAAGTAATTGACCATGTGTGTTGCCAAACCTATAGTTGCATCGAATTCAAGTCATGACAGTTAGTATTAAAGTGGGTAGTCAAACTGGATTATGGGAGCTAAGTACTACACAATATATGGTGGGATTTACCTCTAGAGTCTCGAACTTCTATTGGTGGATTTGGGTTTAGGCCAATTTCATTGAGCCCCAATGAGGACGTTAGGCCTTAATGGAGTGAATGTGATATGTCATCCTACATTGTAAGTGTGTAAGGATGTGAACGAAATATACGAATGGACTAATGTATTCATTGGTAACTCGGAATATTTCTTTCAATATAGTGAGTACAGTGTCAAATAGTTGACCGTAAGTGTCACCAAACTTAAAGTTGTATCGTGGGCTTAAGGGTCTGGATTGTGAAAATACTAGTACAAGTTTTTACAATAGTTATATGAAAGGATATTTTATTCTAAAAGTGAAGTCTCAAAATTTTATTTACTTACATTAATTGTACCTAAATTTAGAAAAAAAAAATTATTTCATAATGAATTTTATATTCTACTCTTATGTTCCAACATTTTTGTAGATGTACTGATAAAGTATGAGTTTGAGTTTGACAAGGATGATTATTGGGAATTAGTTCAAGTAGTTAGTAGACCAATTGTTTATTTCAAGTCATCGTTTATGTATTGAAATAGTTTAGGTTTATAACTTGATTTATTGGATATAGATATTTTTTAATGGTATTATTATTATTATTTTGAAATTTTGAGGAACTTTGACTTCTACCGCATCTCAAATTCATGATTTCTCCAATCATAAGTGAGGTTGTTAATTACCAACTGAACTACACCTTCTTGACTCTTCAATGATATTATGAATGATTATTTTATTTTTGTAAGAAAGATTATATCATGTTTTTGTTTATTCGATGTATGAGACTTTGCATCTTTTAAAAATTGGAGAATTTTATTGTGTTATATCTTGAATTTTAAATTTTAGTCCATAAACTAGGTTTGAATTTGAGGTGTGATAGATGTGTAGATAAATGGTCTCTGATCTCTCCTTTATTGGAAGAAATAAGGGAGTTGCTACCAAGTAATCTTTCATACTTTGGAAAGCTCTCTGGCACTCTTTTGTGTAAGAAAGTAATTTTGAGATTTTGAAGTACTTACTAGGCCTATTGAGTGTTGTGATCCTGTCCGTGAGATTTTGTACTTCATCCACCGCCTTCGGAGCTTTCATATCAGGTAAAGCTTTGATTATTTTTTTTTTTTTTTTTTTTTGATCGACTTCAATCCCTCTCTTTAAGTTCATGTACCCTATGAAACATCTGAATTCCATTCTGAAGGAAATTCTTGGGTTAAGCAAGCTTCACTACAAAAAAAAAAGAATGAAAAAAAAAAGAAGCTATTAGAACATTTTTAAGCACCTCAATAGAATATATATTAGGGCATTTATTGCTTTGATACACTTGATATAAATGCTTCAACAAAATATAAGTGTCTCAACTCTAATTGTCTCAATAGCCTCAATGCGAATTTTATGTATGAATAAATTTGAATTTTTAAATTGAAACTTTTTGAGGTATTTTTTTAATCTATTAAGGTATTTTTTATTGTCTAAATATTTATTTTTAAATACATTTTTATATGCATAGTAATAGAAATTTTTTAAGACTTGTAATTTTAAAATGTATTAATAAATATGTCTCAATAGGTTTTTTTTTTTTTTTTTTTTTTTGGTAGTGCTTCAAACAATATATCTTCACCACTTCAAATACTTCAGTTAGATCACTGTAGGTCGTAGGAGCATCCACCACCAAAAATTCAGCTATCTTCGTAGTCGACGAGGTTCTTCACCCTAAGACAAACGTAACTTCACAATTCCTTTAGCACGATTGGTGTTACTGGTGAATACTATTGGCAGACATCTGAGCTTGATAATCTCGGAATATCCCTAGCTTTCAGTATCCGCAAATATATAATGTTTGTTGAACTTCTAGTGTTCACAAGTATTTTTTTTACAAGACAATCTTCAATCTTCAAAGAAATCACCAAAGGAATGTCATTATTGATATATGAAAATCATGGTTTCTTCTGCACCCTCGATTGAAAAGTTGAGGTAGCTTCTAAAATTATGTTAATGATTTTTTGTTGACTCTCCTCTTCATGCTACTATCTCCCTTTTGTAATAATTTGTACGTCATGTCTATCAACATATTCTTACAAAAGACCATCTAGAAACGTTCTTACAATGTTCTTCTTCAGACTAAAGCAATCACCAGTAGTGAGCCCAACACCACATTGATGTGCTAAAAATTTCTTGCTATCCATCTTCTCCTTTGGAGTGGTCATAGGTTAGGAGAAGGGAAGATGCTTGGATCCTTTACTTCATGTAGTATGAAGTTCTATTAGTGTTCAAGGGAGTAAAATATGAAGAATTAATTACTTGATTGTCTTTGTGATAGTGCTGAAGGTGCATTTGTGAAATGTCTTTGCTTAAAGAAAGCATCATTCTTGGATGATTTATATCTGTCACTCTAAAACATTTTTAGGTCAAATCTAATTGTCTGGAACAAAATTCTTTTGAAAGAACTTCCATTGAGGTTGTTCATCTAAATGTTGAAATCTCCTATAATATGCATCTTTTCTTGGGAACTAAAGCACTCACAAGATGCTTGTAGCAGCTAGCACTCCAGATGCAAGGTGATGATTTGGAACATATCCGCTAATATGGATAGATGGAGATAATTGGATTTGAGGAAGATTTTCCTTTCTTGTAAAACAAAGTTCAAAATGAGAAAATTCCCAAAACTCCTTCAATACTTAAGTTAGAAAGGTCAACAAGGTCAAGACTAGTAAATGCATCAAAGTCTAAACGTCAAATATCACATACATTTTTCTAATAATTAGTACAATTATAACTAAGTACTGGAAACAAGAACAAGTTGTAAAACTCTAATGTAAGATAGTTTGTTTTTTGCCTTCTATAAATAGTAGGTTTCTTTTATCTTGTCAATAGATAAAAGACGAACTTGGTTATATATTTGAAATCAAGGTAATATAATTAATATGGACAATTACAATTAAGTAGACATGAAGTGCAAAATAGGAGCACATAAGTTTTTCTATTTTGATTTTTGAAAATTGTATTCAGAGCGGTTATGAGTTAATTAGGACATTTTCTAGATTTTAAGATGTTGTAATTAAGGATATCTTAAGATTATTTAGAAATTTGGGTCATACCTTAAAAGTAGGCAGTTTTCCTCAACATTCTATTCTTAGATAGAGAAATATAATAATTATCCCTCAATTCTCACCAAATATTTGTCTCTCTCTTTCTAATTTCTTTCTTTCATTGAATTGAATCCCCTCTTTTATTAAGATTACATATTTGATAGCGAATATTTGAGTTGCTTACATAATTTTTTTTTTTAATCTTTTTATTTTTTTTAACTTAGGACTTTAATTATTATTATTATTATTTTATCTTTTAACTTCTTATTTATTGCATGTTTGATTTTTTTTACCTAAAATAGAAAAAAAAATTGAAGTCAAAAGAAGATGGACTAATTAGTATATATTAAAATAATTCACAAAAAAAAATATTATTATGTCATAAAACTTTTATATAATAGGAGTATATATGACACTCAATTGGGACCGATGTATAAAGTAACTATAAACAAATGTTGAACGGTCGTCATACAAAGTCCAACTATATACAACGGTCCATTCTAACTATTATATAGAGTCCATCATAAATAGAAGTTAATTAAGGATCGTCATATATATTCCTATTATATACAACAATCCACGCCGTCATATATATTCCACTATATACGATAATCTACTCTAACCGTCGTATAAAATCTATCATAAACAAGGGTTGAAGGACCATCGTATATACTTCTACTATATATGACAGTCCATTATAGTCATCGTATAAAGTCTCTCATAAATAAGGGTTAAAAAATCATCCTTTATGCTCTTACTATATATATATATATGATAATTCATTCTATAAAATTCATCATAAACAAAGGTTAAAAGATCGTCGTATTTAAAATTTAAAATATATACCGCAATCTCGTAGACCGTCGTGTATATATATAGTTCCCATAGTAAAAAAACTCTTATTTTTTTTGTGTAAATTCACAAATCTTCATTTATTTAATCTAAAAATAATTATGCATAGACCAAAAAGAAAAATCAAACGATCAGACCAACAAATAAGAAATAATATGCATATATATATAAAGGAGAGATTGGAGATTCAAATATCTAATGTTTTAGTATGTTTGATTATAAATTTTTAAATTTTAATATTTAAGATCATGAATAAATTAAATTTTAGTGATTTTAATTTTTTTTTAACGAAAAAAATACTTAATTAAAAATATGAGAACAGTAATTTTTAAATATTTATATTTATTTTATCTTTATCTTTTTTGTTTAAAAGGACAAAAATAATTATTAAAATATAAAAATAAAATATTTAGAAAGAAAAGAAAAGAATGTGCTAATATTAAAAGGTGAGTAGTACTTAACATCAGTATGCGGAGACCGGAACCGTAAAAGTAAAGGATTGCAATGAGTTTCGCATACACGAAAACACGTGCAGCTCCAGTTCTCGACTGGTGGCCTGCTCAATGAAGGATTAAAATGTTAATATCTTCCACTTGCCCTAAACTTTTGTTTTGAAGAAGAAGGGAAGGGTTGGGGGATTCTATCACAACCCGGGCTGGGAGCCTCTGTTTCGATTATAGGTCTAAAAGTATTTACGGTCAACTATTTAGTATCATTTTGGTTATATCAAAAGAACTATACGTCTAGTTAATTATAAGTATTTAGATACATATTTATGTTTCATAACATATCCATATATATTTATGATGTTGGACAGTAGTATCAAATGTTGTGATTCTTTTCTTTTCGTGACCAACAAGTTTGTCGGGTCATGAATTGCTTTTGCTGAAACGAAACCCAAAAGAAGGTGTGTGGGTGGGTGGCGTTGAAAGATGAAGCCATTGATCGAGTTGTTGATTTTAAACAATTAAAACCTACCCTAATTGAGATGGTTAGTAATCAAGTTGGCCTCATAATTACATTACACCATATTATGAAAAGGGTTATATGCGCATGGGTGGATATTACTGTTTCAGGCACTATATATATATATATATATATATATATATATATATGTAAAAGGTTTTTTCTTCACAAAATTTGACTTGCCCAAATAATAAATTTTGTAAAGAAAATGACTAAATGTACCAATTTATTATATGTTGGGGAAATAAAAAAAAATGGACCAACTATACCAAAACCATGAATATTAGAGACCAAATTCACCAATTTTCCTTGATATATAATTGTGCATTGATAATTAATAAATAAATAAATAAATCTCACATTTGTACTATAATTATTTTATTTTTTATTTTTAATAGTATTAAATCTTATAACTATTTATAATTATCTGACTTAGATTTTTTTAGTCAAATTTTTTCAAATAAATCTATTATTTTAGTCGTGTGTTCATCGGTAATTTTTTAAGGAAATTTTCAATGCAAAAACTTTTTTAATTATATAACCACATAATGAAAATAATCAAATTATTTAAAACTATTGGCAAAAAGTACCAAATTAAAGTAATCGTAAATAGTTGTAAAATTTAATATCGTAAAAATAAAAATATAAGTTTAGTTGAAAAAAATAAAATAAAATAGTTATAGATCATATGTGGAAATATTTTTTAATAAAATAAGTACAAAAAGGTACAAGATTTAATCAAAAAATAAATTTTTTAAAGTTTGTATTATATTAAAGAATTTAAAAAAAAAAAAAAAAAAAAAAGTAATTAAATAAAAAAGAGACATTTGGGGATATAGTAAAACTCATATGTTGGAAGGAGACAAATCAGATCGGTCAACTACTATGATCTCTCTCTTTGACTTCATTGTCCTCTCTCTCTTTTTTTTTGTTGTTATTAATGCTGGTCAGCAAGAGCACTAATTTTGTTTTATATGCCAAAAGTCAAACAAATTTGGTAATAAATAATATATACATATATATATACTTTAAATTTGTATAGATGGTTGAGTGGGAATTGGGTTAGGTGATCAAAAATATGAATCACAATTTTGATGTTCTTTGATCATGTTCAATAAATTACGTTCTTATCTTCTCTATTTCTAAAAGAAAAAATTCTTTCTTTTCCTTTGTAAAAAAAGGAAAAGATATTTTTTTTTTTTTTTTTTTTTTTTTCCTTTCTTGTTCCTAGTCAATTTTTATATATAAAATTTAAAAAAAAAAAAAAGAAGAAGAAGAAGAAGAAGTTATTTTCTTACTTTTGTAACTCTTTTATAAAGGATTTTTTAATAAAAAGATTTAAAAAATGCCTAAAATAGATCATATCAGATATGATACGTGTGAATGGAAATGTGTACAAATCGCGTGCATTATATATAGTTACTCTTTTATTAGTAGAATTGTTATTAATTATATTTCAAATTTATGTAGAGCCAAGAATAAATCAAATACAAAAGTTTTAGCAGCCTTAATTTTTTTTTTTTTTTTTTTTTTGAATACAAGCGGAATCGAACCGGCAATCTGCTGGGAAAATTATGCCACTAAACCAAAGGGTCGTACGCTTAGCAGCCTTAATTGAATAAGAAGATTGCAATATATCCATATATATACATATATATTGTGTATTTGTAGGGCAATAATTTTAAAGTTGCTTATAAAAAGTAAACAGAGATAGTTTATGAATGAATAATATTATTATCACTTTCTTTTTAATTTTCAAACATACAGTGCTTAGACCTTTTCTTTATATATATATATATATATATATATAAATGTTAGCAAAATCATATATCTTACACGCAAAGGAGTATTAATAATATTCAACAACTATGTTATATATATATATTAGTATATAGATTTCTATTTCAGAAAGGAAAAGGTGCAACTTGCAAATTTGAGTCATAAGGAATGTAGGCTAACCATGCATGCTTTAGCAATTCAATTTATTCCTTTTCAATATCATACGGTTAATGATTAATGAAATTATTAGTATATTGTTTTTTTTTTTTTTTTTTTTTTTACACTTTAAAAAATTAATAATATATATATATATAAACTATAACAATATTAAGTTTTTTAATCCGTTATTTCGTATTTATTAATTCCAGAGAAATTTATAGAGAGAAATTTCAAGATTATATAACATATGATTAAAAATACAACACAAAATCGTCTCCAACATAAAAAATAGCTAAGTAATAAGAGGAGTCACACCATTAAATTATCACCTCCTTATTCTCTAATATCTTTCAGTATACTTTCATAAACAAAGCTTATTTAAAAATCTTTCAACTCTTACCTAAATAAAAAAGTTCGTTAATTTTCTTTTTCTAAAAAAAAAAAATATTAAAGAAATTACTAAACAAATAATGCCTTAATATTTTTTATTTAAAATTACCTAATTATAAAATGCATTAATATCAAGTACCATCAATTGCCTCCTTACCATGGTAATGACACCATGAAATCTATTGCACCAGTTAATTAAGTGATTAATTAGTCCCTTAGTTTTAAATTAATGTATTATATATATATATATATATATATAATAATTAAAAAATGTTATTCTATATTTATAATGTAAGAAACAAAAAATCAAAAAAATAATATAATATAGCATAAAGAACATGAAAAGCAACACATTAAAAATGGATGCAATTATGAACCTCACTAGAAGTGAACTTATAATTAATATAAAGACAATTAAGAAGATTTAATTTAGTCTGAGATTCATGTGTACTGACAAGTGCATGCTAGCCTGTCCAATTGTCCAAACTTTATAATGTCAAATGATTTTAGGAACAACTAATCACAAAGACTTTCATTATTATTATTATTTTACAACATTCAGTATTTAAAATTATTATTCTTTTAGCTTGAATTATTTCTGTAAAATTTAATTTTTATTGACATTATAACAAGTGTCGAGCGAGATTTACAAAAAAAAGTTATATACTTGTGATAAGTTAAAGACTTAATATTATGATTTTTTTTTTTTTTTTTTTTTTTTTTAAAGCCATATATGCTTATAGTGCAATTCATAATGGTTTCTGTTAAATTGGGGAATTTACTAAAACCACTAAATTTGCTTATGGGAGATGGTTTGCCACCATCACATAATAATTGCCACACAAACTAATTTCAAATCCCATGATTCTAATGCTTTAAATTTCGTGTTTTTGCCCCCAAATTCCTTTTTTTTATTAAAAAAAATAAATAAAAAAAAAAAAAAAATTGTTTCATTTATAAGAAATTGTTGTGTAAATAAGCATATAAATATATAATTTCACCTTCTTTTCATTTCAATTTATCTTTTGCACAATTAACAATATATAGTCTCATTTTTGTACTGTGATTAGAAAAACTAAAGATGAGTTAGTTATTTTTTATCCGATTTATCTTATTAAATAGATTTTTTTTTTTTTTTTTTTTTTTTTTTTTGTAAACAAAACCAGAATGTAAGTCGTGCAAAAAATTAATTTATAAATTAAAAAAAAAAAATTACCTCTAACATGACTTGTACCCAAAATTGAAATGAAATCGAATCGAAATGAACATGGGATATTTGAGTTTGATTTGTTTAATATTTGAACATGTTCGAGTAGACTTGATCAATGTTTCGAACTTAAAATCTTGTTCGAATTCGTTTGATTATCTGTTCATATATGTTCAAGTTCTACTCGTTTAACATTCAAACTAGTTTGAGTTTGAGTTCGAATTTGAATTATATTTAAAAAAATATAAAAATATAAATAAAAATAATAAAATATTAAATATAATAATTTTAATATAATATATAAGTATTATAATTTATTTGTCAACGTTGCTTGAATTCATTCGAATAATATTCGATCTTAAAAAATTGTTTGAGTATGTCTGTTTAATAAAGAAACGAGTATTAATCAAACATAAACGAGTACATAAAAAGTATTGTTCACGAACTATTTGTCTTATTAACAGCTCTACTTGTACTCATTATCTTTTATAATTATAGATGAATTTGTTACTATTAAAACAATCATTTCTTGTCAAGAGATCGAATATTTAAACTACTAAGAAAGAAAAAAAATAATTGAGATGAAGTAATTGCTCTGGTTATAACAACTTCATGACATATAATTATAAAACGTCATGAATTTGTGTCATTTTTGAAGATAAAAAATCTTATAAATTTCAAAATTAGAAAAAAAAAAAATTGTATATAAAGAATAAGTAATATGTATTATTAATTATAAAATATTAAAAATATATATTAATAAATATCACTGTAATTTTTTTAATATTAAATCAATTAAAGTATCTAAGAAAGAGTTGTTTATGTATATATAGGTAGTAATATAAGCAAAAATCAAGAATTTAAAGCAAATGGAATAATTATGTTCAAGTTAACGAATATTGAATTGAACATTGTCCGAACTTATTTAAGAATCCCTGGTTTAAAAAATAATAATAATAATAATAAATAAATAAATAAATAAAGAACATGCGTACGTAATCTATTGAATATAGAGAATTAAATTAATAATATGTTTGGAGTTGGCAGACAACTAAGCATGCATGTTGTTTTTGAAAACAACAAAGAAATATGAAAATCTCAAATTAATATCACTAAAAACTTACTTCCAATACACGCCAAAGTGTCTGAATGTTCGATTGTTGCTTTAACATTATCATTCATATACATATATATATATATATATATACACATAAATAGTAGTAGTTTGTTGGGAAAATATCTTATCATAATTTGGTTTTGGACAATATTGATCTCATTAATTAATGATATTAATAATGTTTCAAAAAAAAAAAAAAAAAAAAATTCTTCTACAAATAGTACTTCTTACATTATAGAAATTCATCAAATACAATTGCAAATATTCAACGAGTAACCTAACATTATTAAATGTGCCGACTCAGAAATGTACAAAAGAACTGCTCCCTCCATTTTTATTATTATTATTTATTTTTTGTTTTTTGTTTTTTTTTTTTCTTAATTTTTTTTTTTTACTTTGTCTTATTAAAAAATTAAGATGTATTTAATTTTTGTTTTAACTTATCATATTGAGGAATGTAAATATTATTATAACTAAAAAAAATAAAGTTAAAATTTTTTAATTTTTTAATTAAAAGATACATAAATTAAAAATTAGCGACATTAATCTTAAATATTTAAATTTTTTATATATTCAGTCTTAATTTTTTAATATATTTAATCCTAAATAATATATAATTTTTTATATTTAATTCTTTATGAAGAAAAAAGATTTAAACATAAATAGTCAATCACTGGAACTGTGGTTGACTGACCACCGTAATTCGATCGCTTTTCACTGATTGTGGGACCTGAGAAATCTTGTTGATCATTGGTAGAGATTTTTTTAATCCTAATTTTTTGTTTTTTTAACCTTAATCAAATGGTCAGCATGAATTTCTGATAGTTAACCTCGGACTATTTTCGTCAACCACTTGACCAAAACTATTACATTAACTGTAGCACCAAATATATTAATAAATAAATAAATAAAAATGTTTGGGATTAAAAATACCATAAGCTGAAACATTAAAGATTAAACTTGTCAATTTTTTCATATAAATTTTTGCATTTTTTTTTTCTTTGAAAAAAAAAAAATAGAGAGTAATTATTTTTATTGAGAAAAGTAAAGTAAAATAATATTTTTTTTAATAAAAAAAACACACAAATTTGGTACTTCTCTTAAAAGGTGTGTTTTCTTATCCATCACAAATAAAAAAATATAAAAAAAAAAATGCAAAGGAAGTAATTATTATTTTGAGGGAAAAAAATTAAAAGATGTTTTAGTCTTTTGAATCAAAAGACATATTAATTCTTGTAATTTTTTTAAAGGTGCAATTTTTTATTTGTAACAAGTAATAAAAAAAAAAAAAAATAGAAAGAGTTAGACACTTCCTTTATTAATTTCTCTATACACAATTATAGGTATGAAAATAAATTAAACACAATCGTAAACAATATTAGATTTCTATTCCAACCGATCCAATCATATTAAGGTTATCCTTGAAGCCTGTCCTGTAAAATCAAATTAAGAACTTAATTCGAGACTTTAAACTTTTCACTCACACATGATCATAGTAAGGGTTCTAAACTCTTGTTGTTTATTATTATTATTATTATTATTATTTTATGTTGAATTGATTTTTAAAGATGGTATAAAACAGTAGGTGAGCGAGTTTGGTTGGATATGGTAGAAGAAGTCCGTGGGTGAGCCTCTTGTATATTGGTTGCACCATGAATTTAGTGAATTTGGGAAAAGCTCTATGGTTGATGCTCTTATGTTTGAATTATTATATTATTAGTAAAAAAACTATGCATTTTAGTTTTTATTCTTAGGTAATCAATAATCGTTTTCTATGAATGTAATCTGAGTTGATGAATTCAAATTACTTGGAGTAATAACTTCGGATACTAAAAGGTCTAAAAAAAAAAAAAAAAATTATTTCCTAATGTAAAAAGGTTCTTTGGATGAGAGTTTTGCTCTCCTACCCTAATTAGGTTTTTATCTATCTCTCTATGTAAGACCATTGTTGGTAGTAATGACACAAGGGGATCTTGAATGTTGGAGAGAAATCTAGAGCATCAAGGAGACTTTAATGCCTTGTCTAGCCTTTAGGGAAGTGATTGATGATTGTGGACTGCTTGATATTGGTTTTAAAGGTCTAAAATTCATCTGGATGAATAACAATTAGAGCAAGGTTGGACCGAGGGTTAGTAAACTCAAATAGAAATTACACTTTTCTCAACATGTTGTACGCCACCTTCTCTCTTCCGTATCAAACCATTTATCACTTCTTATCTTGCCATTGCCTACAAAGATTCGTAAAATTGGTAGCTCCCACCTTATTTTAATCCATTTTTGTCGTTAGATTCGTAGTGTGAGAGAGATTTTGAACTAGATTGATTTCCTTCCTTGTGACCATTAGCGGATGATCTTGTCACGCCCCGAAACCGGGACGTAACACGACCGTACCCTCGAGGTTTCCCCCAAGAGCACAAGGTCTTTTTCTTCATACTATCCAAAAATTTAGGC
>JAXGGT010000001.1:9314366-9343462 GCA_035583425.1 Marsdenia floribunda
TATAGTATATACGACGCCTCTTACACTATATACGACGGTTGTAGGGCCGTCGTATATAGTCTTATTTTTAGTAGTGTATATATATAAATTTAGGGGAAAAAATTGTTGGGAAAACAGAAAATTTGACACATAACATAGAGCATGTTGAAGGTAAATTGGTAACTTTTATTTGTTGTGTACATTAGGTCCTTTAATATTTTTTTTTTAAAAAAAATGTTTTTTAAAAAACTTTTTAAATATATTATGTCATTAATTTTAGTACAATAGGTCAGTTCCTCAATTTTTTTTTTAAAAATAAATTTTAAATCTTTAAGTTATTAATTTTGATAAAATAATTCCTTTCATCAATTAAATTAATTCTCAACCTTAGTCAAACTAAAATTTATTTAAATATTTAAAACAAAAAAGATATAGACAAAAATGGAATTCAACGTATAAGTATTTTGTCAATTTTATCTTTTCTTGTTTATTTTTTAAATAAAAAAATTTTATTGACTGATGATGGTTAACTTAAACTAATGAAGAACTATTTTGCCAAAACTAATTATTTAAAAGATTTAAAAGGATAAAAAATAAAAACTTGAGTGACCTAAAATATATAATATTTTTTTTAACCCATAATACTGTTAACAAATTGACAAAAAGACTTATTTTAGCAAAATTAATAACTTAAAAGATTATAAAAAGACATTATCTATTATCTAAAACATCAATAAAATTAAAATATGTGTTAGTCTCATTAATCTAAAAAATTAATACTATGAATTTTCATTGAGTCAATAATTATAATTTTTTTAAAAAATAAAAATTATAATTGCATTAAAAAAAAATATAAAAATTTAAAAAATATTTTTTAATTAATCAAAAAAATTTAAGGTATTTTAATATTTTTTATTTTTAAGAAAAATTATAAATATTGAAGTTAACTAGATTAATTTTTGAGGTCAATGAAACTGACACATGTTTTAATTTTATTGGTATTATATAATGATTTAGAGGATGTCTTAGAAGATCTTGTGTCATTAAAAAGGAATAACTCAATTGATAATAGTTTCATTTATGATACAAAAGGTTATGAATTCGATATAAGTTAGTTACGGAAGTGTTATAATTTGAAAAAAAAAAAAAAAGGATTATAGAGTTAAAGAAATTTTGAAATACGTGAAGCAAGTTGCATCCTTTTGAAAACTAAAATTAAGAGTTGATGGCAAGTCAAAGATGGGCAGAGTTTAAGTAGAAGTATTATGGCCATAATCATCAGCTATCGCTTTTGGAAGAGTTGGTATCAGAGCCAAGTTTAAGTCTTTGTGCCTTGTAAGACACGGATTCGAATCTTGGTAGAACCAAGTTAGAATCAATGCGGTACTCTCCCAAAAGCTATAACTATTAGGTATGGTTAGGATACTTTTACTTAAGTTCTGCGTGCGACACCAGGGCTGACAAAGCTCAAGTTGTGAAAACAATTATAAAATGCATTTAGTCTATTAGCAACTAAGACTTATCCAGTGTTCATTTGTTTAGTATACAACTTGGATTTCTGATGTGTTTGCCTGAAAGTTTTAAATTATGGAGACTGCTAATTAGGATTCGCCTTTAGCACCAACTCGAATAAAACATGTTTTCCATTTAGAAATCTTGAAACAATCAACCTTTACCTTAAACAAAAGTAAAGTGTGTTGCTCACAAACCATTTTTCCAAAAAAGAAAAAAATAATTTTTTTTTTTTTTTTTTGTTCAGATCTTGAACAATCCTCCTACCCTTCATCTTCTTTAGAATGTCTTCTTCTATCAGTCAAGTGTCAGTTCCTCAACCCCCCCCCCTCTTGGTCAACTTCTTCCCGGATCTCTAATGTTTATGTAATTAGTTACCTCTCTGAAGATAGTAAATACCCCCTTTCAGATTATCCTACTGTCAACCCGTACCAGATCTATCAAAATTGCAAAAGACCTTTTAGTCATAAATTCAAATTCATCTTTGGCGGTCCCTCAAAGCCTTTACACTCAAAAGACTTTGTGCAAGCCTCACATTATACTACTCACTCTTTGACTACCACCTCTGAAGAACAATATGTGACTCTCCAAATTCCTCCAGAATTTCCTAAAATATGGATACGAGAAGGATATAGTCATATTCATTTTGGTGCCATACGACTGGCTTTGACACCATGTGCAAAGAAAGGTCTTCCAATGGTCTCATGAACAGCTTTGTTGGACTCCAGATTCACCAAGTATCAATATGCATTTATTGGTACAGTCCAGACCACACTCAATGTGGCACTGTGTTTGTAACACTGTTCCCAAATTTCACTATGTGTCTAAAAAATCCTTCACTCTAGACAACTTTCAAGGTCTAGATCCAAATCACAGGCCTTGAGATCCAAAACACTTTCATGGCAACCCTTCACCACCAAATAGCATATAGGGTTAAGAACTATGCTCTAGATCTTCCTTTGCCACCACAGCTTCAAATGGAGAAACAGTCTTCTTATCCATAGATTCTTCAAACACTCCTAGTTGCACCTTTGTTCCCCAGTAACCATCTCGGGAACAAGTGCACCAAATCCTCCCATCTTCATGGATCACGAGCTATAAAGTTAGAGACAAGATGAGGCAAAGCTGATCCAGATCACAGAACCAAAGTTTAAAAGCAAATCAGACAGTTCTATTGAGATCAATTTCCCAGGCAAAAATGAAATCTCCACAATTTTCCCCACTGAATTCTCCATGATGGAAGGAGATGCATGGTCAACTCTTTATGCTCCTATTATAGGTTTTACTTCCAAAGGTGCACTTGTTCTCCAAGGAAAGACAAACTCTAGACATATTTGGTTTGACAATTGCACGTGTCCAGATTGCCTCTTAGAATCTAATGACGAATGCCCTAAGCCTAGAAGCAATAGCGAAAAGAAAGGTAAATCATCACAATAACTTTTGCAAGAAAGGTACGAAGCAGGAGACCCCCAGGTTGGGTTATTAGGCGAACCAAGTGGAAAATTTGATTATTATGTTCTCTATGGTACTTCTTGGAGTATTTCGATTTTCATAGCAGCTCTTGATAATTGGGAACTAGACGATGCCCCATAGCCAAATCTTGACCTTCTTGATAAAGAGTCATAAATGCTTTCTCTTCCACAATCAGATGAATCCTCTCAAGTGCACCAATGCTATATAATGAGTCTATCCTCATCTACTTATGATGACATGTTTCCTTCTCTTGATTCCTTTAATAAGGATCAAGCAAAGCATGTCTGAAAGATAAGAAATTCCACTGCAGTCGATGATAAAGGGCGACAAAATATAGTCTCTACTGTAGAAGTGACACTTAACTTGCAGGCAGAGAATGCTTTAACCCAAAATCAAGATCTCGAAAAGATTATTCGTAATCAAGAGTGATTTACACAACAAAGTAATGAAGTAGCATCACAGATTCAATTTCTCACTCGTACAATTGCGGAGATGAAGGCAAAAAGTAGATAATCTTCACCAATAATTCTCCTACTTGGTCCAGTACACAACAGAATGGTCTCCACAAATGGCGAAGATGCTCAAAGAAAAATAATTTCTACAGGATCAGCTCAGACGCTCAAATTGCAGTATCAATCTTTGAAGATTTAGACGGATGTCTCTCTACAACCCTCATATTTTCCTCAAATCCCTTCGTCACCACCTCCTTTGATATCTCACACCCCTGATACATATTCCCCAACTATGTCTCTTTGGAAAGACCTTCCCTACATTAAACAATCTCAACACAAAAAACCTCACACTCATCCCATCTTCACAACAAGAGACCTTCCAAAGCAATCAAAATCCTCCTTTACCTACCCTAACCAAATTGCCATTAGACCCCACGATCGGAGCACCCTCCACCCAGGAAATGATGATTCTAGACAACGACCCAAACCTAATCACCTCATTCCTCAAATATCTTACTACCCCTACTTGTTTTCCTTTGATAGCAAATATTGCACCAACAGTTACTGGTGATTCTGATCTCTTTGATTATTTTCACAAACTTTTTATGATGGACCTAGAACCAGGCGTAGAAGATCTGGATGATATGCACGAAGATAATCAACCATCTCTAGATCCACCACATCATCCCGTCATACAAAGTTTGGAGCATCCTTGCAAATTCACAATTGATGATATTCCACCATCGCAATGGAGAGAACGATTTCAATCTTTATACGCCTGGCTCACTATAGATCTCTAACAACACCCTTTTGACCAAGTTCTTAAAAGGTTTGTGGCATGATTAGAAGGAAGACTTCGGGACTTCTTTAATTTTGTAGGCGAATACAAGCAGATCCAGTCTCCAAATACAATCCCCTGAAGAAGTGATTGTGGTTATGCAAAGAAACTTCCTTGGCGAAGTTGTACATGACATTACAACTGCAAGAATGGAATACTTAAAGATGAGATGTTGCTTGATCAAATTAAAAGATTTGGAAAGGCACTTTGATCGAATGTGTAAAAGGTTTTATATCGTTAACCAAATTGATAATATAAATCTAAAGCATGCCTTCATTAACTCAGTCCCTAATGAGTTAGCATATGAAACCATGATCCACATCAAAAACTCCAACATCGGTTAGAATCACATTACCATTGGGCAAATTTGGCAAATGGTGCAACAGGCTTTGGAAAAACTATATAACCAAACAAGGTTTTTCTAGCACTATCATTCCAATGTCAAAACTTTTGGACAGGCATGCTTAGAAAATCACCTTCAGATTAAGTGTAAGAACAACAACAATTACCTTTGTGCCAAAAGATCTTCTGAAAAACAGTGATTCAAAAGACAAAAACCGTTTTTTTCCCCAAGAAAAAGGGGATGCGACGAAAGAAATGGAAGTTCTTAAAACGAAGACACAATTGGGAACAAAAGGGAGATAGGTGTTATTTGTGCAACAAAAGAGGACACTTTGCCAAGAACTACCCAATCAAGAAGAAAAGGAATCAATTCATGATCCAGATGAAACCACATCTTCAAGATGATAACACATAAGATATTGAATCATTATTTGAGCTCGATGATGATCCTACAGAAGCAATCATGGTTTTTTCTTAATCAGATACTGAAGCTGATTCTTATTCCTCAGACGATAACTCCGACTCTAGTTCATCAAAAGACGAGGAGTTGATGGCATTATTCAATCCCAACTTGATGCTCATACAATCATATCCTCTTATATGTGCCAAAGTATTGTTGGGATACCACAACTTAGCAATTCGAGTAATCTCTTTAATAGATATTGGAGCGACCTCATTGGTTATGAATCCTGGACTACTTCCCCTGGAGTACTGGAAGTCACATCGCCAGATTTTCAAGGCAGCAAATGGAGATGACTTTGTCATTGACAAGGTGAGTAAACCAATCTAGATCCAACTTTTTCCCAATCTCACTATTACTCACCAAGTTCTTGGATTCCCCTTATTGCAAAAAGACCTGATCATAGGATTTGACCTCCTGAGTCAAATTCAAACCTTTCTGTCACCCCCAAAGGACTAGCTTACAAAATTCAAATACTTCCTTGTCTTTTTCATTCTGAACATTTCCATATCGCACCCATAAGCAATCCTTTTGACTCGATCAAATTCGATTTAGTCCACATTTCTTGTGCTGACTCCCACTCTGAGTTTCTAAAAAATGTCCAGATCCCTTGTGGAAAAACCCAGACTTCTTCATCTCTCTGCCATACTCTTAAAACAAGTAGGCCATCCCCTAAAAAGCCGGCCATAGTAGCATGTCATGGGAACACTATGCATTAGCCACTACAAAACTCAAACAACTCCTATCAAAAAATCTCATTGAGCCCACTTCTTCACCACGGGCATCCGAAGCGTTTTATGTCAATAAGAGAGCTAAACAGGTTAGAAGAAAGCTAAGGCTGGTTATAAACTACCAAACCTTAAACAATTTTCTTGAAGATGACAAGTTTCCTCTTCCCAAAAAAAAAAAAAAAAACAACATTTTCCAATGTCTCCCTAATGCTAAGATTTTTTCAAAGTTTGATCTTAAAGTAGGTTTTTGATAGTTAGGAATCTCACCAGAGGAAAGGTTCAAACCACCACTACCAGTGGATTGTCATGCCCTTTGGTTTAAAGATTTCACCATCATACTTTTAAAAGGCAATCATAAAAAATTTTCGAACTCCTCATTCTTCATACTTTGATTTACATTGATGACATTTTACTATTTCCACAAGATGTAGATTCCCATGTGTATCTGATAAAATGCTTTCATGAGATTGTTCAAAAACATGACATCATGCTTTCTGAGAGAAAAAAAAAATGATTTTAGGCACTCCTAAAATTGATTTTCTTGGCTTGAAACTTTTTTATGGCAGCTATGTCCTTCAACCTCACATTGCAAAAAAGTTGCAAGATTTTTTGGATGAGATCCTTTCTGTAACACAATTACAATAATTTCTTGGAATTGTTAATTTATTAGTAGTTTCATCAAGGAATCTCAACTTGCAAGTCACTCCTTTCAGCCAGATTGAAGAAAGATCCTCCTCCTTAGACTAGGAAACACAAAAAAGCTGTCCAAACACTCAAACAGATTTCCAAGACTTTGCCCCCATTCCAAATACCTTCCCCAGGTACACGAATCCTTCAAACAGATATATCAGATGAATACTGGGGAGCTGTTTTGATTGAAGAGTTACAGGTAACAAGAAAAAATCTGTGGATACCAAAGTGGCCAATTCAAAGAATCAGAGAAGCATTACCATTCCACCTTCAAAGAGATCCTCGTGGCAAAACAAGGCAACGAAAAATTTGAATTCTTCCTCATCGGACACAATTTTGTCATCGAAATGGACATGACCTCTTTTCCCAAGATGCTACACTTCAAAAACAAGATGATCCCTGATTTACAACTTCTTCGTTGGAAAAATTGGTTCTCGAGGTATACCTGAACACATTCCAGGTAAGAAAAATATCCTAGCAAATTTCCTCAACAGACTTATAAAACCCTCGCCATCCATTCTCTCTATTTTCCATATATGGCTCCACTTAATATCTCTAATCTTCCCCTTGAAGTTGCAGAAACCATCCTTGATCTCACCCTCCCTTTACACAGCTCACTAAACTACAAAATCTTTTACAGAATACTTCTCCACCAATGTGGTCCTCTGGTTTTCCAAGGAATCACAAACAACCCAAATCACCCTTATCTTACCATCTTCCACATTTGCAACCCTTGGAGCTTACCTAAAGTATCATTGAGTTATTTTTGGTACCTTTTAGAGGTACACACCATTACTTTCAGTTTCAATGCTTCTAAACCATTTTCTTACATATGGTGTTGTGACAATAATAGAGATTACCCTGTTGAACACCTTGTTCTATTCAAAAATCTCTGTTGGTTCTTTTCACTAAATAGTTCGTTTCAGTTTTTGAGTCCCAGATCAAACAAATATGTGGTTATTGCTCTACACCGTCCTGTTGTAAATCTCACCATTCCTTCATATGCCCCGGGACATTATCATTTTTCTAGAGAACAAATAGTTGCATGGATTGGTCTCAACATTGCCAATTCAAAAATTTAAAGGCATATTCCTGAACTTAGAGATTTCATCCTAGATCAAGTTTGTCAGAAAAACAGGATAACTCAAGAACAAGTTGATGGCCTGATCTCATCTCACTTACAATGGACGAAGATCAGATTAAATCATTCTTATCAAACCGAGTTCTAGAAAAATCACCCATTCCAAGCTTAAGTACTCATCTACATGGAATCACACAGAGAATTCCATTCCTTTGATCATGACAAACACAGAACATTGAATTTTCCAGAACCAAACAGCTCAGAAGATGAAGATAATGACTTTTCAAACTATCCATTAATGCCACATGATGATTCTGAATATGACTCAGGTGTAGAGGACCACACCCCGTAACCTCACCACATGACCTGGGTCTCACGAAGCAAACAGTAATCCCGGATACCCGCTTACTCTTATCCATAGCCTTATCTTTTCAAGATTCTTATATGAAATATCATAATACTGTTTGTAAAGTTGTTTGTTTTGTTGTAAAAAAAAAAAAAAAAAAGTCTCCAATTGGTTTTATTTTCTTTTCAATTCTGTCTACCATGTTTGTCTATAAATAGCTTGGCTTTGTTTTCCTTTCCCCCTAGTGGCAATAGAAGGGAAACCTCCAGTATAAGTGTTGTACCAATAAAATTTTTAGTGTGTTTTGTGAAATCTTTTTGCATCTTTTATGTATATTTTATGCATCTTCGTTAGCAATTATTATTAATTACTTAGTTTATTTTAAAGGTTGTTTCAATGTTTTATGCATGCTTATATGTTTTAACGTTGATACACAAGAGAGTAACTAGGGGGACTTATGATCAGACGGTGATGAGAGTACGAGCTACGTTTGTTGGTTGGAAGATGAGATCATTATCTAGAGCTTCTAGAGCTCTCCATGTGCAAACTATCACCTCATCTATTCTAGCATACTCAATACAGGCCTCAAAACTACCACATAGCACTTTAGAGGGGTAGGAAAAACTGTGCTGTAAATTTCTATAGGTTGACAAAGATGATAATAGGGCAATGCACCATGTTGTTTGGAATGCAGTTTGCCAATCGAAGAAAGCAGGAGGGCTGGGAATTCTGAAGTTAAAAGATACCAACTAGGTTTCCTAGCTCGGTTGTGCTGGCGAATTTTGAGTAGTCCCCAACAAATGTGGAGCAAGATCCTCCAAGCAAAATATGGAGGGCTGCTAGATTTACAAAACATACGAAGACGCATAGTTTTGTCCCATACTTGGAAGAGTATCTGGCCGGGTTGGGAACTATTGAAAGCTGGGATTAAATGGCAGATTGGTGATCATCAATTAGCCCACTTTTTGAAGGATAATTGGTTAGCAGGTACCTCTTTGTCGTCGCTGTGCAAATCACCACCCCAAATTGATTGGATGAATCTAGAAGTAAAGGACTACTGGGATTATGAGGGAAACTAGAAATTGAAGGGACAACCAACCTTGGACAACATTGCCAAGATTCCAACCTCTGCTGTCTTACTTGACTCTTGGCACTAGCAAGCATCCAGTAGAGGCCACTTCATATTAATAATGTCATATTTTTATCTACTAATTTTAAAGAAATTTAGTTAAATAGATTGATATTTGTTTTTTTTTTTTTTAATTTTATTTTAAAAGATTTTGTGTCAAAATAACTATATTAGTGTAATTATACGTACATAAACTATAACTATAATTTTAAATAAAGTAAAATATTAATAATTATAAATAAAAAATAACTAAATTCAAGTATTACTAAAATACTTGTCAAGAAGATGTAACTCAATTCTTAACAATCTCGCTTATGATATGAGAGGTAATGATATCGAGACACATTAGAGGTCAAAGTGCCTCAATAATTAAAAATTTAAATATATAAATTAATTTGTAATATATATTATATATAATTATATACATATTATAATATATCTATAATTATTTATATTAAAAATTAACTTAATTGTCAATATTTATATTGTATTAAAATTATATCATTTATAATTTTGTTACGGGAGGTTGACCATTCTTGAAGTTGTTCAGATCTATTGTATACAAAATAATTTTCGTTTTTATCTTCATGCAATATTGTTGATTAACCACTGATTTTATAATGAAATAGATAAAAAAAAAAAGGGAGAAAGAGTACTAAAGAGAGAAAAAAATAAAAAGTATGAGAGAAGAAGGAGATATACAATTATATATAGTAAAATATTATTAATTATATATATAACTATATACATATTATAATATATCTATAATTATTTATATTAAAATTAACTTAAGTGTCAATATTTATCATGTATTAAAATTATTCTATTATTTATAATTTTTTTATATTATCTATAATTTTGTTATTGAAGATTATTGGTTGACCATTAATTTTATAATGGAATAAATAAAAAATGGGGCGAGGAAGGAGTAGTAAAAGGAGAAAAAGAAGTGAAAAATATGAAAAAAGAAAGAAAGAAAGAAATGTGGGGTTGTTGCCTCATTTTCTCTCTCTTCTCTCTTCCAGTGAAAAAAGACACAAAGTCACTCTCATTTTCTCTCTCTTCTTTCCTTTTTTTTAATTTTTATCTAGTGGACAAATATAAATAGTATTATGTTAGATGATGTCCGAACAAATATACCTTTTTTTTTTTTAATTTGAATAAAAAACTGGAAAAAAAATACTCAAATCCAAATATAAAGTCCCTGCCGCGGTACTTTGTATGACTATTTTTTGTGAATGTATAGATCCCATTTTCACTGAAAAATATATGTTTTTAATGTGGTTGTACCTTTACCAACCATATATTATATATCAGAAGCAAATCCTCTCACTCTTCAGCACTGTCCAGACCTCAAAACTCGAAAACCTCTTCATTTCGTCTCAAAAGTTAGCAAAACTAAAGTCGAGAATGGCGTCCCAAGCAAATCACCCACACCATCACGACCACCACGACCATAATGATCACGACCATGGGTGAATATTTTGTATTTTTTTTTTTTTTTTCTTTTTGCAATTCATGATTCAGATTTCTATGATTTTTCTTTTTCTTGAAATATGCAACAGGGATTCAAATGCAACGTCATGGGTTGGTCGAGATGGGAAGGTGTACCATAGCCACGATGGATTGGCACCCCATTCCCATGAACCCATATACTCCCCTGGCTACTTTAGCAGAAGGGCTCCTCCACTCACTGACAGGGATTTCAATGAAAGAGCTTTTACTATTGGTATTGGTGGTCCGGTTGGTACCGGGTGAGTTCCCTTTCCCCCCCTATTTTGACCCTCTTAGTCTTCTTTTATATGCACATTATCTTTGGTATTTGCATATGGCCTAGTCGGTTTTTTTCCCTTCTATTTTGTGTACTAAGTCCCTTAAGACAATGATTGTATTGTGGTGAAGAGAAAAATCGGGATGGAAGTAAAGTAGAGAATAAATGCTTTTCCTTGTTCTTGGATATTTAATTAGTAGGAGAGGAACCTATTATTTGTATTTTCTCAATGAGTTTGAAGTTGGAGTATTTTAGGATGAGAACAAGAATGTTGGGGGAAGTTGATAAGGAACTTGTGATATCAGAACAAGGTCTCTTGCTTAGCATCTGCATGCTGCACCGTTGAAAGAATTTGAGGTTGACTTGAGTTTGGATTAGTCTCAAAATGTGTTAATACTGGGGATTCTATTCGAAATCAAAAATTAAGGGGACTAAATTTCACTCAAACTCAAAACAAAATATGAGCTGAGCGGTACTTATTTGGAAACCACCTGACATGAATTGGCAAAAAAAACATAATAAAAAATTTACCCATTTACTACAAATATTCAATATATACATATAAATATATATAACTCAAATAATAATATTATCATTACACTAATAAAATATACTATTTTTGTCCCCCACTTACTAGACAACTTCTTAACTTGTCCTACCTTATTTCTCGTTTTTGCAATTCACTCAACTCTTTTTAAAAAAATGCGCAATATCAAAAAAAGTTCCAATCCAAAAACACCCTAAATCTTTGCATATTTATTTTAAATGGTCTTATTTCTTTCCTTCAACATTTCTTGGTGAAAATAAGTCATCCCTCCATTGCCTCCTTCCTATTTGTTCAGTCTACACACTCCAAACACAATGTAAATAGGATAGATGGTGTCCTGGTGGATGTCAGAGTATATCTGTTTAATGATCTGCATGAATCTTTACACAAATGAATGTATGCATCCTCTTCTAGAAGTATTCATTTGTTTATAATCATTAGGTAGCATGGAAAATTATGTTTCTTTTTCATTTTGAAAAATGCCTTTGGTTTTGTGGAGTTATGTCTGGAATTCTAATGGGATTAGGTGTTGATTCTCTTTCTAGATTTTTTTTTTTTTTTTTTTTGATATTTTAACAGTTTCATAGTGTGTTTACAACTGTTATCTGTGGTTAAATTTTCATGTTCAATTAAAGGAAGTAGAGATACTGTCTAACTGAGAGGGAAATCTGAGATTGCTGCCTGCATAATGTGAATGAATGGGTGGAAAATAAGAAGCTTCATTTTGCAGCTAGTTACTGGCTACTCCATAACTGTTTCTGTTTTTGTGGTGTTTGGTTTTGATATGTTTTTTCATGATTTTTTTTATTAAGGCAATAAATATTTTTTGTGAAGTTTGGTTCAGAAGATAGCTCTTTTATTCTGCTGTTAGTGCTTTTTCATATTAGTTTATAAATTTGTTACTCAATTGCAGGAAGACTGCCTTAATGTTGGCGTTATGCAAATTTTTGAGGGACAAGTACAGTCTTGCTGCTGTAAGCATAGCTACCCTGTGAATTCCTTTTTTTGTTTAAAATTGGGAAATGATTATCCTGTTCAGTCCTGCTTGCATTTAATGATTAATGAGGTTCTTTTGTTTCACACTATTATAATTCTTCTTCACTAAGTAAAATTTAGGATTCTACTTTAGTATTAAAGATAATTAGCACAATTATCAAGAAGACATGTTGGCTGGTTTAAATGATAAAGTAGATTGTTTTATTATCCTAGGCCTGATGATGACAGCATGCCTGTATCTTTACCGAAAGTTCTGAGAAATTGCTTGATATATATTCTTATTATACATGCTTTCGGATGGGAAAGGACCATAGTCACATTCTTGCATTTTTGTTGTGGACCAATTTTTGAACTATATTCATTTGATTTGAAATGACAAACGTGCTGGAAACACATAACTCATAAGAGCAAATTGGTTGATAGGTGGTTGCATGATTCTAGAGATAGCTTAATGACAAAGGTTTTGGAAGGTTCCAACATTGAATATAGAGAACTAAAATAAATCATTGACTAATTCCTCCAGTCAAAGTTATCAATCTTCGTCTTTTTGTAGTAAAGTTAGTTACTCCCTTTTGTATTTCTAATGCTACACTCAAACAGTCATTTTGTCCAAAGGTTTTCAATTTGCCACATAAGTTTCCATAATTGTTTTTCCTAAATTTCTCACCAAACACATGGATCTCACATTGCAGATTTAATCTACATCCATAATTATTTAAAAATTTAAATTTCACATGTTTCAAGTTTTTATTTTATTTGCTTTATCCAACATATGGAAACGCCATCACACTAGATCATTTAAGCAATACCAAAACATAAGTTATTGTCCAAATGAATTTTTCATTGGTACTACTGTTAAAAACCTCTTTTGGTTTCTTTTTAATATCTAAAGTTTCGGTTCTATGCTATTATAGATACATCTTAAAGAGAATCTTCTTGTTTCTCCTTTTATGTATAGAAATCAAAATGCTGAGGCAGATATGCATAAGTTGTTATCAATCATCATGCTTGTGACTTTACATGGACAACCCTTTCTTTTGTAATCAAGTACACAAACTTGAACGTACCTTTTATTTGATTTCGTATTGATCTGATTGAAAGAAAAACCTGCTTTTGGGATAGCTTATTGTATGTAGCTATTATTTTTATTTGTCTTTAATTCAGGGTAACATACTTTTTCAAGACTTGTTTTTTTTCTTTTTTTTTTTTTTTTTTGAGTTCTCTAGGTTCACAGTATCTTCATTAGAATCAAAACTGGTGATAAAATACTGCATATTTGTTCTTGTTTTCTTTTACAACATTTCCGCAAAGAGGCAATTGAAATAATTGTTTTTTTTTTTTTTTCGACTCTGATTCTATTTTTCACTCTGTTTTAAATTTGACGGCTTCATTTTACTTTTTGCAAAGATTTAGAATGAAAAGGATGGTTTATGTTTTGTAGTTTAGGTGAGGTTTTCTACTTAATTTTTACTATCTTAATCTTCATGCATTATCTTGTAATCATATCTAATAGTAGTATCACATTCTTTTCCTGCTTAAATCAGAGTAGTAGCGGGAATTTAGATTGGAGACTACATTAATTTAGCATAGTGTACATCGTCTAGGAACATCCCAGAAAGGGAATGAAGACACTGAAGTGCTAGTTTATAAGCAAAAGTTCGTTTGTAAGCATTCCCCACTCCTACTTTCTTTCTATTGTTTTCAAAGTAGCTTTTGTCATATCCATTGTTGCTTTTAAGCTTGATTTGAGTCACCATACTACTTTTTGCAGAATTTAGTTTGTGGTTTTGATACCTTTGTCAGGTTATGTCTCTATCTCAGGCTGGTGTCATAAGAACTTATGAATTGGATAGGTTTCATTCTTGGTAACTTAGGACTGTCTTTTCCCATTTTCACATTTAGTAATTTGACATGTGTACGTGCTTGAATGACCTGCACTTTTTGGTATCCCACTTTCACTGATTTTTCTATTCATTGCTGACAGTGTATAGCACTATGCTTTTGTTATCCTTCTTTATTTGCTCAATGGATTCAACCTGAAGATAAATTGAGGTGAGTTGTCTTTTAGGTGACAAATGACATATTCACAAAGGAGGATGGTGAATTCTTAATAAAGAATGGTGCTCTTCCTGAGGAAAGGATTCGAGCTGTAGAAACAGGAGGATGTCCACATGCAGCCATTAGGGAAGACATTAGCATCAATCTTGTGCCTCTTGAGGAGCTCTCAAACTTGTATAAAGCAGATATACTTCTTTGTGAATCTGGAGGAGGTAATGGAATTTTACCAAGTGATTATATTTACAGTGAAGCTGAAGAAAAATCAATAAATCTGCCATTCTGCACTGGGACTTAATTTGTCTCTTAGGTGTTAATTATTGATGAAAGGGGAAAAGGAAAACACAAGGAAATCCTTTGGCAGTGAAACATTTTTATTGGTTATTTTTTAATAATATATATATATATATATTTATCTCCTTGATTAAGATCTTTTTTGGTAATCATTAGAGAATATCTATTGCTACAGCAGTAACATGCTTGTTTGCTTTCTTTACATTTCTGGATGCAGATAATCTAGCTGCCAACTTCAGCCGAGAACTAGCTGATTATATCATATACATAATAGATGTATCAGCTGGTGACAAAATCCCACGAAAAGGAGGTCCTGGAATCACACAAGCTGACCTCCTTGTATGCAACACTGCTGTTGTTTTGGGAGCTTCTATTTTTTTAAAATCTTTCATTATGGGTCAATTGTCAATCTAAATGCAAAATTAATATTGTTTTGGTTTTTATCCTTGACACTAGGTTATAAACAAAACCGACATTGCTGCTGCGGTTGGAGCTGATTTGTCTGTGATGGAACGTGATGCACTGCGTATGCGGGATGGAGGCCCTTTTGTTTTTGCTCAGGTTTCCTCACTATCCTTCTTCATATTGTCTTATCTAGGTAATTGATTATAGTTAGGAACAAGCTATGACAATCAATCTTTCCTTACTAAATAGATTAATTATGAAAGGTTTGATAATTAACCTCTTATCAATTAACAAATCTCAAATTAATTAATTCGTAGTAATAAATATTAGAAAGACTCAATTCGAGCCAACAAAATCACATTACTGCTATTTGTTTACACTAGATAATTCATCCCATTGCAAGAACTAAAAACCATGTTTAGTTATATGGAAGATGTGTGAATTTGGTCCTCAATCTTTATATCTTTGATAATTTAGATTCTCAATCATTTACTTCTAGGTTTTTTGGTTCTTCACCTTTATATATATTTGTTATATGTTTGATTTTTTTTTGTTTTACTTGAAATAACAAAAAAATAGTGAAAAAGTGAACAAAATTTTACTATTCTGAGTCCATACAGGCAGCGAATAAAAAGGATAAAGGACCTAGAAATTAGAAAAAAAAAAAAAATTATTAAGGATTTAATTTACAAAAGATAAAAAGATTGGGAGCTAAAATATGACAATTTTTCTTAGTTATATTGTTTGCCACTAAGTTTTAAAATTACCTGAACAATTATGGATTCAATTGAACATCAATAAAATAAATAATAAGAATGAGATAAAGATGCTAGCACCATGAATTGCAAAAAGAAAACCCTAAGCACAATTAAATCTTACAATTGAAAAAATTAAATATTGATTAATCTTGATTGAAGAAGGAAAAAAAAAAAAAAAAAAACTTAGATCCATGTCTTGAATAGAAACTCTATTAGTTATAATAAGATTAAGAACCATGCCTTTGGGTTATTGGAATCTTCGACTTCTTAATATCTTAGGAAGTATTGTTTGATTGAAATTTTTTGTTGAAAAATATTGAAGTTCTTGTCCCATTAAATTTTGACTTATTCAATTGTAACTCAATCTAAATTCCATAAAATTGTCAATAGTACAAATATACCCCTATAAAACATAAAACAATAAATTAAACCTAGAAAATAGGAATAAAAGTAAATAAAAAAAGAACAAAACAAACTTGTTATACATTAGATACAAAATATATAACTTTAATTACATATTAAATTCCCCACACTTAAACCATGTTTGCCCTCGAGTATGTAAAAGTTTATAATCCAAATCTACCAATCAATTCCAACACTTTATACTCAAATTTTTCATGATTCTAATTGTCAACCAATATATCATAGTTAAAAAGTAGAACATCCATAATAAGAATGATCAAAAAGTGCAAAAAGAAACAATAATCTCACATTGGATTAACTCTTATGCACTCAGAAAGTGTTTATGAGTATTTTTCAACTCTCAATCAATCACTACAAAATCATTACTACAGGCTTGTTCATATGTTAAATTTTTACCACTAGCATATGAATTAAACACAAAAATTAAGAAATTTTTTATTTATTTATCATGTGACTTTTAGGTAAGAGTATGGGAAGGATAATATGTAGATAGTTTTGAAAGGAAAAATATAAATATCAAACAGATTTTGAAGTGCTGCATGATTTAAGTCGAAAGGAAGATAAGCAATACTTGCGTAAATTTTTTTGTGCTCCTTTTATGTAATTAATTAATTTATTTTTAGTTCTCTTTTTCATACGCCTCTTTTTCTTTTGGCTTTTATTCACACATAAAATGTTTGATGGAGCTTTTTTCTTTTCATTATTTATTTATTTATTTATTTTGGGTGGATTTTTGGTACATATTTATGTAAAGAAACAAATGAAATAAACAATTTCTCAACATATAACTTGGAATTATGTATATCATGATCTTAGAGTTTTAATGCAAGTGAAAATATGAAATCATTCAATAGGTTTTCAAAGTCGAGGTTATATAAAGAAGGGGTAAATATTAGCTTGTAGTTTAGTTGTGTATCAAAGAAAAAGACAAATAAAGGATCAGAGGAGTTAATTAATGTCTCAAAAGGGCTAATTAATGGTAATATCACGAAGGTAGGTAAATGAAAAAAGAAAATAAAAAGGCTTTAATTAAATATGTAAAAAGGTATGGTACATTCATAATTTTGCCCCTCGTCATTTTAAGGTATTAAATTTAATAATGTGGTATAAAAATGCAGAATAAAGCAAGTAATAATAATATAAGTATACATTAGTTGTTAAGGATATGAATTAATTAGATAAAGATATTCAACTAACGTATAATTTTAGTAATGATTTTTGAAGTTGATTATTGATTAAACAATAATTAATTTATTGTAGTGATAAATTAATTATAGTACCGATCTTTTCTTAATGAATAAATTAATTACGAAGTTCTTGATAATTAATCTCTTATCAAACTAACAAACTCCATGCTAGCTCTTCAATATTTAATTAAATATTAGAAAGACCAAATTCAACCTAACAAATTCACAATGCACTTCGTTAAGACTAGTTAATGTATCTTAGATGGCGGTATACTAATTCAATGAACAAACAATATGTGCTATTGAAGAGTTAATAAAATCAATAACCAAATTGATTCTGCAAGATCAGTTGTGGAGATGGATGTGGTGTTTTGTTTTGCTTTTTTATCTCCTTCAATTGGATTTGAGTAACCCTTGGAGATAGCACTGAATAAACCTAACACAAATATATTTCGCAATTGACAAAAATCAAACATTGGTTAATCTTGATTGAACAAATAAAATCTTGCAATTCATGTCTTCAATAGAAAACTCTAGTTCACATAATTGCCTTAATTTTAGCACGAGATGATTTCTATGATGTCTTTATAAGAAATAAAATTTCAATAAAACTATGGCTTCCGGGTCTTGAGATGTTTGATTTGTTGATATTGGAGAAAGTTTTTTTTTTTTTTTTTTTGGTAAGTTGTTGATATTGGAGAAAGTTAATGTTCTTTTTTTATTAAACTTTTATTCCTTCAACTCTGATTCGAACAATTTTATTGCTAAGAAACATAAAACAAGAAATAAAACAAATATATATATATATATAAATTAATAAAATAGGAAAAATTTGATACAAAATATATGACTTTTGTTGTACTCATCAAATTCTCCCACAATTGGAACTATGTTTTCCCTCAAGGATGCTAAAGTTTATAATGCAAATCAATCTACCAATCAATTTCAATATTTTGTAACTCAAAATTCTTCATGACTCTAATTGTCAATTAACATTTCATCGTGAAAGAGTAGAACACTCTTAATAAACTTTATTATAAAAGTGACTCTAACAACCTTTATAAGATCAAGTGTAAATATGAAACAATACTCACATTGGATTCCGTTTCATTTTATTATTTATCTCTCAAATGAATCATGAAAAAACTCTTTATCATAACTTTTTTATATGTCAAATATTCACCACTAGCACATGAATTAAGTACAAAAATTGATGGTCTTCTATTTGGTTGTAAAATGATTTTATATAAGGGTATGGAAGTGATAATATGTAAGCTAATCTTGAAGGAAAATATAAATATCACCACCCAAGTAACAAAACAAAATTTCCAACTCGTTCGTTAGTAGAGTCAAAAGAAAGATAAATAATACTTGGGAAAATGTTTTTGTGCTATTTTTCTTCTCTAATTTATTATTATTATTACTTATTACTTTTTTTATTCTTTTTTATACCAAATGCCTCTCCTTTTAGACTTTTATTTTATTAGTTCCTTAACTCTACGTTCCAAGTTCTAATCAATGCTTTTTTTGTTAATGACTTTTTACATCATTTATTTATTTATATTTTATACTGATGAATGGATGTCATTAGACTAAATTAAAGCTTTTAGATAGCTAATTTTCTCATAGTAAGTGGTAATTTAGATTTCGGTGTTATCTAATTATTTGGAATTGTAGTTAAAGTATCCCAAGTTAACATATTTCTTCCTAGTAACCCTTGGGAGGAGTGGAAAATGGTTTATAGTTTTAGTCAATCAGAGGTACGTGTAAAACTTTTAATAAACATAGATGTTGGTAAGGAGTTCAATTTGTAATAGTTCGTTCCGTTGGTCGAATGCTAATTATGCAGAATAACAGTAACAATGAAAGTTCTAAATATTAAAGGTTTGTTTGACACACTTTTTTACTATATTTGGTTATGTTGAATGAAAATCAAGCCATAAGATTTCTTTGCCTCTACCCTTTATTCCTCTGGTATATAAGCTCGTGGTGTAGCATGGTATCTCATCTGCAAATTAAGTGCAAGGATAAACATTACTATCTCTGCTCATCAAATAAGTCTTTCATAAAGAAGCCTATCTCCCTCCAAATTAAATCCAAAAGATTTAGATGAAAGAAGCGGGAATTTCTAAAGAAAAGGGAAATAGATGGTTCTTGTGTGAAAAAGAAAGGACATTTGGCAAGAAAACTGTCCAAACAAAAAGTAACATCAACAATTTATGATTCAAATCGCTCATCTACAAAACGAAGAATTTTCTGACATTTAATGACCCGTCTCTGAATTCTCTCATAGTAATTGCCTTCTTTGATGAAGAAGGTCTCACAGACAGTTCTACTACAGAATCTGTATAAAGTTCTTATGTGGACTTCATGGCTTTCACAGAAATAGAAACAATGACAGTAAAGCTATATCCTCTAGTTCGTGCCAAGGTCATCTTAAATCACCAATGTTTGGTCATCCCAATAACTACTCTACTAGATATTGTTGTAGCATCTTTGGTGATGAGCCCTCTGGTATTACAAGAAGAATATTAGAATCATTATTGCAAAATCTTGAAAGCAACAAATGGAGATTTGTTCCTGGTAGAAAAAAATAAGCAAAGATTGTACATTTCTCATAATCATCCATCAAGTTCTCAAATCTAGGCTTCCATAAAAGGATATAATGATTGGCTTCAACCTCCTTAATCAAATTTTGAAACTCTCTTTAATTGCCAGTGGCATCTCATCTCCTATAAAGGTCAAGTTCTCCCCCAAACCCTGCGTCCTACCTTTTTCCAATTTCTTCCAACGATAATTCTCTTGATTATGTAACCATTAATATGGATTTGAACTTTGAAGATGTTTTAAAGAGAAGGATCATCTAGACACAAGGTGAAATTTGGGAAAAGATTTAGAAAGATTGTTCCTACATTAAAAGTGGCATGGAGTATTAGAGCTAGTCCGAGAACTTTAAAGGGGCCCTTTGGATTTTTGATAGATGTTATAAGAATTTACAATAGGATAATCAAAAAGAGGGTTTGACAATATATGTATGTTGTTAGGAATTTAGGCACTGCCAAATTCCCTCCCTCCCAAAATCTATGCAGAAAATATTAGAAACAGAGAAGATAAAAGTACAAAGTATTTAACGTAGAAAACTCCCCAAATAGGAGTAAAACTACCAGGGCACCAAGGCCAAGAAGAAAATCCACTATGTAAAAAAGTTATTACAATCACACAATTTTTCTCCTCACACTTACAACCCTCGACACCCACAAAGTTTTTACAAGTAAAAACTATAACTCTCACCCAATGGGAGTTTTAACTAGAGCTAAAAATAATTACTAAAACTTCTAACTGGTGTGTTTAACCTAAGGAGGTTAACCCTCCTTATATAGGAGAATCCCCCTTCCCCTTTTCTTCCTCACCCGATGTGGGATTGGGAAAGGAGCAAAACTCCAACAATCTCCACCTTGCGACTTTGGCCAATCCCATAGCCGTTGAAGATCTTTCATAGCTTCTGCTATCATGCTCCACCATAAAAAGCATACACACTCAGAATAAAACAATTCCAAGCATTTTACTTCGACCTATGTCGAAATCAACCTTGCTGAAATTTTATGGTGCAACCTCCACGTTTGGCTTTACCGGAAGTTCATCAGCCATCGACATGAATTTCCACCACACACCTTGCATCAATGCCAAACCAATGCCCGTGTGCAAATTTGTGGACCTGTTAATATTAACACATCCTCTATCATGGCAACTTAGCGACATGCCATAAGGACGTACTTGTCTTGGTTCAGAGAAGATCATCTCCCATGGACAATTTTGGACAATTTTTCTTAACACGCCCAGATTGTCCACGCGTCCACCAAACTCCATTTTTGTGTAATCCTTACTAAATCAAAATATCCTTGACTTGAACTTGCCACAAGCCAAAATTGATTCGTCCATCAAACTTCTCCACATCAAATCTCACCAGACTTGAAATTTTATTTCCTGACATGGCTCTGATATCAGTTGTTAGGAATTTAGGCACTACCAAATTCCCTCCCTCCCAAAATCTATGCAGAAAATATTAGAAAAAGAGAAAATAAAACCACAAAGTATTTAACGTAGAAAACTCCCCAAATAGGAGTAAAATTAACATGGAAACCAAGACCAAGAAGAAAATCCACTATGTGAAAAAGTTATTACAATCACACAATTTTTCTCGTCACACTTAACAACCCTCGACACCCACAAAGTTCTTACAAGTAAAAACTAACCTAAGGAGGTTAACCCTCCTTATATAGGAGAATCCCCTTCCCCTTTTCTTCCTCACCCGATGTGGGATTGGGAAAGGAGCAAAACTCCAACATATGTTATAGGGTGTAATGACAATTTTATTATTGGATTGTGTTGCTTTATGTTTTAATCATTCGAACCAAAAGATTTGGGAGAAGTGATGTCATGTGTTCAGTTACACTAGACTACTTTTCTACTTTTCCTTTTTCTCTATATTTTGTTCAAAAGTTTACAGTTTTTAGAATGACAAATAAGTTGTTTTTCTATGAATAAAAAGTAATACAAATATACCCTTGACCCCAAAAAGGGAATTCAAAAAATCAGAATTTTGCCATTAGACATAAATTCATTACTGAAATGGATATGTCCTCCTTTCACAAGATGAATCAACTCAAAAATAAAATGATCCCGAATTCTTAATTCCTTGATGACATAATTGGTTTTCAATATATGCCTTTTTGTTAAAAACATCTTTGGTTAACAAATTGTTTATACAGATTTTCTCAGTTGACCGCACTCCATCCATTTACTGTATCATTGCAAACATGCTCTCATTTAACACCTCAGCCTCTGAAGTTGTAGAAACAAGTCTTGATCTGCAAATGCAAAGTTAAATCACAGAACATGTCGTATACTTATCCTTCCAAATCAGGTTCTTCTGTATTTATAGGAGTTTACAATGACCCAAACCATCCTTATATGACCATGTTTTATATCCGTAATTTTTGGAGCATGCCTAAAATAACTTTGTGTTATCTTTTGTATCTTTGGAAGCCCACAAAATTGCTTTTAGCTTTAATGTCTCAAAACTCTTTTCTTGCTTGTGGTGTTGTAACAATAGAAGATAATGTCCCCTTGAAAAACTTGTTTTGTTTTTCACCTGGAAAGATGGTTTAGATTAGGGGTGACAATATTTAACATGATATGAAAACGATTCTGGTTGTAAATAGGTTTAACTGGCAACTTTTTTTCAACCCATAACCCATTTAAACAATAATTAATTTTTTATTTTAATTTCTATTATCTTTTTTAAATATACATTCTAATTTATTATTAAATAATTTAATAAGTTTTATTATTTTCAAATTTTAATATTTTGTATATAACTAAATTAAATATATTAATTTTTTTATGAGTTAAATAGGTAAATAATCAAGTTAGTGAGTTAATACCATGTAATCGTGTGGGCTGGTTAGCGAGTTTTGAAGATTGTTCAAAGAACCAAATATCTTCAAAATTGATTACTTAGTTAATATCTCTAGAAATAAGATTCGAACCATATTGGATTAATCATCTATATTAAGTTGAAGTTCTTACCTATATAGGATCACATTATGAATTACACTTTTATAACTAATTGGGACAAATATCATATGTAGGATATAGAATATGATGAGTTCAGCTGGATGCCTCATTACAACTTTGAATAGGATAGTAAGGCTAAAGACCACACTCCATGATTCTTCCACATAGAAAAGAATCTAAAATAATCAATTCTCTTGGCAAAGTACATCACATTCATATAACATCTTATCACCTAATATAAGATTAGGTATCAAAGGTTCAGATTTCTCCCAAGAAGTGTTATCTGTTATTGTAGTAGTATGTCTATTATTGTACGAATTTTGTATAGAAGTTTGAAATCCGAATGTAAAATTTGGAAGTAGAAATGGTGTTCCCATCCCTCGTCGGGGGGACTTGGAGATTGATTATAACTTTTATTGTGCTTGATATAACACATCTATTGGACAGATGCTAAGAAGCGAATGAGAAGTATGTTTTGGTATAAGGTTTGGAACGGTCATATTTAGTAGTAATAATTTCAGTAAGCTGGTTTAGAAGAATGATAAATGTGGCTTATGCAAGAGAACATTTCGGTTCTAAGTGCTTCAAAATGTTTTACATTTATACATTCTTTATGCTCATGTAAACCCCTTCAAGTTGCCAATACTGATTTTCCTCTATTTCTGCTCCTACCTCTCTTACAAATGATTGGTCTCATGGAAATTTAAATATATATTCATTGTTGAGTCAATGTTTCACATGAAGCAAATTTGCTATATTTCTTCATTTGAAGAATGCAGCATCTCATGTTGATTGATTTCTGCACAAACAGGTGAAGCATGGTTTAGGTGTGGAAGAAATAGTGGAGCACATCTTACAATCATGGGAAGCAGCAACAGGCAAGAAGCGGCACTGAGCTGTAGATCAGGAGCAATTCCTCTGTCAATAATGAACTTCTTGGCTCTTCAAAGGATGGCTCTGATTCTGCTTAAAATTAGGACATGAAATTCAGAAAGTCTTGATCATCAAGTATTGCTCTTTAAATGCATTTTCCAAGTTATGATTGTAGTATAGCGTGGATATTGTTAGTTATTCTGCCCAAAACACAAAAGCCAGGTTTGCTTTAGAAGCCTCAATAATCACAAAATGTGTATCAGTAGATTTTATTCTATTAGGAAAGTAACCAATGGCAAAAACCAATTTGGCATTGTAAGAACTGAAACAGAGGTTCCATCAACAAGTTCTGTGAAGTATTTTAATAAGTTAATTTTTCATTGTTTAAATTTAAGAGATCAGTGGATATAATCCACTCACTTTATTTATTTATTTTTTGGTAGCATGGTACTTTATTGATTAATTTGGGAAAAAGGATGTATGGGGAGAGACCTTTAAGATTGCAATATATGATTGAAATTTAACACATGATTGTTCCGGTGAGGTTTGACAAGTTATGTGGAAGCACTTAAAAAGGAGGAACTACGTTATTGGATTACTACTTTGTTAAAAAAGAAAAATTAAATAAGGTATGAGCACAATAATTTTAACAAATTTACTATTTTGATTTAAGTTTTTTTTTTCCCAAAAAAATTAAATTATTAAAGTATAATTTATTTAAAATTTAAAATATTAAAACTTTAAATATTTAAAATTACATTGGCTTATCTTTCTTTAATTTTTCATTGCTGCTTCAATTGGAATATCAAAGTACCAATGGTTACATTGCATAATATTTCGTTGTGTTTTTGAGATTGGAAGCGATACGTGAATTAAATTTTAAAGTGTATTTAGTGGTGAAATAAAAAAAATTTCAATTTGGTTTATAATTTATTTACGAATTTTAAATTTTTATTTTTATATTATTATATCTTACAATAATTTATAATTATTTAATTCAATTTTGTTTTGGTCAATTTTTAGAAATAATTCATGAATAGTATTTTTAAGACATTTTTAATACTTAGTGATGGTGCTATAAACACTAAAATGTAATACATTTAGACAAATTTAAAATATGAATAATTTCTTCTTTTGAATTTTGTTAACGGAGTAAATGAGTGTTAAATTTTACTTGATAATTTAGAGACATTGAATCCAATGTAAAGTACCAAAAATATCCTCAAAAAATTGCTCATGTGATTAAATATATAATAAACATTATAACCTTAGTAGGCAAATTGGTGCAAATAGTTCTTCATCTTTTTTCGGTTGGTGCTTATAGTCCTAAATCTTTAATTTTATCTTTTGATGTCCGCTATGTTTTTTTCATTGGTGCATATGATCCTTCTCTCTTTTTTTTTTCTTAATTTTTTTTTTTATTCCAAAAAAAAAAAAAAAAAAAAACTAATAAGGAGGGATTTTTATTTCATGAAGTTCAGAAGCAAAATTCAAAGAATTAAAATTCAGAGAATACGATGAACTTCTAGTTTGAATTCTCAAACTAAAATCGTTGGCATGCAATACAAAAAATTGAATCTTTCAACATTAAACAACAACATAACTTACCTATAGTAAATTTCTTCTTCTACTCTACTCGATTTCTACAGAAATAGTCTCAAATATTGTGTTTCACTGTGTTATCTGAATTTTACTTCTCTAATTTTTGCTTTAGAGCGTCATAAAATAGAAATCTTCCCTTTTTATGCCTTTTTTTTTTTTTTGTTGTAATAGAGGGTGAAAATGTCCATTTTATCCTTTAGATAAAAAAAGAAGAAGAGTAAGTGTAGTTAAAAAAAAAAAAAGGTTGACCGATGGTTGACAGTTAAAAATTTAACAGAAGGACCATATGCATCAATCAAAAAAAATATAGAGAACATTAAAACATAAAATTAAGAATTTATGACTATATGCAGCAATTGAAAAAAGATAAGGAACTATTTACACTAATTTGCCAACCTTAGTATTTGAAAACCTGTATTGGGTTTATATATATATATATATATATATATTCTAATTTTTGTTTTTTTGTCGCCGTGATAAAATAGGAAGTTGGAAAAACAATTTTTCCAATTGTAATGGTCAGGGGATAATTTGCAATAATATATATATATATATATATATCTATTTGTGATTTTTGTGGAAAATATGTACGTCCTGGGTTTTAGTTTCATCTTTCGATTTCTTTCAATTTACTTGCCCCTTTCCTTTATATTGACTATTTGTTAACAAGTATATATATAGGGTAAACTCTCCCCACGACACCTGAATTTTCTCGGAATCTCGTATTTGCACCTAAACTTTTTTTTGTCCCAAACTTGCACTTCAACCTTTTTTTTTGTCCCAAAACAACACTTCCATCCAAAAATTCTGTCAAATGTACAATTCTGCTAATCATTTGCAAGTTACGTGACTTTTTTAAAGGGTAATTAGGTAAATAATGACTATTTAAAAGTTTAATAGGTTTAATCATAATAACAATAAAAATTTAGCGGCTATTTTATAATTTTTTTAGGGTTTTATTATTCTCTTCTTCTACCCCAATATCGCCGCCGCCGCTGCAGCGGCCACTGGAATCCGATCAATGTTAATGGGCACCTCTCTAGGAAGTTGGCAGGTAATTGGTGGACCATGATACTCCATGGCAAAAGCATATTCCACACCTTCTTCCACCATAGTCGCCACCTCCGGCGACATATCCACACACCCAAAGAAATTAACCAACCCTTCAACGAATATAACTACAAAAACAACATCCAAAGGGCCCCAACGCCGAAAAGACAAGCCCTAAGAGTAATACACATCATGAGAGAAAAATACAGCCACATATCCGAGTAATACCAGAGGCGTTTCACCTTTGCTCTTTGGCTTTTGGAGAGTGGGGAAAAAGACAGGAAAAAAGAAAAAACCAAGCAATAGCAGAGGCGAAGGCGACGGGGATGATGACAGTAGTTAGCGCCGGCAACGGCAATGCTAACAACAATCAGCAGTGGCAACGTTAATGGCAGTGGGCGGCGACAATGGGTTTGAAGAGATGAAGAAAAGAAGATGGAAAACCCTAATAAGAAATTGAATAATACCCCTTAATTTTTTACTTATTATAATTAAATCTTATTAAAATTTTAAAAGTTTGTTATTTACTAAAATACTCTTAAAAAATCACATGATTTGCACATGATTTTAACAGAATTGGAAAGTTAACAGAACTTTTAGACGGAAGTGTAAATTTGGGACAAAAAAAAAAAGTTGAAGTGGAAGTTTAGGACGAAAAAAAGTTTAGATGGTGTCATAGGGACAATATACCCTATATATATATTCTTTTATATATTACCATCACACAGTCAAAGTTAGTATATTAGACTACGTTTCTTTATTTTTTCTTTATGAAATTTTGAGGATTTTTGTCTCTAAATTGATTGAATGTTATAATCTTTTGAATCATAAGTGAAGATACTACTAACTTAGGGTTCTACCTTTTTATCTATATTATTATTGTTGTTGTTGCTGTTGTTGTAGTTTATTTGTTTATTTTATTTTTTTTAATTTCGAAAATTGTTGTCTTGATCATCATTTGAAGCTATGATGTTGACGTACACACGTGATATTGTTTATCATTGACCTACAACTATATGTCATGTAATTAGGGCAATTAATTAAGCAAAAAACATACATATTTTCCACCCACAAAAAGAAGAAACGGAAAAAAAGGAAAAAAAAAAAAGGAATGGAAACACAATGCATTTGCATTTTCTTTATTAAAATTAATAAATTCAAGAAGAGAGACTAATGAGTATACGTTCTTGGATCATCTACCATAAATAATTCATTGAAATAAAGGAAACTTTCTTAATCTCACTACAAAAAAAAAAAAACTATTAAGATATTTTAAAATTACAAGTTTTAAAAGCATTCTATTACTAAGTACATAAAAATATTTTAAAAATAAATACTTAAACAATTAAAAATGTATTAATAAATTAGAAGAACACTTGAAAAAGTTTCAATTTAAAAATTCAATTTTATTCATACATAAAATTCACCTTAAAGCTATTGATGCGGCTAAAGTTGACGAGCTTATATCTTTATTGAGACATTTATATCCAGTGCATCAAAGTAAAAAATGTTCTAATATATACTATATTGTGGTGCTTAAGCGCGTCTTAATAGCCTATTTATTTATTTATTTTTTTTAGTGTCTATGGTAGGAAGAAAAAAAAAGGATGAATGTGATACGTTAATCTAAATTCAATTATAAGATTAAGTAATGAATAGCCACGATATGTTCCTTCTCTATCTTTTATTAAAAAGAAAAAGAAAAAAGGAAAACAAAAATTGAAAGAAAGAAAAATAAATTGTAATAATAAAAGAAGTTCATGGTATATATAATCCTTAGCCCTCACGACGGGACTACGTAAAATCATGAAATAATATTGAGAGGTCTTGTCTGTGTTGGCCCTATTTTTAAAATATTCTCAGAAAAATAACTCAAATGCATACTTAGAATACCTCTTCCTTTAAGTATAATATATTGAATATTTAGTTAAAATATGTATTTTCAGAATGTGTCCTTAACTGGTCGATTATATATAGTAACTTATAAATTATATAAAGACCAAATTTGAAATTCGTAAAAAGTTAAAGGACCTAAAAAATACGTTAAAAAGTTTGAAGACTAAACGTAAAACATGTAAATAGTTTAAAAATTAAACGTGACATTTTACCTTTCTTCTATGTTCCGAATTGAAGTACATAATTAAACTATTTCTAAGTGTTCAACAAAAATGGTGAAGGTTTCGGTCATCGAAGATATAGAGGGAAAATTTTTTCAAGGGCAAAAAATCCCAATGACACCTGAACTTTTTCAAAATCCAACTTTTGCACTTGAACATTTTTTCGTTCAAAAACGACACTTAAACTTCTTTTTTGTTCAAATCTTGCACTTTCGTCAATGGTTGTCGTTAACCCCCCGTTAGTGTGAACCATGTGCACAACACGTGACATGTTTCAAGGGTATTTTCATCCTCCAACTAACCGATTATTTCGTCTATGCAAATTTTGTGTTTTCAATTTGAATTACTATTTGAGTTATGCTATGTTCATTACACGTAGAATTAATTGAGCATCCAATTCAATAGGAT
>JAXGGT010000001.1:9347725-9359288 GCA_035583425.1 Marsdenia floribunda
TTCAATACTTTAAAAAAAAAAAAAAAAAAAAAAAAAAAAGAGAAGTGAGAATGAGAAATACCTTGATTTTTTCCTTCCACTTTTGTTTTAAGAGAGAGTTGGCAAACCTTGTTTGATGATCCTTGAAGACTTTCTTCTACTTGAGCTAAGTTGTTCTTCTCAAAACAAGCAAGACAAGATGAAGAAAATAGAGGAAATTTTGTTCTTGATAGACAGCTTTTTATCTTGCAAAGTGCTTTCAAGATTGTAGAGAGTTTGAAAAATGAAAGAGGAGGTAAAAGTCAGCTTTATATACTACAAAGAATTAAAAAAAGGTGGCAAGAGACCTTAAAGACCTCCTTCAGGCAAGGCAAGGGTGTCCCGATGGCACTAGTCGTTGGGACCCCATATATGACCATTGGGGACCTCCAACAAAGGCTGATATGTTTAGCCTAAGTTAAGGGTTTTTAAATTTCCAGAATTTCTATATTTGGAAATGTACTTTTGGTACTTTATCACTCTAAATTGGCCTTATTTCTTCAACTGATTTCATAGGTTCTTTAAATCCTCCCTTTGGCCATTTTCATATGAACTTTAGTGTAACTTTGAGTGGCTTTCGGGTGGCATCAAGATGCCTTGCCTTTGGGCATGATGCAAGCTGCCTTCGGGCATAATCCAAGCTGCCTTCGGGCATTATACCACATGCCTTCGGGCTTAATCTTTTATTGTGTCTTTGGACACTTTACATTATACAAATTATCAAAGTTGACATTTTACGACATTACTTAATTAACTTAATTAAATAATATCAACTTGATATATTGAAAAAATATATATTTTATGGTGTGCTTAAACACCATATTTTAATTAATCTAAGTGTTCTTACTAAAGATATTATTTTCCTTAAGGCTAAAAAGGTAAAAAGCCTTTTTACTCTAATATCTTCTCAAAGAACATCTTCAATGGTCAACAAATTTTGATATTTAATGATAAGCTGACTAATTACTTGGAGAACACTCAATAATAGCCTCTTAATAACCATCACCGACTCTCACCTAACTTCTCTAAAATATCCTGGTGATGACAATTAACTCCTATAAATAGGAGGCTTATGAATAAGAACATGATATGAGCTTCACTCTAATACCTCATTTACTCTCTCTCTCTCTCTTATTCTCTCTCTTTCTCTCTCTTATTTTACTTAGGGTTTCTTTGTTCCCTAATAATCCATCTCAAGGATTATTTCCGGAAGAAAACTCTTTTCTTTGTTCACTTGAACACTTTATGAGAGATTAATTAAGAGAATTAACATCTTAATTCTCTTTTTTCATTTCATCTTTACACAAGGAAGTTCATATCCTTCTAAAAACCTCTAAGAACATCCCTTGGAGGCAAGAAAAGGTCTCTTTCGGGACACATCAATTTGCCTTGGGGAAGGAAGGCTTCCCTTCGGCCATTTTTTCCTTGCCTTCAGGCATCTTCTCCTTTCCCCTTCGGGAATCCACTTTGGTTTCCTTAGCGAAACCCTAATTTCCTTTTTTGGAAACTTTTCCCTTTGCTCCTTTTTGTACTTTTCCCTCCTTTGAACTCTCCAATTTCTTACACTTCCCTCTCTCATTTTTCTCTTGACATTCTCTTTTTATACAGAATACTTTTATCCGATTTTCACCCACATCAGGAAGCGTGGTTCTCTTCAATTTCCAATAGGATAATGTTTGGAGGGAATTTCAGAAGTTAAGAAGAAAAGGAAATGACTATTATACCCATTTTATTATTAGATATTTAATTTATTTTCTGTTTAAAATTTTAATTATCGACTGATTTTTCATTTATCATTGTTAATTATAATTTTGAAAAAAACAAAGGTTTTACATGTTAACGTAAAATTATGTATTAAAGGAATCTTAATGGATAATTTTCTTGATTAAAAGGACCTTAATGAGTAGTTTTTAGTGTAAAAAGGATCTTATTATTAGATAAGTTATAGAAAAATGAAAATCTTATTGTCTAAAATTATGAGTTAGGAACCTTATTATCAAATTTGACAATAATCCAAAAGAAAAATATGGTGAAAAAAATAATATATGATAATTACCAATTTACTTATTCAAACATACTTTAAATTAATAATATCTCATTTAAAAAAAAAAAAAAAAAAAATGGTAATACTTTGTATTCTAGGTCCATTTCTATATTAAACTGAAGTCCTTTTATTTCTTGTAATGACTCTACATTCTACTTTGATTAATGAAGTTTCTTTTCCATACAAAAATTAAAAATTCATAAAATCACTTTCTTTATTCAATGATCTAAAACATTTTATGCACAACAAAATTCAATTAAATAAAATTTCAAATTTTAAAACATAATTTTTCTTTAATATAATTCCAATTCATAAACTATAACCTTACTATTATGTTAAGTCTTCTTTACACTTTTTCACAAAAAAAAAAAAAAAAAATCTAAGTCCACCGGCTGCGCCGAGTACTTCTGACATTGGTTTTCAAACCACACGTGACATACAGAAGTCGTTAAGGAAGATTGATGAACAGCGACGCATCTTTGTCTTTTTTCCATTTTTCTTTAAAAGATGCTCTGTTTGTTCATGAATCAAGATTGAAGATTCATTCTTGGAAAGTTCGCCCTTCTTTCATTCTCTTTTCTTTTTTTCTTTTTTATTTTTTTTTAATTTTTTCCCCTGTGCTTTTTGTGTCAGTTCGTCTAATTCATTTTTCCTGCCACACTTTGTTTACTGGACTACTCCTCAGGGTGTGTTTTTTTTTTCTTTTCTTGTTATGATATTGGTTTATTTAATTATCTTTTGGTGTTATGACCTGGGTTTTATTTTATTTGATGGTTAACATATGTAAATCATCGGTTCTAGTCGTATAAGACTTCATACTTAAAAAAAAAAAAAGAAAAATTCTTAAAAAAGAAAAGAAAAATTTGGTTTTGGTGGCCAGAGTTTATCGATCACAAGCAGTTTTGAATTCGGTGCAAGAATGGCGTAAGATCAGTTTATGGAAGTGCCCCTTAGGTAATATAGAAAACAAATACTTTGAGAAGGGTAACTTTAATGAGATTTAATGGCGTACTTGTTTGTTTGATGTGTGATGGTGAATGCAAAACCATCGTTTTGTGATCTCCCAATTAAGTGGAGCCTTGATAGGGATTTCAGATGAATAACAATGTAAATTGTGTTTCAGTTTGTGAAGATTATCTGTTTCTATTTTATTATTATTATTTTTTCTGGTGCTATTCTTGCCAGAGTTTAATTCTGTTAGAACTGGTTGCTTTCATGTATTGGCAACATTTGCATTATACTTCATTTTGTTAGAGATGAGTCTCTCTTGAAGTCCTCAGAAGCAGTATAGACATAAACTTTCTGGTATTTGCTCAAGATATAAATGTACTCTCTGCTTAGTCTGCCAATTACGTAATTTACATTAGTATATTCGACATTTCCTTTCGTTATTTCATAATCTGAGTCTAGTTGACTTTTGCTGACAGAATTTTAAGACATTCTGGCTAATTTTCTGTAGGGATACTAGAAAATGGAGATTACCAATGTTATGGAGTACGAGGCACTTGCCAAAGAGAAACTACCTAAAATGGTGTATGATTATTATGCATCTGGTGCGGAGGACCAGTGGACTCTCCAAGAAAATCGAAATGCTTTTTCCAGGATCTTGTGAGTTATTCATGTTTATCAGCAGTCCCCTTGTGGAGTAATCCCATACTTTTAACTTCAATGGCACTATCTTTGGTAGGATAGGAATGTGAAACAAATAGTGCAACTTCTTTTTCTTTATATTCTTTTGCCCTCTTCTCCATGCCTTTTTCTCCTCTCTCTTTCTCTGTGATCAAGTCTCTGATCCAACTTTACATTCTGAAAACATTTTATTGTACACATTCTAGATTCCGTCCTCGAATACTTGTTGATGTGAGTAGCATTGACACCACCACTACTGTCTTGGGCTTCAAACTTTCTATGCCAATCATGGTTGCTCCTACAGCCATGCAGAAAATGGCTCATCCTGAAGGTATATTAGCAATATGCCTTTAACATTTTTAATCATATATGTGATCTTTGTTCCTAAGAGTTAAGTTACTCCTATGTTTCCTTGGTAAAAGTAACAGCAATAGTTACTTCCACACAGTTAATAACGCAGAAGGTTACTGTTACCATTAAATTCACATGTTCCTTTAAAGAGATGTGAAATTTGTCATGAAAATCCTAGTCCTTGGAGTACTAGATGCTCAGAGACTATTTGCTGAAAACAGTTTAGTATTCTCTTTTCTTGAATGGCCCTGAAAATGGGGACTCTGCACTTGCAACCAGTAATGTTCTGAATCTATACTCCACTCATCCCAAGTAAAATGGAAAAACACTTTGACCATCAGAATCAATATGAGCTGCTGCTGCTGTTTGCATCCATATGACCTTGCATTACCATGGCAAAGCCCAGCCTTGGAGTAGCTTTAGCTACATGAGAATGTAGTTTGGCTTTTCCTGATTGTAACCTGTAGGGACATGCCCCCATCCTGGTGGTAATAATTTGTCTTGATTGTCAATAAGGACTATAATCTTTTAAATACTTGGAAACATATAAACAATTTCATGAATACGAGAAATATTATATTGCATTTAACTTGGTAATATTCCTCTTTGAAACCTAAATGAATTCACATGAAATTATATTCAATGCGGATTTTTAATCTGGTCACTGATATTCAAGACATGGAACTTTGCTTTCAAATATTTTCAGCTTTCCTGGTACAGCCTTGAATGCGATACTAATTGCAGTAACAGGTAGCCATATTTGGAAACAGTTGTTCATTATCTCAATTCGTAGGATACAAATATATATATTTCTGTATTGATGGAGCTTTGTTGACCTTCGAATAACTGATATTTTTTTTCTTAATAAGTTGTTTTGTTCAGCTGAGGCTCTAAGATCTCTAGAAGGGTTAGAGACATTCAACTTGTATATTTGTCTCCAAATGATTCTAATATATTCTTCTTTCTTAAAAAAAAAAAAAAAAAAAAAGGAAATTCTTGGTATTCTTTCTCTTTCATTCAAGTTTACCTGTGGTTGACTGTTTTCTTTTTACTAGAAATCAAAACTTTCAGATAGTTCTGTGTTATCTAAAATTTGGCCCTGATCAAAATATTTCCTATACATCTGAAACTGGATTTACTGGATATAGGAGAGTATGCAACGGCAAGAGCGGCATCAGCAGCTGGCACAATCATGGTGATACTAATTCTCTACCTTTACTCCATCTGTAATATATTATTCTTCATCTATTATGAACTTCCTTCACTGTCTTTTGTGCTTCCATCTAGTTCTAAGTTAATCAGCTGCAGTGGAATAACTAATCTCTATAATAATGTGGGCTTAATGCATGGCTATATTTTAGACACTGTCCTCGTGGGCTACTTCCAGCGTCGAAGAGGTCGCTTCTACAGGGCCTGGAACCCGTTTCTTCCAGCTCTATGTGAGTTTCTGAATTTAGTACTAACTCTTTCTTGCCTAGAAGTCTCAAAATGATAAGCCTTTCCTATGTGCATTTCAGAATGTATCCCGATGATTAATTTGAAAGTACTTATGTTAGGTACAAACATATATTTCACAAAGTAAGTCTACTTTAACCATGTGAGTTATTCCAATGACCAAAAGAGCTTCTCCTATAATCCATGTTGTTAGGATAGTACTGTAAAACTGACACATTCAGTTGGAGTACATTGGTAAAATAGAGAAAATGATACAAATGGAAAACACAAAGGGATAAGTATGTATGTTGGTTCAGCTTAAGGTCTGCGTCCACATGCAAAGCCAGAAAAGATAATTTCACGATCTGGAGATGATTACAAAATACGGCTTCATGACTCACAAACTCACTTATCCCAAATCACTCTATAAAGTTCTCACACAAATCTTCACTCGTTTCAGAGTGATGTATATGGACAGGTCAGTGAAACTAATTTCTAAAACTGCGTGTACATGATGACCAAAAATAGTAGCTAGATTAGTGAGTAGTGGAGTTGTGGAAGTTATCATAGACATGGAATATTGGTGATGCAAAAATGGCAAAATATTCTGGGCATGATCTTTTTCCATGTTTCCACCAAGATCATGTGACCTATCTTCAAAACACCACTGCCAACTTCAGTCCATTTCTATTTTATTTTTGGTTAAGAAGAGTGACTAAATAACTTTTGCTGAAATACAGTTTAAATTATGATATTGATTTAGAGACTTACATATTTTTTTTAACAAAAATAATTATTTCATACTTTTTTTTTTTTTGGTTTACTTTTCTTTTGCATCTTGAATCAATTGATATTTTCTGAAATGATGTTGATTTTTTCAATGATGTGTCATGTAGCCAGTATTATTACCATTTAACTACTAGTAGATCTCTGGCATCCTTTACCTTGTATATTAGAGCAAAATGTTTTCTGTAATTTTCTTTTCTATCATGAACTGTCTGGGTAGTTAGATGATTTCATGCTTCATAAACTGCCATGTTGAATTCTCATAAAAATATTGTAATTAAAAATTTTCTGTAAATGATTTCTTTATCAAAATAAATATCTTGTGCATTGGTTGCTGGAAATATTAAGGATTAGAAACTGAAATCTAAGCTCAATTAGATATGTTTAAGTTAATACTGCTAATTCTTGTCCAACTTATACTTTTTCTGCATCCATAGTTCTATTCATGTTGCCTTTTTGTTTGATTATTTCTTTAGCGCTTACTCTCTTTTTTTCTTTTTTTTTTTTAATTTCCTAATTTTTTACTCTCCTCTGAAATAGGTCTTCAAAGACAGAAGTGTTGTTGCACAACTTGTAAAGAGAGCAGAAAGGGCTGGCTTTGAGGCTATTGTCCTTACTGTGGATACTCCTATTCTTGGACGTAGAGAAGCTGATATTAAAAACAGGTTGGAGGAAGAGAAATTATTTTTCTCTCTTTCTTGTTAAAGCAGTTGAAGTACTTCATTCACTGGCCTTACTATTTTGATTATTTCATTGTTATTTTTGGAACTCACTAATTATGCACCCCACAGGTCATTTATTGCTTCATTCTTTTTCTTCACTTTTCTTTTGGGGAATTTCTGTGTACAGATTTACTTTACCACCTCATTTGACTTTGAAGAATTTCAAGGGCATGGATCTTGGGAAGATAGAGAGGGTGCATACTTCAGAAATTCACTCATACTGGTTCTGACATTGTTATGTTCCTGATGAAATGCTTTATGGTTGACCTGCAGACAGATGATTCTGGACTTGCCTCATATGTTGCTGGCCAAATAGATCGGTCTCTTAACTGGAGGGTAACTGCTTTTTCTTGATCTTGGTAATGAATCAACAGGAACTATAATTTAAAGCCTTTCGTTTTTGAATTTGTGTAGGATGTGAAGTGGCTCCAAACAATAACTAAATTGCCAATTCTAGTGAAGGGTGTATTAACTGCTGAGGATGGTAAGGTCAGACTAGAGTTATGGATTTTTCTTTTCCAGATTGATGTTGTGTCCCTATTTTGTCACTTATCTTTTTGCTTTCCTTATTACAGCAAGGCTTTCTGTAGAAGCTGGAGCTGCTGGAATCATTGTGTCAAATCATGGAGCTCGGCAGCTTGACTATGTACCTGCAACTATCATGGCTCTGGAAGAGGTAATTTACTGCCTATCTTGTGGAATTGTTTTCTGTTAATTTTATTTTTGGTTATTGAGGTTTGGATTCAGACTCTTTGTTGACTGCTCAAATCTCATTGTTTTCTCCTACTGGTCTCAGTTTTCTTTTTCTTTTCCTGTGATCTTAAGCCTTAACATGAGAGCTGGACCATTATTTTCTTATTTTCTTTAAGTACTTTTTGCATCTTATATATACTCCTTATCTAATTTTTTTTGCTGTGAAAGTTGCCTTTGGATACTTCATAGTTTCAGAAAGATGCATCTCCTAATCCATTTCACTCGGTGGGAAACATGCAGGTTGTCAAGGCTGCACAAGGCAGACTTCCTGTTTTTCTGGATGGTGGAATTCGACGTGGTACAGATGTGTTCAAAGCATTGGCTCTTGGAGCATCTGGTGTATTTGTAAGTGAAAGAACAATGCAACATATTCTACTTGATTTTGGTGGCATGCATGTGCTTTTTTTGTTTTTTTTTCCCTATTTTATTCATATTTCATGGTTTTCCCTGCTATCTTGGCAAATAAGGAACTCCTGTGCACTGTGGACCATTCCATTAACCAAGTCCAAATAGTTTGATTCTCTAAGAAACTCTATGCTCATAATGGGAACTCCCACTTGTATAACAAACCCATCAAGACTTCTGATTCAAACCCTGATAAGCGTTAGTTTTAGCTAGGCATGATGAACAGTAATGTAGGAAGTGGTCTTCTCTGAACTGCTAAGAAGCCTCACTAACTTGCCATATTTTTCTCTGGTGATATAGGTTGGAAGGCCAATAGTCTTTTCATTGGCTGTTGATGGTGAGGCTGGAGTCAGGAAAGTACTTCAGATGCTTCACGACGAGTTTGAGCTTACCATGGCACTTAGTGGCTGTCGCTCAGTTAAGGAAATCACTCGTAATCATATTACAGCTCCATTGGATTCCCCTGTTATTGCATCCAAGTTATAATTTTATTCTATCAGAACTCGAATAGTGAAATAGAAGTAGATTGTTTAATGTTGGAATAAAGTTGTTTATGTTGGATGAATCACAAGAAGTTAATTACAAGACTATATTGCAACAGCTGCAAACTCTTATTCATATCATTCCAATTTTGTTAGCTCTAAAATGAAGAAAGACTTATCTGAAATCGCCAAACATCTTAGAGATAGATAGAGGTTAGAATTTTTGTAACGAATTGCACTCCTTTGAATGGTGTTTTTCAGCAACATCCTTATACTTTGCGGTTAGTCTTCGAGCTTCCACTCAACTTTTGATGCAACATTCTGCTAGTTTTCTGCGAAATGTTTTGCTACATCTCCTCCATGCTCTACAAGAAGTTCTAACCAGCCAATAGCATGCTTAGACGTCTTAGTGTACATCATAGAAAATGGAAAGCACCTGCTTGCGCAAGAGCAACATCCCACTTCTTGGGGTTGTCGCCACAGATGTAACGAATTAGATTGCCCAGCGTACGATTAGTGCTCTATGTTTGTCCATTTGTTTGTGGGTGTGTTGTGCTGTGCTAATTAAGCGAGGGATCGAACACATGCCATGAAGTTGGAATATATTGTCCTGATATGATGTGATTGTCTTGCGCATGCTATGCAACTACACCACTTCTTGAAAGAACACTTTGGAAACTCCTTATACATCCGCTACTTTCTTACAAGGAATGAAATGTGCCATACTCCAGATTTTGTGAACAACAAAAATAGAATTCATGCCTGCTGTTGTGTTCAGGGCAAACTCAACCAAAAGTGGATAGATAAATCTTCCCAAATACTGTTAGGAACTAGTAATGGCATGTGGTAAAGACCATAATTCTATGATTGGTCGTTTGCGGTTTTGCACATATAACAACGTTGCACTATCTTTCCCACATCCTGCTGCAAGTGAGGCCAATAAAACCGTGCTTGAACAGCTGTAATGGTATTATCATAACCCAAATGTCTTGCAAGCCCCCCACCATTTAAGTTGCAAATTAACCTATCCCTTATTGAAGATTGTGAAATACAAAGGTGATTCCCTTTCATCAAATACCCCTCATGTACAAAGAAAACTACACATGGTTGGTTGGTAATGCAAGTGATGCAGATAATTAGACCTTTAAGAAAGATTTTTTTTTGAAAATCGGATGATTTCTCCAAAATGCTGTAACTTGGTCTTGACTTCCTTTCTTACAAAACAAAAGCCAAAGGGGTGGAAGATACCTAAGCTCCTCCAATACTTAAGTTGGCAATATATAAAAAAGTCAAAATAAATAATTAAAGTTTGAGGGTCCAAGCCAACATACCTTTTTCTGATTATCAGTACAATTATTTCTACTTCAAAACGGAGTGAAAAGTGCGTAGAATTTTGATGTGGGATAATTGTAATTTTTAGTTTAAATTACGGAAATAACCTTAATTAAAAAGTTAAAGGTAGAAAATGTCATGGGCTGGACTCGAGGACTCTGGGCTTATTTCCTGAGTTTGGGCTAAAATATGGTGGGCTTGGATTTGTGTTTGGACTGATATTTATCTGCAAGCACCCTAAATTTTTTCGAAATCATCATCAGTTTCATAAAGTTACTTTCAATTGCTCAAATCCCGCTATTTCATGTCTAAAAGTAAGTAGCATATTAGCATGTCTACTCAAGGCATCCGTGAATTTACTTTGTGTCCTTGCCTTGTGCTTCAATTGAAACGGAAATTGTTCTAGAAACTGCACCGATATCCAACATGTATATCCTTGTTGATTCTGGTCTATATATACATATGTTTAAGGGCATCACAATCTGAATGTAGAATGAATTCACATTCGATTAGATAGTATTCCCATAATTTTACTGTGGTGCACCAATTTTTCCTTGCATCAGATATAACTTCTCTCGCCATAGAAAGCAACCAATTGCTTTTCTTGGCATTAGATAACTTCTGCATTCCACTGAAATCTGCGCTATTACAAATGTTCTATCATAGGGGCTGCTATCATGCTAAAATGTTGAATATAGTACCTATAGAAGCTAGCCTACCCATGAAAGCTGTGTAATTCTATTATTGTTTCTGGTATTGGTCACTTTTTAATTGCTCTTATCTTTTCTTCATCAACCTGAATCCCATCTACACTTACATTGAAACAAAAACATAAAAAAAAAAAAAAAAACCTTTCGACCATAAATTTGCACTTTACCTACAACTTATTTTCTACCAATATTGTGGGTAGTTTACACAAATCCAAAATGTTTTCCTCTTCACCCTTCCCATAAATCAGTATGTTATCGAAATAAACCGCCACAGATTATTCGACGATAGTGTTTATCACCTGGTTCATCACCCTCATAAAAGTGCTTGTGCATTTGAAAATCTGAAAGGCGTCAATAACCATTCTGATGTCGGAGGATATCAAATAGAAAACTATTCTCTATTAAGAGAGAAGGGTTACAAAATATAAGAGAGAGTAAAGGAGGAAAATGTGATGAACAAGAGAAAACAAGGGATCAAAAAGTAAAGGAAAAGTTCCAAAAGAAGAAATTAGGGTTTTCCTCAAGAAACCAAAAGATTTTCCCAAAAGGGAAAGGAAGGAGGATTGCACGAATGCCAAGGATGAGAATGCCTGAAGGCAAGGTGAAGATTACCTGATGGGAAGCCAAGCTTCCCGATGGGAAGGTGTTCTTCCCGATGGGAAGATGATGATGCCCGAAAGGGTATGAAAATGGTCCTGAAAGGGGCCTTCTAATGCCTCCTTAGTGAAGATTGAACTCTCTCCTATAAGAATAAAATGAAACAGAGAATTAAAGTGTTAATTCTCTTAATTAATCTCTCAAAAAGTGTGTTCAAGAGAATAAAAGAGCTCCTAAATCAATTAATCCATGAAAAGGATCAATTAAGAACAAGGAAACTCTAAGTAAAATAAGAGAGAG
>JAXGGT010000001.1:9377552-9406003 GCA_035583425.1 Marsdenia floribunda
TTCTTGGGATTATACGATATTATAAATGTAAAATCGTGATGCTTCCTTGTTACTATCTACATGCGATAGGTACTCTGTCTTTAGTTGTGTTTGATTATGTGACAACCCTATGTGATTTGCTTTACTCGATTTATGCTATTTTAATCACAAACAAAGCACACACCATTACCCTTAATAATTTTGACTAGCCGGAGCTTCGCCTGAAATATTGGCCTGAAAGACTTAATTGGTGGCCCATAAAAACTATAAGGACTTAATAAGTAGAAAAAAATAGATAAAGGGCCTAATTGGCAAAAAACCACAACTTTAGGGACTAAATGGGCAAATTTTCCATCAAGAAACAAAAATCAAGAATTTGAAAAATCAATTCGATAAAACAATAGGAACAAGAATTCAAAGATTTTATCACGGATCAAAAATCAAGAAAAGAAATCGAATGATTGACTTACCTCGTTAATACTCGTCAATCAAATTTTCTCTAATCGCTCTTCTTACAAATTCTTCTCTTAAATAGATAACTATAAGATTTATCTTAAAAGAAAAAATAACAATTAATTATTAAAACTTAATATCAGTAGGACTCCTTGTAAGACAAAATAACTTATTGATAAATACTAATAATTACATAATCCATAATCCTTAATAAAAGTCTTAAAATTCCTTAATTTCCCCTAACTTAGGTCTGGGTATTACAACGATCTCTTGAAAGTTTATTGAGATCTCTAGGGATCAGATACCAGTGACCTCGACTCATTGCATGGCAAGTATTAAAGCTTCATACTCTGCCTGATTGTTTGATAGGGCATAGTCAAGTCGAATACATCGAGATTCTTGTCTTTAGGAGTCAATGTGTTGAATGATAATTCCCACCTCAGCTCCCTTGGAGGTGACGACTCTGTCGAACTTCAAGAGTCATTGTCCCTTAATTTGCAATTTTGGTTGGTAGGAGACTAGGGCGAGGTCGACATGCTTTATGAAGGAAGTTCAAACGAAAAATTTGGCTAGGGCTTAGGATTTGAAGTAAATCTCATACCTGTACAACTCAATTGACCACTTAAGCATGCTTTTTGATTGATCGAATTTGTGAAAGATTGACTCATTTTATTGGTATAAGGAGTTGTCTTCCACTAATATAACATAAAAAATAGACTTGTCATAAACATGTACTAAAATAGTGGGTTCTATTATACTAAAATATATTTATAAAATTAATAAAATAATACTATACATTTTGTGGATCCTACTTTATTAAAATATCTTTCTAAAATTAATAAAATAATATTATATATTTTTATAAAAAAATATTTTTTTACAAAATTTATCCCTATAAAATTTATATACTAAACACATTTTTTTTAATACTAAAATTCATTTTTGATAAAATTAGAAACAAAATTTATTTTGAATGAAATTCAATGAATACAATTATTTTTATTTTTTTTATTTTAAATAATTCAAACACACCCTTAAAAAGACTATTAAAAGGGTTAAGAGTATTAAAAGAGTTTATTAAGAGTGTATAATTAGGTTGATGGATACCCAAAAATTAAATATTAATTAGGTTCGGGTACGAAACTATAAATATTGTACCAGATACATACATCAAATTTTAGGTAGAATATACGACAATTTGGATCCGAGACCCGATAGAGTCGAGTATTGATATAAATTTTTTAGACTCGACGAATATCAGGTAGGATACAAATTTAAAAATATTTTTTAAGATCGAGGTAGGAAACTAGTAGTTTTAGATCCAATTAGACTCGTTGATCCACCTATGTATAATTGAGATTAAACTCGAGACAGATAAGTAAAGATTGCCACCCTAGTTGTCCCATTTTTATTTTTTTGACGGTATTGTACCATTGTTATTGATCAAACAAAGAGTGTAAACCCAAATACACGCACGGACTACTCTGAATCTAAATTCTCGTAGAACCCAAAGAAAGTCTTCACCTTCCATTCTCGTCATCGGTGGACTTTCTCTATATTCTCTCGGTCTATCTTTTCGTAGATAGACACGATTACCATATGTGATGGTCGATTCTTGATTCTTAATAGTTATTGGATCTTGGTTTTTATTTTTTATTTTTATTTTGGAGAAGAAAAAGGGGAAAACAAGGAGAGACTTGTTTTCAAGAAGCAGGTCTGATATGTTGCCCCGTTCGATGAAAGATGTACACTATGATAACGCCAAGTTCCGCCACCGATCGTTACATAAGGTTTCTTTCTGAACATCCTCACAATTTGGGAAGATGGAAATGTTTAATCATTTTCTGGGATCTCAGAGCTTTCTTTGTTATTTTAGATTGCTTTGCTGCTTATTATACGAATTATGTTGGACCTTCTATGATGAATGAAAGTTGGATTTATTCTGAATTTCGTTTTTTTATGCTATGCATATTTGTGGGTTTTGTTTTTGGTGATTTAGGTGGAAATTTGTTCAAATGCACATATGCAAATTGGAATGCAGTTTTATAAAAGTGTAAACTTCGTATGATCCAACTCTATTTGACAGAGCATTCCCTGTATTTTGTCTTGCGAAAGGTATATCTGGGTGGAATAGAATAGAGAAAGATTCCGATGACTTTTAGGTCAATTAATGGTCCGGAAAGCTCTCCATAACATGGTTCTGAGGGTAAAAGGTCTAGCTGGAATGATTGAAGTATGGTTTGTATGATTATTAGCAATTTAAGGTGCGGTTGTGAACTATTTAGCAGATAGGTTGAAGTATGGTTTGTATGATTATTAGCAATTTAAGGTGTGGTTGTGAACCATTTAGCAGATAGGTTGGGACTTATTAAACTTTGGCGTACAATGGCCAATGTATAAAACTTTTTTAAGTTCTTAGAAGGGCTGATATAAAAAAGTTTCGCATACAAGCTAATTAATGTGCTTTTCCTGTGTGGTTTCAATACTTTGGGCTTGCATGACAGCGCTCAGTTTTGTTTGAGTGACGGAAAATGTAAGGTTAATTTTCTTTTTCACAGGAAAGTGAATCTGAATTAAGTTGTGTGATCTTAGTTTCTATTTTGAAGTTTGTTCTAAAGTCTATACATTCAAGTTAAAACTCCTCATGGGTGAATAAATCTTGTAATGTAATCAATACATGGGGCAGTAACAGTCATGTCAAATGCACGGAAAGGCATATTCCATGTCCCTAAATGATGGAGGATACATGCGTTAAGGAGTTGGTCTAAAATTGAATGCATTTTCTTAATCAATCCTGCAATTTCTTTCTCTTAGAGTAGCTTTGATTCTACATTCATATATATCTCCATTTCGTTTCTCATTTCCTTATCATCTGTCTTCTTTCCCTTTCCTTTTCTGCAGGTCTTTAGTCAAGCTTTGCTCACAAGTAATATGAAACATGAATGTACAAGATGTAGTACGGGGAAGTTTCTAGTCTTATTGATGATTGGGGGTCTAATATATCTTATGCTGACGCATGCAAATGCTGAATCTGAAAGTATACTGAAATCTGTTGGGTCAAAGCAAGGAGTAAAGCTTTTCAATGATGAAAGCAGATTAGGAAAATTATGGAGAAAACCACCCAGGCTTCCACCCAAATTATCACCGGATGAAATGGCTGGTAGGAATAAGTCTAATCTTCAGTCTGACGCAGTTAACACTGGATCCCAATGGAAGGCTAGGCAACAAAAGGTCAAGGAGGCCTTTCTCCATGGATGGTCAGGCTACAAGAAGTATGCTATGGGATATGATGAACTTATGCCTCTGAGCCATAGAGGAGTTGATGGTTTAGGGGGTTTGGGAGCAACGGTTGTTGATGCTTTAGATACGGCTATGATAATGGGAGTTGATGAGGTAGTTACTGAAGCAGGTACATGGATTGAAAAGCACCTTCCTGAGAGGATTGCTGCGAAAGGCCAAGTCAATTTATTTGAAACTACAATTCGTGTTTTAGGTGGTCTCTTGAGTGCTTATCATTTAAGTGGACAAGGGGGGAATCAATTTAACAAGGGACCTAAACCTGAGATCTATCTAGAAAATGCTAGGAATTTGGCTGATCGTCTGCTAACTGCATTTACATCAAGTCCCTCAGATATTCCTTTTAGTGACGTTGTTCTACATGAACGCTCAGCACACCCTGCTCCTGATGGCACAAGCAGCACTTCAGAAGTTTCAACTTTACAGCTAGAATTCAACTATCTTAGTTCTCTAACTGGTGATCCCAAGTATAGTATTGAATCAATGAAGGTTTTGAAGCATATAAAAACTTTGCCAAAGGTTGAGGGATTGGTTCCTATATACATAAGGTATAATCTTCCTTTTCCCTTTTTTTTTTTTTTTTTCTCTCTCTTTTCCATCTCTTTTTCCCCAGTGTGTGTGTAGCTTTTCATATTTTCAAACTTCCTATATAATGTTCTCTCTCTGTCTATCTGTCTCTCCTGTCTCAGTTCTACAAGTGATCAGATGAAATTCTTATTGGGAAGATCTTTGGCCCTGAATAATCTTTTTATGGTTGTTTTCTATTATTATGTTCATTATTTTTAGAATTAGTATTGTTTAGTAGCAGTGGAATTGATTTATACTAATTTGAAGGGTCATATGATGTTCTGGTTTAATTCACATTACCTGTCTGAAGTTTAAATAAATTAAACAACTCTTCATATGTTGCTGTTGAGTTTGTGAAAGAGATAATTTTCAAAAAGGATAAATTGGGATATGTACAATGGATGATGGAAATATATTTCTAAATATGGGCTATGTTCCATTACTTCTTCTACAGACAATGTAAGAATGTTAAAAAAAAAAAAAAAAAAAAATGTAAAGTTTTATTTATTTATCTCTCTATCTCTTATGATTCAAATTGCGACTGGTGTTCTTGCATTTTTGTTTAATGCTTCCCTAACTGACCACCCCAGTAAAGCAGAAGTGGGAAGGTAACCTATTGCTGCTGCTATTTTGTCTATGCTTTCCTCGTATGGATAACAATTATCCCTACAATATTTTAAAGGCAGACAGGATTGCTTTTGAACCATCATGCCTGAGACATTCTTTTACCTGAAATCAGTGTTTCCTTGGAACAGTTCCTGGCAAATAACCAATCATTAACATGAACTTGAGCAACTTTTAGGATTTGAAAGCAATTTTTTTTTTTTTTTTTTCCCCTTTTCTGAAGTCCTAGCTTATTCTCATTCACTGAAAGACATTATTTTCCCTTATATTCCTAATTTTGTCCAAGATTTTGTCTATGCTGTCATGACCAAGATTTTGTCCTGATTTTCCTCTACTTCTTTACGTGGATTTTTTTTTTTTTTTTAATTTTTTGCCTCAGTTGTGTTTATTCCGTGTTTATTCCCTTGATAGTCTTGCCTCTTTTCACTTAATTATTCTTTCTATGTGGAACAGGTTTAAAAGATATTTTTAAGTTTTGTTACAAACCCGTGTTTGGAAGAATATCTAGCTTATCATGTCTATTTATGCTTCTACCTCTTTTGACTGCAGCCCTCATTCAGGTGAATTTAGTGGAGAGAACATTAGACTTGGATCTCGTGGGGACAGTTACTATGAATACCTGATTAAAATCTGGCTTCAACTACAGGGAGTTAACTCAACATACTTGCATGATATGTACCAAGAAGCAATGAAGGGTGTCAGGCATCTTCTTGTGCGGAAATCTGTCCCGAATGAACTAGTTTTTATAGGTGAATTGCCTTATGGGCCTCGAGGTGCTTTCAGTCCGAAGATGGATCACCTGGTATGCATTTTCTATCTATGAAGTTTCCTTTTAGTGCCTGAAATTCATAGAAGAATATAGAAATTTGGGATCAGCTTTGTTTGTTTTGTTCCTTGTTCTCCTGATAAACTGAAGTTACTCTCCTCACTATATATAGAGTTATAGAGTTGAAGCAGCTGTGTAATTGGGTTATTTGGGGTAAATGGTTTTCTCAATTATGAAATTGTGACATAATAATGGCAGTAGTTCCAGTTCCTTGCGCTTCATCCCTCTTTCCAAATCCGATTTACAACGAAGGACAGGAGAAATGTAACTTTAATGGTACTGAGTACATGGTCTGATTAGCATTTCTTGGGTTCTGATTTCAAGTTAAAGAAATGACAGAAAAATTTTATGTTAATGTAGACCTACAAGATCTTGCAATGAGACAAATTTTCAGCTACAAAAGGATGGCAGAGACCCCCTCCTTTTTTGGCAAAAGAGAAAGAAAAAAAAAAAAAAAAGAGGGAGAAAAGAACAACTATATGGATATAACATTCACTGCTGAGAATTTCTCAAAGTTCATTGCTGCTGTAGTTGGGTTATATTTTCCCATCAATATGAATACTCGTTTGAAGATGTTGGTGGATCATTTGCTTGTTAATGCTTGCTAATGGTGTAAAATATTACTGTTTATCCTTGCAATCTCATTGGAATGATATCAACCTAATTCTACCCAAGATCAGTGCCCTAAGAAAAATGTTAACAACAATAGAAATTAAAAATAAGAAAGAAAGAAAATTATCTTAGTTCTGCAGTATAGAATACTGAAAATATTTGTTATAAAAATTGTTTTAGGTGTGCTTCCTCCCTGGTACACTTGCTCTTGGTGCCACAAAAGGTACCACTAAGGAGAAGGCAATGCGAGAAAGCAGCCTAACCTTTGATGATTTAGAAAATTTGAAGCTTGCAGAAGATTTGGCTAAGACATGTGTAGAAATGTATGCAGTAACTTCTACTGGTCTTGCCCCGGAAATAGCCTACTTTAATGTTGAGGTAAGTTGATTCAGATTTAGTGTTTCACTCATTTGCACTGCTTATTATGCAATGGGATGATAGTAGTAAAGCATTAAATTGGTATTTAAAACTTTATCTCTCTGATTTATTTATTTATTTACTTCTAGGAGCATTGATTACAAATTCTTGCTGCTAATAATAACGCTAATAATTTTTATTTTTTATTTTTTTAAATAAAGGTCGAAATAAACGTGACTTTTAATCTTGAAATTCTTCATATTTCTCAGTCTGAAACTTTTTTCCTATTTGAATAAGTAAATTTCTTCAGTATGAAACAATTGCCTTGATACACATTCTTCAACATCATTGAATAGAATATACTAGACAAACATTGAAATAGATAAACAATCACATCTTTAAATTATTTTAGTATTTGGAATTCCCAGATCGATATGTGAACTAAAAACAAGCAGAACTTTTGCAATCTTGTAATTAAGCAGATTTTTAAGAAGAAAGATAGAAATTAAATAGTGATGAAGAAAAGCCTTTTAGGAGTATGTTGTTATAGTATGAAATGGGAATACCTACAACTGAATCGGACTAGTTGAGTTTGAATGATTATAATTTTGGGTTCTTGTTCAGACAGTGTCAGAAAATAAAGAAAAAGATATTAATATTTGGATTCTTATGCAATATCTTGAACAATAGGAGAATCTAATTATTAGGCCTTATAAAATACATTTTTAATGATGATTTGCTAACCTATCAAAGGAAAGTGGACTTCCTAAAAGCAAATTTAGTTCCAATTTAAAACCATAAGATTATGTTCAAATTAATGATTTGATCCATACCTCTCTGAATTTAAGATTTTTAGGTGAAAACAGAAGAACCGTAGTTTGGTTCAACTTTATATAAACCTCAGTTTGTTTCGGTCTCTGTGATTCAATCTGAAACTGATGAAAATCCAAATATTGAACTGACCAAACCAAATTAAGTCAATAGTTACTATACAGAAATGGTTTTGGCTGTTGAATCACTGAAATAAGTTCTCTGCCTTTCCTGCTCATTTTTCCATTACAATAAAATATGAATGAGTCCCTGCCCGAAGCAACAAATAAAATTATAAGATAAATCCCTTAGAAACTGTTGCAATTAGACATAGTTAATTTTTCATCTGAAAAGGATTATTGCAAGCTAAGACCTTTCCCCTTTATTCCCATTGTTCTTTTGATAACCACTCCAAAATTTTTAACAGGATGCACCTGTAACTGTAGTGATCTAGTAGACTATTATACCAAAGCAACTATTTTCTCTGTGATCACTGGTTTCTGATTTCTCTTATTAATATGTTTTTTTTAATAGAGATCTGTTGTTTATTGATACAATGAGCAGGGAAATCCTGAAGGTGGTCCTGATGGTGGAAATAAGAACAATAAATATGTTAAGGACATTATCATTAAACCTGCTGACCGTCACAATCTTTTGCGCCCTGAAACTGTTGAATCATTATTTGTTTTGTACCGAATCACAGAAGATCCAAAGTGAGCCTTGATAATTTTCTCAATTAACATTTATGCTCACCTTAGTTTTTTATTATTATTTTTTTTAGTATTAATTATCGAGCTTAAAGAATATTTACAAACTCCTAGTGCTTTCCCTGCAGATATCGTGAGTGGGGCTGGGAGATTTTCGAGGCATTTGAGAAGCATACAAAAGTTAAATCTGGTGGTTATACCTCCCTAGATGATGTTACTGTGCTTCCTCCGCCAAGAAGAGACAAGATGGAGACCTTTTTTTTGGGTGAAACCCTGAAGTATTTATACTTGTTATTTGGAGAGAATGAGATTATCCCGCTTGATGAGTTTATATTCAACTCAGAAGCTCATCCTTTACCAATTATAGGCAATAGTAGAAAACAATAATGTCACAACTCCAAAATCTATAATAGCGAATAGAATACCTTCAGATCATACTTAGCTGTGGTTGACCTGAGAGTTCACATGAAATCTTTAGTGGTTTTATGTTGTTGTCATACCTAACCCGAAAGTTGTACCCATCATGAGGTGGCAAACTTTGCTGCCTCCTTTATTTGCTCATTGGGAATTACTTGTATCCAAATACTGTATTTCTGGGTTTTTTTTTTTTTTTTTTTTAATTTCTTTTATATAGGCTTCAGCGATAATGGTTGACAAAGCATTCTGGTACTGTAAAATGTTGTATAAGAGTACGTATTGTGTTTTCTGGTGGAATTCCAAGATGTTGAGCATTTTCTGCTGACCAATTGCATGGCTATTGTAAGCTAAACTTTGTTAAGATTAAATTGATATACAATTGCTCAAATGCTGGACATTCTCTTTCTGTAAGTTTACAGTTAAGCTTTTCATATTTGTTAGGTCACATCATGTTCTGTGCTTTCGCACTGGTCTTGAAGAAGAAACAAATGATCACCATCACGGATGACACTCAAGTCATCTATTTCTGCATCTTCTGCATTTACAGCCTTTGAAAAGTTGTGATCTCCAAATTTTTGACCTGCAGGTACATAGGTTGCTTGTGACTACCAGACAAAGCAGCTAGAAGTTAAACATGCATGCATTACTTGGCCAATATAGCCATTTACTAATCCAGGTTAGAAATATACTTCTATTTTACTTAATGAAATGAGTTTAGAATGTAATCTTATTTGTGGTTTTGTTTCTAAATTCTGCATCTCAGGCTTTTGTAAACCTGATTTCAGCTCAAGAGGGAAAAAAAAAAAAAAAAAGAAAAGAAAGCTTTACCTGCAATCCGGAATAGCTCTTCTAGTGAATCAGGTAAGATGATTAACTTTGGCAGTGGCTTCTTGGATGTCCTATGCTTTTGAACCTTCATGTGAATGGTGACACGCTTCGTGGTAAATTTTGTAGCTTGTCTATTAGTGAGGCAGTTAGAATTGTTCGAACTGGCTTCTGTTGGCTTTCTGTGGCAATCATGAGAACACTCTGGGGCCTCATTTATGGTTGGTTTGGCAACACTTTCCCTGGCTTCTTTGGCTGTTTCTAGTCCAAGGAACTCTATTCTGTGCTCATCTTGTCCTATTCTGTTTTTATAACTCAGCAAAAGATCATATATGCTTTTATTTGACTGCTTTTCTGCTACTGCAATTGGTGTCCATCCTCTTGCATCTGGTTTATTTACACATGCCCCTCTTTCGAGCAAAATTTTGACCATTTCTAGGTGCCCTTCACGAACAGCAACATGAAGGGCAGCTTGGCAATCTTCATTTAATGATTTTGTATCGACATTGCACCTAGTACTACTGTAACAATTTCTCAGTTGATTCTTCAGCTTGGCTTCTGAACTGGAGATCTGGTCAACCACCAGGTTTGTCTGTGAATCAACATTGATATTCTCCTGATCAGTGCCATGAGAATAGCTGTTTCCTTCATGCCATTCATCAGGTGTCAAGCTGTAATCAGTCTGTTGGTCCGCATAACCTGAGTTTCCAGATCCTTTGAGTCTCTGTGTTTGAAAAACATGTACACAAATCAGAACTTTGTTTTGTCATTCAGGAAAATGAATTGTAAAATGCATATAATAAAGTGTTGTTCGCTATTTTCACCTGGAAAAGATTATTCATAATAATATGCTCGTCTTCTGCATTTGCTTTAAGAATGTCCATGAATGCAGTTCTGTTCAGTCGCAGTAATTGAGAAACTTCAGTGGTTCTAAAAGTGAATGGCTGAGGCCTTCCACATAAAACTCCAATCTCTCCAAAAATTTCACCTATTAAAGTTTTCCCTATTACACGGTCACGGCCGTCAGTATTGGCTGCTATCTCCTGCGTCCATGAAAATTCTTGTGTTAGGAAACCTTGGGACAGAAATCAATCCATACTTATATAACTAGCCAACCAAAATGATCGGAAAACCTTACCACTGCACCGGAGACCAATATATACATTTCAGTTGGGGTCTCGTTCTGCAGAATTACATCTTCCTTGGGGGGAAAGTATTCAGCTTCCATTTGAGGAACCTTTCAAATGGCAGAATACATAAGAAAAGTTTCATCCCTGAAGTGCAAGGAGATTAAAGTTCATACTGTTTAAAATTTTTTATTACTGATTTATATCTTTCCACATAGTACAAGAAGAGAGAGAAAATAAATAGTCCAACAGGAAGTGGGAAATTACCAATTGGAAGAGGAAGTCATAGGAAACGCCTTGGAAAAGACACAGATTTTGGACAATCGGGAAAAACAAGTAGTGTGATATGCTGGATCGAATGGCTTTTGGTAAGGCATTCAAGGCTTCTTGCTGGTTTAACCCTTCAGTTTTGAACTTGAGACAAACGTGGGACAACATCTGATCTTGTATGCGTGGGGGTAACTGATTCCTCTTTGCAAACTCTGAAGCAGCTTGGACTGTGTCCCTCTGCAACAGAATTAAGATATTATTTGTTAAAATGAATCTTGTCGTGCTGTTGTTGTTGTTTTGAAGAGGTTGCAGCACTAACCCCATCCATCTCCCAGTAATGGGAGAGGGGGAGGGTGGGAGTACTGACTTGAGAGACCACTTTCTAGCTTATTATACCTGTGTGTGCATGATACATGTTTCAATTCAAGGTGTTGTATGAAAAAGTGGTGGAGTTGGGTGCTTCTATTTTGTGGGTAATTGTGTCAAAGTAGGCCGAAACCTTGCTCATGGAAAAAGATACTTCGAAGTGTTAAAAGCAACTTCTCAAATAAAATGCTAAAACAATTAATGTAGTAATAGCATGCCATGCATGCCAGCCAGCCAGCCAGAATTACTAGCATTACTCTTTGTGGAGAACATCAGTAAATGACTCAATGATTGAAGCATACCATTCAAATTAAACTTGATTTGTGGGACTTTAATGTTTTCATTTGTAATTATTGAGAGAGAAAAGAAGGGGAGAGAGAGAGAGAGAGAGAGAGAGAGAGAGAAAGAGACGTACGAAAGTTCTGGTGCGGCTGGTCCAGTGAACAACAAGGTTGGTCATGTTTCCAATTATGTAAGATGTCAATCCCAAGTTGAAAAGCATGTAGAAAATATCGAAGAGCATTTCCCTGGGATTCTCGGCATGCAAATCACCGTAGCCAGTTGTGGTAAGTGTGACGATGGACCAGTAGATTGAAGTAATGTACCTGTCCCACAGCTTCTCTTTCTTGAAATTCGGATTCACTGCCCCAATCCATGTTCTTCCCGGATCCGGATATCTGTCTGCAATCACATAGTTAAAGCATCCAGCACAATGTACGGCAAACAACGTTACCTGATCATCATCATGAATTAAAAACCATTAGTATAATCATCACCATATATCAATTGTATTCTTCTTGATTGATTAATTTCTTACTGATGTGAGCTTTGTGCACCGAGTCCAGAAGTAGTTGAACCGGATGTCTTTCTCCAGTCTGTTGGGAATTACACAAGGGTGAGAGAGAAAAGAGAAAATTTTGATTAATTTGCAGTGGAATCGCTGGACTAACCTGGCGAATAGGGAGCTGACTCTTCTGAGACGCCAAAGCCTAAGCATGCTGACAACCTTAAATCCAAGACCACCGCAATGATCCGTGAAAAGGAGGCTGATGGATTGGAATGGCAGCGTTGAGCAGACGTCAAATATGAACCAGGTCGATATGTACCTGCCAGTGCCACACAGGCCCCCGGTTGAGTTGAAATAAATATCACTTTCCAAGTTTCATTTCTGTGATGCCAATTATTATAAATTAATTGTAGTAATAGTAACAATAGTAAGCTCTGTCTCTCACCTAATTGCTATCCTTTTCGGATCATCAATGAGTAGATACGATTGGCTATCAAGATAAGCGACGAAGAAGGTGAGAATGATGTCAATGCCGAAGAAACTGTTAACAATGTTGTCAATTATGGACAATGCATTCTGCTTGCAAGGCAGAAATGCAAACTCAAATGGTGAAATCCAGGCCGAATACACAACCAGAACAACCAGAAACATTTCCCATGCCCTGTGGTTTAAAACAAACAACAAGAACAAAAACAGACGGTATCAGAATCACCCAAACCCAGTAGCATCATTAATTACCAGTACTCTCTCTCTCTCTCTATAAATATATATATATAGATATAGTAATGCAAAGAGACAAAAAGAAGATTCATCATCATCAACATAACCATCACCTATAACGCGGACTGAACGGCGAAATGATGTACCGTCGCAGTTTAGTTGTTCTGTTGATTCTAGCTCCAAGTGATGGAAGGAGATCAGAAGAAAAGAAGCCGCTGTCGGTTCTTGTATCGTGGTGGTACTCCTCCACACAAAACCGTTGGAGGAAGTTCTTGGGGTTAGAAAATGACATATTTTTTCTTTTTCTTTAAAGGGGGGAGAGAGAGAGAGAGACAGAGGAACCTTGAACTCTTCCCCGTGTTCCAAGATACACACAGTACGGCCTGTGTTATAGAAACTTCCCTAGCTAGCTAGAAGGGTAAAAGATCCAGATGGAAAGCAGTCTATATATATAGGCAAAGTCATACACGGGTAAGGAGGCCTCTGCTTTTTCTTCCTACTTTATTTTATTTTTTTGGCTTCTCTCTTCTCTCTTTAAATAAGCTTCTTGTGATACAATATATGCACGTACTGTGTGCTTTAAAGAGAAAGAAAAAGAAGCACAGGTAGGTTTAAAGTTTTTGAATAATATTGGAGAAAACCAAAATGGAACGGAACTCCAAAGTGGCAGACGTGAAAATGCAGAAGAAGTTGCAGAGGAGAAGTGAGGTTTCTCTGTAATAATAAGGCAAAGAGAAACCCGGTTGTAGTCGTACTGGTTTTGTTTAATGGTTAATGGTTAATGGTAATGGTGATGGTGGGAGCTCCATCATCAATAAATGTGGATTTTTGAAAATCACCTTATTACAAAAATTCAAAGGACTGATTTTGAGGTGAAGTTTTTTCTTTTCAGATTCTACAAAATGGACCAGACAAATTTTTTTAGTAGGAAGGAAGGTGGGAAACCCCTTTGGCTTCACCCAAATAGTTAACAGCCGAAGTCTTGAGTTCGATACTTGTTCACATTTTTTCGAATAAGAGTTAAATTTTACAAACATAATTTGGGAGTCGAATCCAAATTAGTTAGAACAGTGACTCTACCAATTGAAAAGGAAGAAAGGGGGAGGGGAAATGGGGGTGAGGTATGGATGGACACACACACCTACAAGACTAATAGTCAAGTAATTTTACATGTAACATAAAAATTTATTACTATTAGTTGTTTTTATTTTTGAAAAATCCTCGTAAATAATTATCTTGAAGTCTTAACTAATTTGAAATCGAACTGACTAATGAGAGACGTAGAATTGTTTGTTTATGGAATGCAATAAGAACCATATATATATATGTGGGGGAAAAATAAAAATGTATTCCCTCCATATTATCTAATCTTCTCAGCCGACCCTTTTCTGTATTCCTTTTTTCTTCTCCATCTTTGCCTTTCCTCAGATAAGTTCGGACCCTTTTTTTTTTTTTTTTTTCTTTTCGTGATAAGCAGAGATTCACTTTTGTCGTTCATATTGCAAGACCACCACCTGCTTTTCATGGCATTCATGTGATAAAAATAGAATAACATTAAAAATAATCATAAACAATTATTAAATCTAATACCATAAAAATAAATAAAAGATGTAATTTTTTTTTTAAAAAAAAGTGAAATAATTATAGAGGTTAAAGTTGGAAATTTTCCTAAATATTTATTCTAATTGTTTTGAGTACTTAGTTGAGGGATGCGTGTGTTAAGGTTCTGGATTATACGGAATGGAATTTAATAATAAAATAATAAAATAAAGTAAATTTATGGTGTGCCCCATGCTCCTTTGAGACAAATCTCCCCCTTAAAACTGTGACAGAAACAAGAAGAGAGGCAGGTCAATCTAGAGCTAAGAGAGGACAAAAGGCAAAGCTTTTGGGGATACCTTTTGAACGAAGGAATTCAAAGGAAAGGAATAACATTAGCAAAAACAAAAAGAAAAAAAAAAAAAAAAAGATTTGATTTTGTGCGGAATTGGGATTTTTTTTTTTTATATTATTATTATAAAAGAAAAGAGAGAAGAAAAATGGGTTATGGGTGGGGAATAAAAGGAATAAATTAGTTTAAAACACTTAGATTTACTTTTATTTGCAAGTATTTTGATTTTGTGAGTGGACAAAAAAATTAATTAATTGCGTTCATTTTTTTTTTTTTTAAATTATACTAATTTTATTTCTCATATATTAAATAAAAAAAAAATTAATATCGACCACATTTGACTACTATAAGATGGTTAGAAGAACGTAATGTATCAAGAAAAAAAATAGGAAAATTACTCCCTATTGTTTATGGTTTTGGTGTAGTTGGTCATTTTTCTTTATTTTTTATATAGTAGGTCTCCAATGTATAACACGTTGGTGCATTTGATCTTTTTCTTCACAATATCTATTATTTAGGAAGTCAAATTTTGTGAAGGAAAAGACCAAATGCACCAATTTATTATACATTGGGGACCTACTAAATTAAAAATAAAGAAAAGGGACCAATCACACCACTGATCAAAAGATTAGAGATCAAAATTTACTAATTTTGCAAAAAAAAAAAAATTATATATATAAAAAGACAACAAAAAAAAAATTATAGATTTAATTTACCATTAAATTGATTTGATCAAGTTGATTTTATAATAGGTCTAACTAACAATTTTGTTATATCTTACCAAACAATTACTTGCCAACTAATTAGACTTACCAAATTGTCAATAAAATGGGGGGTAATGACAGTGTAGTTAATTAGACTCTATTTATTATAACTTTCAAATATATAAATATATAAAATGTTAGTATATTTAATTCTTAAATTATTTTTGATTAACCTGTTTATTTACTTTTTTAAAAAATACATTATTATAGATATATTATCCTAAATTTATTCATTTATACTTTGAAAGGGCATTACGGTAAATATATAATACATTAAAGATGGTAAAAGATATTATTCCAAAATAGTATCTTAAGAGACAATAGTTCTAAGAGAAAAATTTGTTATTTTAGTCCCTGTATTATTATCATTTGGATAATAGGATCTCTATTTTATTTTAAATTGGACAAAGGAGTTATTCCATAATTTTTAACTACCTAAATTCACGTGTTAAGCATGTGCATGTTCCATAAAGAACACTTTTGTAATTTATGAAACTATTCACGTCCTAATGAAACTGTGCTTTTTTCATTTTCAATTATTTTTTTCTGGGATAACTTTATTGGAAGAAATGAGAGTTTATTAGGATTTTAGTTAGATAATAAGTTTATAAATGACAAAAATACTCTTAATGGGACTAGCATATATTTGACACGTGAATTTCGGAGGCTAAAAATGATCAAAATTTTGCTAAAAGGACCCTTTTATCCAATTAAAAATAAAACAGGGATCCAATTGTCTAAAACATAAAAACAAAAACCCGTTTGTTCAAATAATAATAATACGAAAATTAAAATGACGAATTTTCTAATCCCACATTCAAACTTCATTAATATTAATATCATTATTCTTTTAATTTTTTTTTTATTTCTAAAATAACTATAATTTATGCTCTTTCATATTATAACTAATTTTATTATACCTTACTAAACAATTACTTGGCCAACTAATTAGACTCACCAAATTGTCAATAAATCGGAGTAAATACAGTAGTTAATTTGAGTCTATTTATTATAACTTTCAAATATAAGTATATAAAAAAAATTTGTATATTTAGTCGTACATTATTTTTGTTCAATCTGTTATTTATTTCTTTTAAAATTACTTTATTATGGATATACCATTATACATTTAATTATTTCTCTTATTAAAGGGTATTTTGGTAAATATAATATATTAAAAATAGTAAAAATTATTATTCTAAAATAGTATCTTAAGAGACAATAATCCCATATAGAAAAATGATCGTTTTAATCCCTATATTATTATTATTTGGTTAAAGAGACCTTTATTTTTATTTTTTGGACAATAGATCTCCATTTTATTTTAAATTGGATAAAGGGGTCATTCTAACAAAATTTTGATAATTTTTAACCACCTAAATTTGCATGTGAAGCATTTGTATGTCCTATTAAAGATTTATAATCTCATTAACATGTTCATGTGTTAATGAAACCCTAGTTTTTTTCGTTTCTGATTATTTTTTTCTTAGATAATTCTATTGGAAGAAATGAGAGTTTATTAAGATTTTAGTTAGGTAATGAGATTATAAATGACAAAAAAAGCCCTTCGTCGGACTTGCACATGTTTGGCACATAAATTTTCGTGGCTAAAACTGATCAAAATTTTGGTAAAATGACTCTTTTGTCCAATTAAAAATAAAATAAGAATCCAATTATCCAAAAATAAAAACATAGACCCGTTTATCCAACCGATAATAATAAGAGAACTAAAACGACTAATTTTCCAATCCCACATTAAAACTTCAGCAATATTGTTATTATTATTCTCTTAGGGGTTTTTTATTTATCAGGTAATTGAAATTTATAACCTTTCATATTATAATTCAAATTGAATTTGAATATGTTACCAACTCAGTTGTTAGTTGTAATCTGTACCACCATTTTGTTTCATATAAACTCCCTTCTCCTTTCTTTTCCCTAAAACCTTATGTACACAGACTAATGGACCTACTAGCTAGAAGTAAGAAGGAAAGTTGCACGATCATCTTAATTAAAGTTTTCTAATTTATTTACTCGCTTTGAAGGAGAAGAAACCGACCATTTTCGATGTCTCTCAACGTTCTTTTCTGTGGCCATCTGATTCCATGGAAGGTCAGACTCAAGAAGGGGTCCCCCCATATCTATGACTCCCTTAAAAGATTTTTTGTCCTCCTTCCTTCTAATTATATTTATTTTCCCCTTCATGTTCTTCTTCTACTGTTTCTACCGACTTTTGATCCAACTATAATAAATGCGACAAGTGTTTTTATGCAAATTGTTGAACAATTGATGGTGGTAGTGGGGAAGACAGTTTTCTTCGTTATATAGAATGTATCTGGCCATATATAGTTCGAATCATTAAAGTCTCCGAGAAAGACCATGATAATTTTTTTTTTTTTTTTTTAATTAGATTATTGAGTATTGAAAGTTAGTGTTTTGATTAATTCCAATTTGATTCGAATTGCGTCTGTAAATTTTAATTCTTATACAAGTGAACGTCTCATTCTTATTCTTATAAAGTGCTCACAAAAAGTATCGAACTTGATATCTCGCGTGGCACAGACCACTTTTTTGACTAATCCGGACTTTAAATTTTGTTTTTTGTGTGTGGATAAGGTGGGTCCATCTTTCAAAAAAAAAAAAAAAAAAAAAAAAATTCTTCAATTATTTTGTTTACACAATTTTCTTATTTGTTTATTTTAATTTGTGGATTTTAGTCAACAAGTCTAGTCTTTGAAAATCATTACTTCTATCTATTCATGATTGGAGGAAATTAAAGAAAGTACATCTGAAGGGAAGGAAACGTGTCATCACATGAGAAATGGTCGTTTAGTTTGCGTATCCATTAATTAATATATATATATATATATATATTAAAATTTTGACATATTTTCACTTGTAACATACTTTAAACTCATAACTTTTTGAATAAATTATTATTAATTGAATTATACTTTCTTGACAATAGCCATTAATCAATATCAATGTGATTTTGTTAATCTTATTATTATACAAAATTAAAATCAAAATCAAAATTTGATAATTTTATCTATAAAAGAGTAATACATATATATATATATATATATATATTGAAATTATTGTATATTAGTTTTTTTTTTAATTAAAACTTTATATTTTTTAAAATAATTATTCTTACATTTTACATTGAAAATAATTAAAATTATATACATATTATTAATTAGACTACAATAGCTAAACAAAATAAGTAATTCGTTAATATAAAACAATATCAAAATAAGTAACATTAAAATTAATTAATTGATAAATAATTAACTATATAATAAATCGTAATATATATATATATATATATATATATATATATATATATTTATATAATGTTGAATGTCAATAGTAAATAAATAATAAAAAAAATTAAATATTTTAGTTCTTATATTTTTCTAATTTATTATTATTATTATTATTTATAATCAAATTTCTATTTCCATTTTGATTCTGTAAGGAGTCCTTTCCAACTAAAATTTGACAATTTTTAATTATGAGAGTTTACATGACAAATATATATGTCTTGTGAAAGGAAATTTTATTATTTGCAATCCTATCAATTAGCTCAAATCTTAATAAACTGTTATTTTTTCCAATCAAACCATCTTAAAAGGGAAATAGTCGATAATAAAATACATTTAAAAGTTGAATAAGATTGAAGGAAATGAGGTTTTCATTAAAATATTAATTGGTTAATGATATTGTAAATAACAAAATTAAAAAAACCTTTCATAGGACATGTATGTACTTGGCACCTAAATTTTAATTACTAAATATTGTCAAAATTTGGCTAAAAGGATCTCTTTATCTAATCAAAAATAAAATGAGGATTTAATTGTTAATAAAAAAAGTACCAATTTGTTTAAACAATAAAAATATGAGGACTAAAATATCTAATTTTCCTAATTAAAATTACAAATGAAGTGATTTTCCATTTTTTTTTATTTTTAAAATCGTGAAGACCAAAATTTAAAAAGTTATTTAAGCTATAAAATGAGTCAAAAATTCACATTTGAATTTTCAATGTCCTTTTTACTTTGAAAATGTTGTTTCAAAAAATATAAATTTTTAAAAATTCTAATATAGATATATAAATCAACTATATTTTTTTAAAATTTAAATATTTAATTACATATATGTACATATATATTACAACAGTTTTAATATAACTATTTATTACTATTATTTATCAAAATAAACCGGGTAAAGAGAAGGAAATGTGTAAGCTTATATGCAAGGTAAGATTTGTCACTTCGAGAAAAAGATGATAGCTTAATAGTGTGACTTTCCTTTTTTTAATTGTCTACACTTGGCGTATTAAGTGAAGGTCATCTCATCAAGGATACAACCTTTGTGCAAAATTTAGCCATGTATTACAATTTTGGGGTCTATTCTCATAGACCTTTTCCAAATTAGTCAATAATGATAAGAAGTGCATAATAAGTGGAGACCATCTTATTATCAAGGACAACCTTGTGACCAAATTTAGCTATGTACTACAATCTTGGGGTATTTTCTCACAGACCCCTTCAATATTAGTCAATAACGATAAGAAGTACATATTAAATGGAGGTCTTAGTTCGAATATTATCAGGGACAATCTTATGTCAAATTTCTCATAGATTCCTTTGAGATTAGTCGATAATGATAAGAAGTGCATATTAAGTAAAGGTATTGAGTTCGAATCTCATCAAAGATAGTCTTAAATCAAATTTTAGCTATATTATACAATTTTTAGATCTCTTTTCATTAATTCCTTGCAAATTAGTCAATAACAATAAGAATACCAGAATTACCAAAAGATTTGCCCCTTCGGGGGCGGGTGGGGGTGTTAGCCAAGTAAGAGAAAGGAGAAAAGTAGATGGATGATGGGAGAGAGGTAGGGATGGAAAAGTAGTAAGAAGGTATATATGGCTTGGAAGCACATGCATCATGTGCATTTGTCTTGGTTGGCTTGGTTCAGTTTTAATTTATTAGCACATGTTTGTCCTTCTAATTTGAAGTTGAGTTCAGGCCAATTCTACGTGTCGAAAATATTGAATCAATATGAGATACTGTATTCGTTCACTTTATAAGTTTGAGTCAAATTAAATTGATAAATTTAAATTTAAATAAGTATAAATTATAGATTCATTTAAATATGCATAATTCAATTCAATTTCTAATTTTAATTTTATCATTGATCTTAAATAACTAATTTGATTGTTTTTTTAATTAAGAACTTATATAGGTCTTATTGAAGTTGGTATGTATATATAGTCTAAATACTCAATAAATTCTAACCCTAAGTAGGGCGCGATTATCAAATGGCAACTATTAATGATGGAAGACAAATCTTCAGGACTGAAGGGCTTCTTGTGATATTTCAAAATGAAGAAGACATCTTCAATTCAAAACAACGGGCCACTTAAGGAACAAAAAGTGGAAAAATTTGTAAGTTTGTTACTTCGGCTAACTGGAGTGACATGGAACCCCCATGAGTCCACTCAAGTCACTCCCCTCTACTAGTCGGACTCACCCTACCCCGACACACATCATTATAAGCAGAGTCAACTGGGGATGACTCTACTTCGGAGGTCATCATCAGTCTGTCGTATCGGGCATTTAATGGCCCTAATACCTGAAGCAGAGAAATACATTTACTTCCCAGCTTGCACAATGCATGAGTGTACTTACAAGACATGTGTCATTCTCTGATCGGCTACGTACCACCATAAGTAACAATAATAGCCACCTAAATAAGATTCTAAGTTTTTCGTTCCTTTATACTTGAATATTCTGATATTCTAGTATGGGTGGAATCTCTACAACTTAATCATCAAAGATCATCACCGGAGACACCTCTCCGGTCAATGACTTATTTTTTAAGTGACTTAGACGTTCTATGTAAGCTTATCGATCTATTCAGTACACAAAGAAAACGATTCCCGATCAGTTATCAAATAAGATTTTACATTATAATAGATTAAGTTGCAACCTACTTATCATGATCCTATACTTTGGGAGAGAGTCAATGGAATGGAATGGAAATGGACAACTCTACCCATATCCTTTTTCTATTTTATTTTATTCTTAATAATTAATAGCTTCAAACTTAAAAAAAAAAAAAAAAAAAAAAGGTCATCTTCATGTCCTTTGTGATCAAGAATCATCATCAAAAGTCTTATATATATATATGTATTTCTCTTGGCCTTGTCCTTTGATGGATCATGGGGATCTTTTATATATATATTGCTAAAAGAAATGAAGGTATAGAATGAGAAGAAGCATACAACTTCCTTTTGAAAGTGAAACTATGACAATCAAAGATTATATATAGCATCCACCATAGAACAAAAAGATTCATCTAAAAATATTCCCTTTCATGCATGCATGGTTCAAAATCATCCATCATTACTATTGACTACTAAATAATATTCCTAAAAAAAAAAATGATTAATTTTGGATTCTTTCTTGGTAACAGGAAATGCCAATCATAAATTAAATTTATTTATTTATTTAATATTCTTATCAACTAATTAAAAAAAAAAAAAAAAATTCACATGAGATAGACCTTTAGATTACTTAACTGAACCTTCTCCAAACATGAGTTAAACTTAAAACCTTTTATCTGACAAGTCAAATTAAGGTACCTAAATTAAAAAAAAAAAAATTCACGTAATTAAATTACCATCTTATTCTCAAATTAACACGTTTTTAGGATTACAAAGGCAGCCGGGCGTGCATCACTTCATCAATTATTAATTAATTAATTAATTAATTAATTAATGAAGCGATTCTTCTGAAATTAGTTCTAACAAACCACATGATTAAAGAGAAAATGAACAACCAGAAACCACCAAAGAAGAAAAAAAGGAACAAGCAGGAACCTTATCTTTAATATGCGAATTGCGATATCGTGGTCCTCTCAAGGAGGGAGGGTGGTCCTCTCAAGGAGGGAGGGTGGTCCTCTGTCCAAACTTCTCCAGTGTTTCTTTTTTTTTTTTTTTTTTTTTCTTCTTCTTCTTTTCTTTTTCGGCCATTCGGATGTATTATTTTGCATGTGGTCCTTAATTAATCTGAATAATTAAGAAAATTAGTTTAGTTTATTATTATTATTATTATTTTGCTTTTTTCCTTCTTATTGGATTGGAGCAGCCGCTAGCTAGCCTGGTCTCTAATCCGGTATAAAGGGTTTGAATTGGTTCCCGTAGACAGGTCAGATTGGAAGACCAGTCTAATTATTCAGAGGGTGAGAAAATAAATTAATTAGGGATACAAAGGAAAATTTAAGAGACAAAAACTAGAAATAGATAAAAGAAAAATTAGAAATTAAAGATTAAATTAATGTTGAATTATCTCTACCAAAAAAAAAAAAAAAGGATTATTAGGGCTTTTTGGCTTTGAGGTGTTTGATATAAATGTTAACTCTAATCATTTCAATAGTCTCAAGGTATATTTTATGTATGTTTTAAATTTAAAATTTAAAATTTTTTTTTTTTAAATTTATTTAGATACCTTTAATTGTTTAAATACTTACTTTTAAAACGTTTTAACATACATAATAATACATTTAATAGAAGACATAGACATTTAAGATTTTTAAATTATTTTAATAAATATGTATATATATATGTTTTACTATAAATTTTTTTTTCCGGGTTCTATAGATTACAAATATTATTACCATAATAAGGAGTCTTTGTTAGAGTGGTAGTAGCTTAATCTATGTCCATAAAAAGTTGTAAGTTTAAGTCAAGTTGGAGGAAAAAAACGTTCCAATTTTAAGAAAAACAATCAAACAATTTTTTTTTTTTTTTTTTCATTCTATTTTAGAATAGTTCAAAAAAAAAAAAAAAAAAAAAAAGAAGATAAATTGCTAAGAAAAAAAATGGGAAGAAAATTAGCATAAAATTTTGAAATTCATCAATTACTTTCATTACTTGTCAAATCATTGCGTATTTAATAAACACATGCAAGAACCATATTAAAACGTTTTCAAATATACATTCATTAATATATATATGCCAACCTAATAAGTGATTCAACATTTCTTTTGGAGAATTTTGCACCTAACTAAACTAAAGTACTAAATACATAAAATGCAAAATGTATATATCATGTCCAGGTGCTAGAATTACCCAAAAAAAAAAAAAAAAAAAAGGAAAAAATGTCCAGGTGCGAGACTTTACATCACTAGCTGTTTAGCTTATGGTCGTGGAAGAACCTATGTGTGTATACATATATATATGTTTCATTTATTTATTTATTTTTTAAAACCTCAAAACCTTACCTGAAACAGGACCCAAAAGCCAATAAAGAGAACTTATGTATTTTTCTAGTTTATTTTAACGTCATGCATGAATGATGTAATAATAATAACTATAGAATACAGAAAATGATTGCAAGGAAAGAAAAGAAAAAGAAGTATTTGTGGTAAGATTTGTATTATGTATGAACAAGGAAATTTCTGTTTTCATTTTTTATGGTTTTTCTTTCTTAAGGATTTTTCAAAGAAAGCGGAAAGGAACTGATCCTAATACAGTCTGTCAGAAGGGTTCATTGCTCATTTACTCAATTTTAAATGAAATTCTACGTGAAAAAGGGTGAAGAATCATTGGCATCTCGAAGCTAATTCTGCAAAGGACTCCTTATCAAAGTTTTGGAATAATTATCTAACTCTTCAGGATTGCTTGGAGTGATTGGGTTGTTTTTCATATATATATATATATATATATTTCTTGTTTATGGTTTTAATTTTTTCTTCCCTTTTCTTCTCCTTTTTTTTGGGATAGAATTTATGGGATTTTGAAGCATTTTAGAGCGCATCTGGGGAACTAAGAGTTCATATAGACAACTATTTCTTTATTTTGGATGGATATATGAATTTGGAATGTAATATCTTAAGCTATTTTTCATAATTAGTTTCTTTTTTTTTTTTCTTTTAATAAAAGGTATTTAATACTTTTTTTTGGGGGGGGGGGGGGAAATAGTATTTATTCTTCCATTTAATTTTTTATTTTTAGCGGATAAGTTTTCGCATATTTAAAAGATTAAAATATTTTCAACTTTGTATTCTATTATAAAAAATATAAAATGAGTATTAATTTGTAAATATTTAATTAAAAGATACTAAAGAAAAAATATAATACATATAGTTTATTTTTGTAATGTAGAAAATTTAAAAATTAAACACTTATTAATTAGCCAACATGATTTTATTGAGCTTTGACATGAGCAATTAAATTCCCTTGTCTAGCTTAGCATTTAATATTTTGATTCTTCATTTTTTTTTTTTTTTTTTTTTTTTTTTTTTTTGCAGTGATGAGACATTTGAGTTTTCAATTTAAACTTGTCATTTATATTATTTATTCATGGTAATAAAACATCAAATATTAAGTCCGCTAAAATTTTTAATAATCTTTTCTAATTAATTTTTATACCTAAAAAAAAATATTGCATATTACAATAGTTTTAAATAAAGTAAGTGATTATATTAATATTCAAAAAGTTTCCTCTACCCTAGAGTTTTCTTTCCTTCTTTATAGTTTTTCGTCTCTTTCCCATCATTGTTGATCCCAACTTAACACGACTTTTAAGTAGAGATGGCAATGAGGATGGGAATTTGTAGGAACTCTTTTATCATTGTTGTTCTTAATCTCTGCATGTATTTTATTATTATTATTATTATTTTTTCATTTTTATCCCTATTGAGAATAACTACCATTTTTTATCCCCGTTCCCATCAGAGATCAGAGATCTCAACAAATTTTTTTACCGTATATTATTCTCATAAAAAATTTCATTTTTTTTTTTTTTTTGTTAAAGTTTTAATAGAAATTATTAAATAAATTTTGTAAAATAAAAAAACTATTTATTAAATACCTTTTATGTTTTGTAAAAAAGACATAATTCAATTGATAGCAGCCTCACTTATAATCTAAGAGGTCATGAATTAGAGACATAATAAAGGTGAAAAGCCTCTAAACTTTAAAAAAAAAAAAAAAAAAAAAAAACCTCTATATTTTACTATTATGAAAAGGTCAATAATTACTAACAAAATTGTCAAATTTAGTCCTTAAACCACTACAAGAAAAGGGAGAAAATAGCTACCAAGAGTACGATCGTAATTCGGTCGCTATTTCGTAAAAGACGACCAAACACTCACCGAAATGTTCGACTAAATCAAATTTCTCGCATTTGGTACGTAGTTTAGAGGTAGTATATTTAGTTGTACAACATAAACAAAATGGTGGTCATTCAGTCGTAAAATAGCCAAATCTATAAATTTTTGATTGTAGATAGGCTTCATAGTGGGTCCAAAATATTCATATTCTACCCGAACCTGATCCTTAAAATACCTGGTACAAATTTAGCTTTTTCATACCTGTAGACACCAAATTATAAATACCCTATCCGATATATATCCGATCCAATAATTTTTAAAACTAAATATATAAAATTTAATATAATATACTAATTATGGTGTTGAAGTGTTTGAGAAAGTTTTTTTTTTTTTATACTAAATTAATTAAAATATATTGAGTTTTTTAATATATTTTATCATTTATTATATATATATATATTATTTTTAAAAGAGAATATTTTTATATTTTTTTCAAACTTTTAATTTTATATTCTTTTTTCACAATTTTGATCATTTTTTAAAAATATTATATTTTAATTTATATTCTCAATTGTGAGTATTGTTAAATTATATTTTAAATATTATAACTTATTATAATAATATACATTATTTTTTAAGTAATTTAAATATAAATATTAAATTTAAAATAATTAAATTATTTTTTTGAAAAAAATTCGGGTAGGATATACTCTATTTCGATCTGAGACCCTATCGGGTCGGTATAGGTACAAAGTTTTTATACCCATCAGGTATCGAATAGGTACGAGTCCAAAAAATATTTTCTCAAGCTCGAATACAAAACTAATAATTCTAAATCTAATTGGACCCGTTGATAAGCCTAATCGTAGATTTGTCGAAATTGGAGAAAAAATTACATCTAATTTTTCTTGTCGTGTATCAAATTAAGTAGGAATTCTGTCGCAAAATTACGACTAATTTATGATCAAATTTTCTTTTTCAATATCATTATATTTTTAACCAAACTATTTTTTCATGTTATATAAATTTGAATTTAAATTTTATATAAATAATATTATCATCAAAATATATCGAAATAAACTTAGCAATTTGTATTGAAAATCAATTAAAAAATCTTTAGAATAATTAAATTATCAAAATGGAAAATATATATTGTTTAGTTTGCATAAAACTATCCTTAAAGCGATGAAGCAATTTATATAACAAATTTTGAAAAGTGTATCAGTATTAAAACTAATTGTTTAGTAAGTCTTCATTGGCTACTCTGAATCCGATATAGGGCCTTGTGGTATCCGTCTGAAACTCCAACGCTGCATTTTCTCCAATGATTGAATTATGTTCTATTGGTCTCGCTTAAGATCTAGAATTTTTGCATCCTTGCTTGCTAGTTGTTGTTGCCAATTTTTCCATAATTTGATCATCCTTGTTGGCCAATTGTTGCTTCAAGTCAGCCATCTCTTTCTTTAAGGCTTCAATTGTTTCAAGTTTGGCTTGAGATGGTTGTGAGGATGATGAAGATGCTCCTGCAATAGTTTTGAGATGTTTACTCTCAGATATATCCAAGTCCATAAACGTGTCGATTTTTCATCCCTTCTGCTATTTCTACGAATATGGTCTTCTCATCCATATTGCAAGACAAACTCGATAAAATTTTAAACTGATGCTACAAAAGTTCATCAAACTTGTCCTTAAAAAAAGGAAAAAGAAAACTCGAAATACATACTATAGTTGGCCCTGCAAACTAGTCAAAAAATACAAACTATATACATACACAAAATAGCAACACCTCTACATCAAAACTTTATACTTTATAGTAAAAGAGTTGGTAAGTAGTTTAACATCTAAAATCACTATGCAACAAACATGGCTGTGGTCCATATTAATTAAACAAATACAAATTATCTTAGTTTCTTCTCTTGCAATAATCATTATTGAACCAACCTAGGGTGGTAGATTATAATGTGTAATTATGACTGTCCAAGATAAATATTGTTTACACGGCATACCAACAGGTGAGAGGCCATCTATACACAATCGAAGTCTCACATTTCTAGACTCCTTGCCAAACTCAAGATAACATGTACTAAAATGTTTACATGCCTTAGCATCTCATGGATGATTCATAATTTCATCCTCACTAACAGATTTTGCATGTCATCTCATATGTTTTGCAATAGTTTTTGACACATAATCTTTGTAACCGTGGTGTAATCGAAAAATAATACATTTTTTTAAATGCCACTTACTTAGCTTGCTTATCTTTCCAACCTTTTTTCCTTCATATAGTGATCACGACCACAAAATTTACACACTCTACTATTGATCCCTTCTTTCCAATATAGCATACACCCATTCATACAAACATCAAATTTTTGGATGGGCAATCCAAATCTAAATACCAATCGCTTGGTCTGATAGAAGTCATTAAGTACTTATTACCTAGGGCAACACTTCTTTCATGAGTTGTATAATTTGGTTAAAGTTTTCTCTGACATATTATTCTCTGATTTGATATTTAAAATTTGAGCAATAACTGACATAATAGAATGGTTTACACAACCATCCCATATTGGCATATCTACGGCTTTCAACATTTCATACAACTTCTACGCATTGACATTGGGAGACCACATTTCTGGAGTACTCGATGGTAAAGGATATATTCGCGATTGTCGTTAAACCGGCCAAGATTAATTTTAAAACTAGTAAACAATATAGTGCTCACCAGGTCGTCTCCCAAAGAAGCTCTTATCAGTTAATTCAATTAAGTAACCTAAGATCACGATCTAAATTAAAAAGGGGGGGGGGGGTTTGTCTATTAAACGAAATTTGAAACATAACAAAATAATGAATTCGAATGCAATAATAATGAGAAACGTAATCAGCCTAGGGTTGATGTTCCAGTTTAATTCTTCCTTGTTCC
>JAXGGT010000001.1:9452510-9468873 GCA_035583425.1 Marsdenia floribunda
ATACATATGGTTATATCCAACGGTCGGATTAATTATTTGATTTATATAATAAGATATTCTTTATATAATTCATATAAACATATACATTGTATGTTACATTAATAAAACTTTATATTTATATTTATGAAATAAGGAAAATTTTTGAATTATTATCGAGATATATATATAATAATTATGACAATGTATATGTGTTTAAAATGCATTTATATAGATTAAATATACGATAAACCCTAAACCCTAAACCATAAAATACCCTAAAATAGTGCATAAAAACAAACGCCGTCGCTGAGCACTCGCAGATTTGCGAGGGCTCAACGACGGCCCACTAGTTTCCAAAAAAAAAAAAAAAAGCAGCTCAGCCATTAATTTCCCACATAAAATTTAAAATATTTTAAAAAAAATGGCAGGCTGTCGCTAAGCCCTCGCAGATTTGTGAGGGCTCAGCGACGACTTTTTATTTCCCCACAAAAAAATAAAAAATTTTAAAAAAATGAAGGGCCGTCGCTAAGCCCTCATTGATCTGCGAGGGATCAGTGGGGGCCGTGATTTGGTCGCAAATTTGTGAATGATTTACGATGGGCGGTCAACGAACAAAGTCCCCTCGGTAAGCCGTCGATGTGCCCTTGCTGAGGAGCGGGGCACGTGCCGTCGTTGATTGCCGTCGCTGATCTGCTGTTTTCTTGTAGTGACATATTCCAGAACAAAAATCATTTGAGTGAATCTAATGACCACTCCATAGTCTACATTTGTTTAAAACAACAAGATTACATACAAAATAAGGGTTTAGAGGTTAGATATTGAAAATATCTAACTTGAAACTATGCTAAATTTAACCTTAAGTCAAAAGTCATTAACTAACTTTTAAATTTAATAAGAATAAAAGTACTTAGGTTTAATTGAACTTTAAGTCTTAAGTCTATAACTAATATTTAGGTTTGTTTTATACTTTTTTATGACTTTTCTCAACTATTTTTTCTTTGCATACAATTGCATTATACCTATAAATACTTCTACTATGTCTACTGTGAGGCTCTTTGTCTTGAGATGAACAGAGATAGGGGTTTGTCTCTTGTGGAAAGAGACATTGCCTAGTATCCTAGACAAGTCATAGGTGTCAAGTACGTGTATGTATGTCAAGAGTTAGACATTTGGGAGCCATGTGTGGGGTGGCCCAAGTGGTCCTTGTGCACATATAATATGCCTTGGCTATATGCCAAACCAAGTGGGCACACAGATTGGTGGGCTAATGATGGTTCATTGACAAGATGGTTCGTGTGGGTTAGCCTTGACCGATCAGTGGTACAAGTTGGCATGGACCAGGGATAGAACAGGGTCATGTTAGACATGCGATTCAACTAAAAGACTTAGTCCACCTTTACTGGTTCTAGAAGTTTGTAGAGTTCTTGGAAGACGAAGACTTAGTCTACCTTGACCTAGTAAATCAAAGAGCTTTTGTAGGAGTGAAGGATATTCGTACACTTGCCACAAGATCATCCATCAACTATAGTCTCCCTTGTCTATAAACACCAAGAGGAGAGATCATTCATTCATTCCATTATTCACAAGTGAAGTGAAGAGAGTGAAGCTCTCTATATAGGAGTTCTTAGAGAGGGAATAGATAGATAGATAGCTATGTGCTTGTATCTATTTTTCTAAGTGTTGTTGGCCCGAGTGAACTTTATTCATAGGCACTTAGTTTTGTGTATTGTATCCTTTTCTATTTGGAATCTAGTGAAAGGATGGACACTTTTGCTAGTAAAGCATTGTGCGTTTCTTTATATTGTCTTCTTTTTGCAAAGTTCAAAAATTTTGAGTGTGTGCTTTAGCTTGTGTGTGCTAGGACTGACACTTTGTGATATCTACCATGACTGCTTCATGTATTTTTATCAAAACGAGTATGGAAATGCTAGAGGTATCTACTGGGATTTTGCCGCATATATGGTGAAGAATTAGTTAAGAATAATCAAAACGTAAAAATCAAGCCTTTGTTTTACTTATTAAATTGGGACTCAAAATTCAATCTAAACAAAATTTTTAATATTATATAATTTATTATTGGTTTTCAACTTAGAACTTAAGGTTATGTTTAATTCTTATTTTAAAGTTAAACTAAATAATGGTTAAAAGTTATGAGTTTAAGATTTAGTTGAAACTTTATCTTGGTATTGTTTAAACATAAATTTGGCTTATTAGATAATTATCTAAAAGAGAAATTAAATTTATTGTAAGTATTCACTTAAATTTTTTTTTTTTTTTTTGAGATAAGATAAATTAATTAATTGGATTGATATATGCTCAGATATATGAAGGGCCCATTAAGAATTAATAAATTAGTCTTGAGTATTGTATAAGGCCTGAAAAAGACAATTAATTAATTAAAAGGATTAATGAAATAGCCTTGGATTAATTTTTTCAACACAAAACCTTTGGTCAAGAGGAGTTTATTAACTCCAATAGGGTGACGCCAATCATAACAAGAAGAACAAGAAAAATTATTTCAGTGCTCTCTCTTTTCTTTCTCTTGTGCAAGAAATTTTATCCTCTAAACTCTTTTAACAAGAAAAGTTGAGTGCAAGGTAGAGTCATACATTGGATGACATGAAAAAGAAGCTTGAAGTTTTTATGTGTAGGACTACTAGAAGATTGGCAAGGATTCCAGTTGATCAACCCACACCATCAACTTTTAAACCAACACAAGAAGTTTCAGTTCAACCCTCTTCTTCGTTGGTTAATCTGCGATCACATCAAAAAATTAAGTATTCTTCTAAATGTGACTTAAAAAGAAAAAAAAAAAAAAAAAAATATTCCATTGCGTTTTGCTTTAAAATCTTTCCTCGATCCCTTTAGCCCGCTATCCCTGTATACCATCTATAAAAATGTTCTCATGGCTCTTGTATGACCATTGTACTAGATAAAATTATGTTGCATCTTCTTTTCTAAAGCTTTGGATTCTACGTTTTCCATATGCATCCAATTTAAGACAATATCCGCCAGCTGCAGTTTCTGTTGCCTGAAGACCTCAGCATTTCTGGCACGCCACACATTCTAAGCTACAATCATTATATCCTTCTAATAATACTTGCATTATATTCTCCATTCCATAAGTCAATTACATCCTTTCCCATATGAAAGGAAGCTATACTCCTAATCATATGTTGAAAACCCATAAACATAGCTTTATCAATTTTTATGAATTTTTAGCCTTACGCTTAGTTTGAAAATTAGTTAATTATGACTTAAAATTTAAATGTAATTAAGTAAATGTAATTAATTATCAAAGTTGTATAATGAAGGCCTTAATATTAAGGTTAATTTTATTCTACTTAATGAGGGCCTAAATTTTCTAGATTACTTTAGTTTTATTACTAGAACTAAACTTATATACTTTAGTATTTAGTTAAAGCTTAACATTAAATTAATTTCATTTTACTTAGAATAACTAAACTTAGTTTTATTTATTTATAAATTAAAAGCAACCATATACAATCATAAATTACTCATAAATCATTAACAACCATAATTATACTCCAAAAGTTAAATTCCAAAAAATAAATAACATAAGTATATCAACTTTTAAAAAACAAAAATTAAATAATCAAGTATATATATATTTTGAAAATTGACAAATATATATATGAAAAATTAGTGGATTTAGTCCTTAATGTTTATATCTTTAGTGTAATTAGTCTCTTTTCTTTCTTCTATATTTAGTAGGCAAATTGGCATAAATAATCTCCAAACTATGGTCATTTGGTGACATTGTCCCTAAATTAATTTTTTTAGTGACATAGGTCCCTGAATTATGTTAAATTGTGTGAGATTGGTTATTCTGTTAAAATTTTTTGTTATCCTACCATTAATTTCAAAAAAATTGTCCAAGGGCATTTTAGTCATTTCACAATAACATTATACAAAAGAAAAATATATTATTGATACAAAGACATATATATAGTCATTTTTCTCATTCTTTTCACCGTACATATATGCATATATATTGGCCTTTTTGTTGGGTTTTTTTTTTTTTTTTTTTTGTATAATATTATTATGAAATGACTAAAATTCTCATGGGTATTATTATTATTATTATTTTTTAAATTAATGGTAAGATAACAAAAAATTTTAATGGAATGACCAATCTCACACAATTTAACATAATTCAAGGACCAATGTCACCATATGGACATAGATTGGGGAATATTTATGTCAATTTGCCTTGTTTAGTAAGTCCCCATTGTTTAATAGACAAGTGCATTTGGTCCCTGTCATCACAAAATTCACTATTTGGTTAAATCATAATCTATTTGGTGTGCTTAAGCACCATAATTCCAAAGTGTTCTTATTAAAGATATTATTTTCTCAAGGCTAAAAAGGTAAAAGCCTTTCATTTTAATATCTTCCTCAAAGAACACGTTCAATGGTCAACAACTTTTAATATTTAATGATAAGCTGACTAATTACTTGGAGAACACTCATAATAAACTGTCACCTATCCTCCTCTAAAATATCCCGAGAATCACAATTAACTCCTATAAATAGGAGATTCATGAACAAGAACCGGAGGATGAACTTTATATCAAAGCTCCATTTACTCTCTCTCTTTCTCTCTCTTATTATCTTTCTTTCTCTCTGTTATTTTACTTAGAGTTTTCTTGTTTTTAATTAATCCTTTTCAAGGATTAATTGATTAAAGAACTCTTTCTTTGTTCTATTGAACACTTTTTGAGAGATTAGTTATGAGAATTTACCTCTAAATTCTCTTATTCACTTTAATTTTATATAAGAGAGTTCAAAGTCCTTCAAAGACCCATTTTAAACTTCATTTGGGAGGTAAAACAAGTCCCTTTCGGGACAAAACACTTCACTTTCGGGATTTTCCTCTTACTTTCAGGAAGGAGCCTTCCCTAAGGGCTTTCTTCATCTTGCCTTCGGGAAGAGAGCTTCCCTTTAGGGAACCTCCTTCCCTTTCAGGCAACAGCTCTCCTTCCCATCGGGCACCTCATTTTGGTTCCTTAGGGAACCCTAATTTCCATTTTGAAGCCTATTTCCTTGCTTCCTTTGGGAATTTAACCCTTTTGTGCTCTCTAGATTGTCACATTTCCTTTCCAACTCTCTCTTTTACTCTTCTCTTTTTATAGAGAATAGTTCTTATTTGATTTTTCCACCCACATAAAATTATTCACTTTCTCACACATTTTGGGTCTATATTCTACTTGTTTTGGATTCTTTTATTTGATTGCTTTTTAGCAACATCACTATTATGTAAAGGAGGATCAAATATTACACCCATGGTTCAAAGTCGCGGGATCGGTGACGGTAACTGAGGTCACTGATCCACAACGGTATCGGTGACTCGGTCACGTATCGGGCGATACGTAATTTTTTATATATTATAAAAATATAATTTATAAATATAAAAAAATAAAATTATAAATAATAAAATAATTTTAATACAAGATAAATAATAAAAATTAAATTAATTTTTAATATAAAAAAATTATAAAATACAATAATCAATAAAATATATATAATTGTATATTATATTTATATATAGATATATTATAATAATACATATAATATTTAGATATAATTAATAATATATTATTATGTATATTATATCTATATATAGATATAGATACATTATAATATAATATAATATAAAATTTAATTAATTTTTTTAAATTTTTTTTTTAAAATTATTAATCTTTTTTTGAAATTTCTTTAATTATTTTCTAACATTTTTTTGTTTTTTGTGAATGGGGGTAAGTATTTTCTAACATAATAATTATTAAATTACGTGATTATTTTAAAAAGCAAAAAGATAAATACAAATATAGGAAAAAATGTTTCATTATTTGGTTTTTGGTCCAGTGGCATAAACACTTCCCTTCCCGTAAGTCGCGGGTTCGAGTCCAAGTCTGTTTTTTTTTTTTTTTTTTTTTTTCCTCTTCTTTCATTTTCTTCATTTTCTTCTTCCCCACCCTGTAGCTCTCCTCTTCACCGCCATTCTTCTCCGATCCACCCCGGTAGCTCTCCTCTTCTTGTTTTTCTCTTCTTTCTTTTTCTTCTTCCCCCACCCTGTAGCTCTCCTCTTCACTGCCATTCATCTCCGATCCGATATTCTTTCTTTTTCTTTTTCTTCTTCCCCCACCCGTATCTCTCTTCTTAACAGCCATTCTTCTCCGATCTGATATTTGATATCGGCCGGAACGGCCGATATTCTCCGATATCCTCCGAGTCTCCACTGATATATGTATATATATTTTTTTGTCCCGTTTTCGGTGCGGCTTCCCTTGTTCCGGATACAATTCGGCCGACACTTTGAACCATGATTACACCTGTACGTTATACATTAAAGACTTACTATAAAAAAGAAAAAGGCCAATTGCATCAATGATCAAAAGAATAGAGACCAAATCCATCAATTATATATATATATGATCTGATTTTTTTTTTAATCCTAAATTAATTAAACTCTAAACTCTAAACACTAAATATATTAAACATGCCTTATTAGTTAAATTTTCAATTTTAAATATGTACAATGATTTTCTCTGTAGTATTTAAAGTCAACATATACGATTAAAGTATTTATTTAGTAGTATAAATTAAATCAGCCTTTATTGCCTAAAAACCTTTTTGCATGAGATATATACAAATGCAAAGCATTTGTCCCTGAGAAAAAAGCAACGAAACATGGACTGTCCAATTGCTCACTATGGTGCAATCCCCTTTCCCGTTTGTGTTTTGTTAACTAGGCCTGCCAACATTTCATGCACGGGGAACATAGCTTGTGGATGGTTACGTACACTGGCGTTCAAAGCAGGGGAAATGAATCTTGTGACCTAGCTAGTTCGTATTCTCTACTACACTTTTAATTCATTTGAACAAATCAAAAAAAAAAAAAAACAAAGAAGGATGTGTATTGACCAGAATAAGGGTGCGTTTGAATTTCAATTTAATTGGAATTGAGTGGGTAGAATTTGTTTCTCAATAGGTTTTTTTTTTTTTTTTTTAAGATATCATTCTATTATAATAATTAATTTTACCTATCACCAATACAAAATTAAAAAAAAAAAAAAAAAAAAAAAAGTTTGTCACGTCATCAACATATAAAAAGAAATAATGCGTCTCATTGTACTAAAATATATTTATAAAATTAATAAAATAATATTATACACTTATATTTATAGAAACAATATTCTCTTACAAAACTCATTATTACATTTCTATGAAACCTATATACTAAACACACTTTTTTCTACATAAAATTTATTTTTAATAATGTTACAGACAAAATTTATTTTAAATTTCACTCAAAATAAATAAATTTACTTTTTTCATTTTAAATACTAATCCAAACACTCTATAAATCTTTTAAGTTAAAAATAATATATATTTCTAAAGATAAAAGAAAAATCAATTGTAGATATTTCATTCAAATTATATATAGATCATGAAAATTTTTTATTTTCATCTTATAACTATTTTACTTTCTCGAATCACATTATATATATGTGGTATTAAATTCCAGAACTATTTAAGATTATCTGACTTGGTCTTTCGGACCAATTTTTTCAAATAATTCATTGGCTTTGATCATGTATTTATCATGTTTTCATGTATTACAACAATTATTGTATTGAAAATATCCCAAAAAAATTGTTCATGTCATGAATACATGACCAAAACGGCTAAACTATTTGAAAAAAATTAACTTGGCTAGAAGGATCAACGCAGTTGTATGATTTAGTACCATAACAACAAAAATAAAGGATATAGTTCTATAACTCAAAATAGTTATAGAACAAAAAATGAAGAATTTTTCTAAAAATATTAAGTTATTGGCTTGGCACTTGTAGTAATCAACTTGTCAATTCTCTATGAGATTCCTCGTTCGATTCTCGCTATAAGCATAACGTAAATGTTAGGGTAAGATCTTTTCCAGACTATACGATCCAAGTCAATCCAAGTCAAATTCATATTAGTCAGAACAGTAACTCTAAATAAGGGATATTTTAATTTAAAAAAATTAAATATAAAAATTAACAATTAAAACAAGATTAATATATAGTTAAATAACATGAGAGAAAAGATGGGAAATTAATTGAAAAAAAGAAAAAGAAAAAAAAGAAGAAGAAGAAGAAGAAAAATGCACATCACTTGATAAGGAATTATTTTTCACCTTCTGGTTTTGCGAAATTAATTTTGTAGTTTACTTTTAAATAATTTAGAGATGATAATTTCAAACAAGATGGAGGTATAAAGTATAATCGAACTAAAATAATTATGACAACGATATAAAAGAGATGATAATTTCAACTTTATGGAGCTCTAATTTATACCCAATATTAATTTCAACTTTACGTATATAATAAACTAATATTAAAGGAATCTAGCCTGCCTATATACGTTCAATCTATAACAATGGTACCTGCCGTTTGGCTTTACCATGAATGAAATTCGTTGATGATCACTAAACGAAGGATAAAGTGAAAAGAAGCAACATATAATAATAATGATTCCGACCTACGAATTGGTGAAATTATTTTATTATTATTATTATAATTTTTTTTTGTTAAACTGTCGAATATTTGAAGTTATTGACTTCGACTAATCTGAATTCAGTTTAGGTTACGTCTATAGAGTCTAACTCTTATTTGGAGAAAATATCTTACCCTAACTCTTACATAACTCTCATAATAAATGTCAAACTCGTAATCTCATAGCATTCAGAAGACGCTTATTCAGTTCTGTCAAGCCAATGGTTTGAATTGGTGAAATTATTCTACGTTTGCCAATATGTTATATGATCATCAAATTCCATTATTAGGGTAATGAAGGTAAGTCACGGTGACATTCCTTAAGTGTTTGTTTTTGGAGACTTGGGTTGATTGAAAACAAATATCACTGCCTGTACGGTCAAGTTTAGGCATTTCGGTCCCAATTATATATTCTCCTTAGAATCCATTTAAGTTTATAATATGTATGTTTCACTAGTAATTCATTAGTTTAAATAGTAAAGAGTTTGATTTTTCTCAAACAAAGTCTTGAATTTTAACATTGTAAATGAAAAAAAAAATGGTGCTGAAAAGCTTGCTCCTCGCAACTGATCAACTCAATTCCTTACTAGTGAGGATCCAAAATGGCTACTGAATGCATAGAAGGTTAAGACTGAATAAAAAAAAGAGAGAGATAATTGCCTCTTTCATAGCTGATTTATTCATAAATATGGTCACTTCTTTCTTCCTTTTTTTTTTTTTTAAAAAAAAAAAAAGAAAAAAGAAAAACTATGTTACACACTTTACATATATGTTATGTATTATATAGTTTTGGTGTGATGTGCTAACTTAATATATATATATAACAAATCTTGGAGGTATTAATTTAAGAATTAAATAACATCTTTTAAATCAATGAGAGGGGGGAGAGAGAAAGAAAAAGGTATGGTAAAGAACTTGACACACAGGGTTAAGCTGCTTGTAAATGTTATATGAAATTTTTTGTTCAAACTCTTATTATATAAGTTTTGTAAGAGCAAGGAAAGCTTTGGGCAATAGATTAAAGTGGAAAAAAAGATGGGAAGGGTTGTGCTTTTAAAGGTAACCATCCAATCCGAATTATATATATGTTAAACAAATTAAAATAATACCTCCACAACACATATTATTTACATATATATGTATATGTGTATAATATTTCTTTATTTATGGGATTAATTTCAGGCTTATGATCATGTAAAGTATTAATAATATATAATACCACGTTTACAAATGGAAAACTTTCTCCTACGTACAACAACACTTTTAATTTTGCCTCTCAAGCTTTTGGAAGTTTGAAGACGCCATGAAGATGATGATGCCAAAATATTGTATTTTTAGTACGTGACTAAATCTCAATGAACTCTCACTTGTCTCCATGCATAAAAAATTGTAATATTTTTTATACGGCAAATATGATCTTCTTCCTTGTTATGGAACCAGTGCCATTATTAGCGTTATAATTACGCAGTGAAATCCGGAAAGATTGATCGTCAAGAAAGTTGAGACCATTCTTTTTTCCATTTTTTTTTTTTTATGCTTTTTATACCTTCGCTCGACAAGTAGAATATATAATTTCCTAATAACTTGATGCAAAGATTGCATCACCAAAAGTACAGATTGATTATGTATCTATTATTATTATTATATTTTACAGATGAAGAGAAGTATCAATATCAGAGATAGGGTCATCGAACTTGAAGGCAGTATCTGATTTATACCCTAAAGTTGTGCCATCGAGCCACGGTTTGTTGGTCATCATCGTTGTTGTCCCGTTTTCTGTCTCGAATCCACCAAGATTGGAATTCTTGATCATCTGGGAATCTGGCCAGAGTGAGAGAGCAAGTTGGGAAGATGGTTTCTGTGGGAAGTTGAGTTGTGAGTGATCAAAAAGCAATGTGGATGGCTGGTAAGGGTACTTGTGCATGGTAGGATGATGAGTTGTACTATTGCTGCTACTATATAATCTTTCGGATTCAGATACGGATAACACATGTAAAAGCTCTCTCTCTTGCCTCATCTCCCTGATCTTTTGCAACTGCCGGAACCTCTCTTGCAACAAAGCAATGGAGGAATGGAGGGATGCGTGGTCACCTTTTGTAGCCATATTAATTCTTGATTGATTGATAATTGGAGAGAAAGGGTGCGTGCGTGTGTGTGTGTATATGTATATATTGATCAGTTTTACAAGCTTTTTGAAAGTTTTGAATGAATGGTTGGTTGAAGGTTGAACTGGTTTGGTTGCATATAGGAGGGCCAGGTATGTATATATATAGTGTACATGTGTGGTTAAAGTAGTAATTTTACAAAGGTAGGTAGTGCTGCATATTTTTGGTTCCAAACAAAATGTATTGATAAAGAAGAAAAGGAAAAGGGGGGCTGGGGGTGGGGGAAGGAAGAAGAGTATCGGCCACTAGGCAACAAAGTCCAAGAGGAAAATGGCGGTAGTCCAATCTATGCGGGTGCTTTCTTTAAGCAAAATGTGGGGGGGAGAGAGGCCGGAAGTGGAGCTAAAGAAGAAAAGTGCCCCAAGGAAAATGACAAGAGAATGTTAAAACTAGCGCATGGAAGGGTGTGTTTGGAGGAATAATAGGTTGGGTGATGGTCTGTCAGGATTGTCCCCAACGTCCCCTTTTGCTTTGGAGAAGATGGAGCCTCTTTTGGTGGGCTTTGGTTACGTATCTCCACTTTTGTTCTTCAAATTTTATTTATTTATTTATTTATTTATTTTTCTATTTCTATTTCTTACTTTTAAGTTGTTGTAGCCTTGGAAGAATGCATTTGGAGAAAAGATCAGAGTTCGGATAAGACGACAAACATTAGAAGTGGGAATAATCTTAGGAGCTCATGATTCTTTGTTTGAACCTTAATATCTATGTACCCCACCCCCCATATATTATTTAAATAGCACCCATCCCAACATTCTTTCTCCAATTCCAATATTAATTATTACTAGTTTTCCATAGAAAAATCTTCATGTCAACTACAGGAAAATAAAATAACTTTCTGAATTCATTGTACAAATATAAAAGTGTCATCTATTTAATTCATTTTTATTAAATAGGCAGTGCAATTACAAATACTTATTAAATTTGTCCAAATAAAAATTTCAAGCATTATTAGATTTAAAAGAAAATATAATCCTAAATAAATAAATAAAAACTGGTACATTTCCTGCAATGGTCGTTCTCCTCGTTGATTATTATTTATCAATGATGACAGAAATAATATATATATATCTATAATGTATATATGTTGGTAGTGCATAACTGTGAATCCTATGTGCAAAGAAACTTAGTTGAAAAACAAAACAAACGCACTCATACAGACGCTATCTATCAGATGGGGTTTTTTGTCTGGAAGTAATTGGATTGAGATGGCATGCACAAATGAAAGCTGCAGATGCTGGCGTCGATGATAGGATGCATCTCAAATATATTATATATACATATATATATATATATATATATATGTATCGTAGTGAAAATGGGGGAATGGGAATCAGTCCCCCACCCCCCTCCCCTCTCCAGCAGTAGTACTCTACTATTATATTATTATTATTATTGTTGTTATGGTAAATATAAATTACCATTATTAAGAAAGAATTATCTTTGGAATGTCGAACATTGGAGCGCGGATAGAGTGGGGGACTGGGCTGAGAAAGGAAGGAATCAGTAATAGATGTATATATATATATAGAGAGAGAGAGAGAGAGCGTCCGTGGATATACATATCGATAAGGCGTGCCATTTGACATTTGTTGTCGTCTTTTGTTCGTCTTCAATTGGCTTGAGTTAAAATTTTGCGGGGAGCTAATAAATAAGGCGCATCCTATGGGGGGATTGTCAATAAGATATCTCAGGAGCTCGCCTCATCACCTACCCTATATCAATGGTATGTTGCACCACCGCCCATCATTCTTTTACAATATCAATATATACACACTTAATTAAATTAATATATTTATTTTTTTTAATATTTAAAAATAATAAAATATTTTCTTTTGAATATTAAACGACTTGTTACAATATCAATAAATTTTATCTTTTCTTTCTTTAATATATAAATTTTATTAGATAGGGTCTGAATATTATATGAAATTCTAAATTATGTTAAAATTAAGATGAAATTTTCTCTCAAATAAAAATTAAATTTTATGAATGTTACTTGAATCCAAATCTAAATTAATAATAGTAATAAAAAAAGAAAACTTTAAATACTGATGATCTAAGTAATATATATATTAATTGTAATCATTAATTAAAAAAATATTAATAAATATTTTTATTTATTTCATATATAACGTGGTAAAATAAATGGAAAGAATATATATATATATATATATTTATGTTTTACAATTTTCTGTATGTATATATACATATATACATATCAGTCAGTACTGATCTAGCTGCATTATTTTCTTTTGACAGTAAAGAACTGTTACTCCCTTTTGCAGAAACAATTTAGAAATTTTCGTGGTATTTGAAATGGTGACACATTGAAGTAGTATGGTTAATCATTTCAGTGCCACTACTATAGTGATATATATATATATATAGACTTGCGGGATTCTTAATTAATTTGAGCCTCTCTGAACGATAATTTTACTTGATTTAATATTAATTTAAGGAAAATTCTCTAATTTAGTCTCTTAACTATTTATGGTTTTTCGAATTGGTCTTATAATTTTAATTTTATCCAAATTGATCCTTTATCTATTTTATATTTTCCAAATTGGTCCTTCCAACCAAAATTGACTAAAATTTGATCACTTTACTAGCATATCCATCAAATTAAAAGGATATTTTGATTATTTCATGCTAGAAAAAAAAAGAAAAAATGAAATAAATATATTAAATTTATTTACATATCTTTCCTTTTTCTTGAAAAAAGTGAGTATTTTGGCTAAAATATTTTATCTATTGTATTTTTTTCTTGTTTTTCTAACATAAAATAACCAAAATACCCTTTTAATTTAATGGATATGCCAGTAAAGTGATCAAATTTTGGTCAATTTTTGTTAGGAGTACCAATTTGGGAAATAGAAAATAAATAAAGGATCAATTTGGATAAAATTAAAGTTATAGGACCAATTCAGGGAAACGTAAATAGTTAAGAGACTAAACCGAAGAATTTTCCATAATTTAATGTGACCTACTCTATAGAAAAATAAATTCAAATTTATTATTTGCAACCTAATTTAAATAAGGCTTTCAACAATGTTATCAATGCACAAAAAATCTTTGAATTATGCCAGTGAGTCTAATTATTCTTATATATATACATATGTGCGTGTGTGTGTGTGTGTGTATATAGGTATAGTTGATATTTTTTTTCCTTTTATAACATAGATAGAGAGCTACACAACAGTTATGTGAGTCTTTATATATATGAACAAAGTTGCTAAGCATATGATGTTGTTTGGCAGTTAGAAGCATTCTTTGATCAGTACAATTCAAAGAGGTTGTTCCATCAACAACCTCTTCCCCCCCCCCCCCCCCCCCCCCGCCCAATTCTTTCTCGACAAACATAATATATATATATATATATATATGTATGTATGTATGTATGTTTCATTATTAACCCAAAAAATAGTGATAATGTTTTGCCTAATTCGGAAAAACATGGGAACAATGTTTCTTTAACATATTCTACAATTATTGTATGATTTATAATCACAATCGGACAAATATTTCAAAGAACAAAATCCCAACGTCTTATTGATTTACAGCCGGGCCCCCCCCCCCCCCCCCGCCCCACAACCCACCGCCACCCCCTCCCCTTTCCTCCTCGTTTTCTTTTCACTTTGCTAGTAGCACTTTCTGCTTTGAATTTTTGGGTAATTTGGATGTTTGCTTCCTCAAGCAAAGAACATCACTTTCTCACATATCTCTTTTTTAAGTTCACGGACAACCAAGGAAAAAGTCATGTGTCATTTCAAAAACTTTACTATTACATATTTAAAAGTTATTACAATTTTAGAACACTATATATGCCATTAATTAATATTCATGCATAAATATTACTAGTCATGAAAATTATCTAATTTTGGGGTATGGTCTTAATTTCTCGATTCTAAATAGTTCTCCTTTCTCTATCTACAAAATGGGGGAAGGTAATGGTCCTTTAAAAAAACTGTTAGACTAAACTTAGGATTCATCTATATCATAATGAGATCAAAAATTGAACCGAAAAAATTAATAATTTGTTGTTTAATAATTTATAATTAATGATTTGATGGATTCAACCAATTTGACTTACTGATCTAAATTAATTCACTATTTTTAATACGATTTTTTATTTAAAATCAAACTAGTTTTAAAATCAGTTTATAATCCGACCAATCTGACCGATGCCCTAAAACTTGCCTATCAATCATTTCAAAATAAATAAATAAATCATTGATTTTTTGTATTTCTCTAGCCCTATTGTCATGTCCATAGATTTGTGGTTAAAATTACTTAATCCCCCACCTACACATTCCATTGTGTATACCACGTTTATTTATACATTCAATAGTGTCATAAGTGAGAAAAGTTGTTCATATTAGTCATCATATACAAGTTAGACAAATGACTATCTATTTTAGTTTTTGGATAATCAAATGTCTATTTTATTTTTAATTAGATAAAAAGGTTATTTCAGTAAAATTTTAACTATCGATATTTACGTGTCAAGCACGTGTATATCCTATAAAAGACTTGTTTTCTATTGACAATCTTATTAACCAACTAAAATCTTAATAAATTCCTATTTCTTCCCATGAAACTATCTCATAAGGAAAAATATTCAAAAATGGAAAAAAATTAAAATAACTTGAATGGAATTGGAAAAAAAAAAAAAAAAAAAGAGGTTTCTTTAAAATGTGAATTGGTTGATAAGATTATAAATGACAAAAAATACCCGAGGCATACATGTACTTGGTACATGAATTTCAACGGTAGCTAAAAATTATTAAAATTTTATGGAAAGGATCCCTTTGTCAAATTAAAAATAAAATAAGAATCCAATTATCCAAAAATAAAAATAAAAACTCATTTATCCAAAAAAAAAAAAAAATAGCACCTAAACGATCATTTTCCTACTAAGTGAATTTTCGAGTTTATTCAATTAAATTTCAGATTGTGCCTACATCTTTATTTTTATATTCTGTTTGCTCTAGTTATTTTTGAATTTTTCCTTTGGTCTTTAAGTCGAAATTTGTAAAATTTTACTTTAATTTTGATATATTACTGGCACATATCATTTTATTAAGGGTAATGATAGATATTCACCTTTATACAAAATTGAGTTTTTTTTCACCACATTTTTTATTTCGACGATGCAGCTGTTATTCTTATCAATTTTTTTTTTTTTTTTTTTTTTTCAATATATGTCATGTCTCTTTTCATGTTCTTCTTCTTTCCCCTCTCGTTTCTTCCCGTTTCTCTATTCCCTTCCTCTTCTCCGGCCTCTCTGTTATTCCTCCAAGTAGTGCTTTTATTAGGACTGCCAAAACATCACCTTAACATACTAATGATTTAGGTGGACACTTATATTCAAGGTAACTTCTTCTTGAATTGGGTTTGCTACCCAACAATCCTCCCCTCAAACCAAAGGACCACACAACTTGTGGCCTCCCCTCCTGCGAACTCATCTAATCCGTCTTATCTTGCACCGCTGCTATCACCCTGCAGGACCCGCCGCCTGACCATCACACTGTCAAGAAGACTTTCGACACAAGGCACCACCAAACTTAGGACTGCCAAGACACCACCTTAACTCCACATTAGTATGATATTGTCCGCTTTGGACCAAGCCCGCACGGATTTGTTTTTGGGCATCTC
>JAXGGT010000001.1:9468973-9481467 GCA_035583425.1 Marsdenia floribunda
TTAATGTGTAAACTATATCTGACTAGACGATTTTTGATATCTTAGAAAACACTGACTAGCCTCCTATTTATAGACTTATAGGGAACTCTTCATAAAGCAAATACCCTTTCAGACAACCTTTCACCCTTCATGAAAGGACGTGAGCTAAAAGGATATGAGCTATAGTGAAAAGCTATAACCAATGAAAAGTTGTATCTTTAGGGAAGAGCTATGATTTAGTGAAAGGCTATAACCTTAATTAACATTCACACCTACTCATATCTAACACCAGGTTGACAGAGGAGATGGTGTTGTTGCAATAGGAAAAGAGGGTGTTGGCGTAAAGAAAATTGAAGGGAGGAATAGTGAGGAGATATTATTATTTTATTTTGAAATTCATTTTCATTATTACCTTAATAAAAGTGACACTGTTTAACAAATGTCATAATTTGATCCAAAATTAGTAAATTTTGGTGAAAAAGATTAAAGTAAAAATTCTAAAATTCTAAAAATAGAGATTTACGACAAATCCAGATAAATGCATATTATTATAGAGCTAAATTGGTGAGTTATTTCAGATCGTTGTGTTGTAAAAATTTGATAATAGACAATAAAATAATTGAAAGTAAAAAAAAATGTATGCATTTACATAATTCAGTCAATATAACCTATATTCTATAAGGAAAAAGAGTGATATTCTTATTACGTAAGAAAAATTAAAACTACAACTTAGTATCATTAAATTAAGATACATATATATACTATTGCATAATTTTACATAAACAGCTCAAGTCCTAGTTTGCACTATAAACATCCAATTTTTTTTTTTTTTTTCCTTCTTAATTTTTTCATCTCAACAAAATGAGTTGCTTTATAGCGAGGTCAAATCATACAAATTCCAGGTCACTTAATATTATACGTGAAATGTTGATATTATGTCATTATTTTTACTATCACAATAACCCTTTAATTAAAGCATGGAATCTTTTAATAAATCCTTTAGTATATTATATAATATGCTAATAAAAATAATAAATGTGTCAAGGGTAATTCGTTATTCTTTATTGTCTCAATGTTAATAAATTCTTTAGTATATATATATAATTTTTTTTATAAAAACTATAATTGAATCAAAAATTTCACAAGATCATCCAAAATATATATATTTCTCGTGATCTAAAATAATGAAAATATTTCGATACATTTTGAAAATAATGATAATTTTTATTTTATTTTTTTTTTAAAAAAAAAATTTATTAACAAAATTTATGAATATGGGGTTAACATAGGATAACATCGACTTTATTTGTTCAAGTTAATTTATTTGACCTATGTCTTACTTTTTTAAGTATAAAAGACGATATACTTAGATAATGTACTTGGATGATTCAATGCTTCTTTTAAGTAGTTCATAAGTAAATAACCTTTGAGTAATTTTTAACAATTTGATCAAATATCTCTTCTCCTTAATTATCCGCTGCAAATTTAATGATCAACCAACCTTATCCGGTGAAAAATCTCCTCTAGCACGTCAGATTGTCTTGAACGCGTCTATCTACCTGCAAAAAGGTCTATTTACCTGATCAGGCATTATTTCTGGGAGACTTTCTGATGCTAAGAAGAGATTCGTATTTGTTGAATGGTTTCACTTCACTTGCTTGTGTCTTGGCATGGCAACTGATCTTTATATATTCTCCCCCTTTCCATTATATAGCGTGGTCCTCCTGGCCTTTAGAGTAACGCCCTCTCAAAGAATCACACCTTTGGCATATTACAGAGCGAGGGTGCCTGTGTTGTCTAAATTCCTTTTTGGTCTCCTCCACAGGCAAGCACCGACCCTGGTTGTTGTAAAGGTGATGAGCCTCTCTTCTTCAGAATAGCACTATATGTGGAAGATGATTTATTCTACACGTGTAGGGTTCTTGTCTCCCTACATGACGTCTAATATGACACAGTAAACGATTGCGTGGCAATAGTCTCATCAAAGGCAAACTCCACATTTCACCCTCTCAAAACCTTTGTCTTTCATGCTTCGAATCAATATTGTTTCCTTCCGGCCGGTGAGAATGAATTTTTCAGGATAGATAAATTTTGGTGAAATGAAGAACCACTTTTGCTCCTCCCTTTGAATCATTTTGCATGGTTCCCTCTTTCCATGATGAGTTCGTTCAAGGAATGGTCTGTCAAAATTCATGGAAACCAATGTTGGATTTTACAGAGTTGGTATTATGGTTCCCATGTGGCTTGATTTGTAATGATAATTGATTATTGAATATGCATAATTGACTGATATAATTTATTGTATTGACTAATGATTAAGGTATAATTTTTGTAAAAGTGTTCATAATAAATTGACTCAAAATAATTCTTAAAAATGTTTTTTTTTTTTTTGAGAGGAAAATGGAATTTCAAAAAAATGTTTTTAATATACGTTACAAATTTTGATTTATGAGTAGATAAATATATATATATATATTCCTTAAAATCAATTTTATTATAAAAATTGTAAATATAATTAAAAATCAAAGATTTATAACAAAACTTATTATAATTTTATGTATGAATTGACAAGAATAAATAGAATATCGTTTTGTTAATTTATACAAAATTATATCATAAATTTATAATTACAACCTTTCTACATCATTCATTGTATATGTATATATTTGTATAACTGTAAATTACTTGTGTAATAATAATTACAATACAAATTCATAACTCTACAGAAAACATACTTATCATTTCTTAATGCATATACAATTAGAAAAAATATATAACTAGTCCAAATATTATATATAGAGAGAGAGAGAGAGAGTATTATTTTAACATAAATTTATTATTATAATAGGCAAACAAACGTTATATTAATTTTAAAAATTTATGTAAAATTTAATAGTTATCTAAAATTGTTTAAAATTTAATAACTATTTTGCAGGAAGTATTTAACTATTTTAGCGTATTAGATTGTTTCCGTAATATACATGTTGCATTTCAAATATTGTGAACAAGTTGAAATAATAATGAATCTTAAAATTAATTAAAATCTTAGGAAATTTAGTGAATTTGGTCCCTATTGTTTATAGCTTTGGTGTCGTTGGTTCCCAATGTATAATAAGTTGGTGCATTTAGTCCTTTTTTTTACAAAATATTTGTTTCGACAGGTCAAAATTTGTGAAGGAAAGGACCAAATGCATCAACTTATTATACATTGGAGACTTATTATATAAAAAATAAAGAAAAGAGACCAACTACACCAATAATAAAAAGATTAGGAACCAAATCCACCAATTTTCCTAATATCTTATTTCAGATTAACGATTAGCCCCCCAAAAGGAAAAAAAAAATTTAAATCCATTATATATTTTATTCATTTGGTCAAACATAAGAAGTATTCTCTAACCTTTTATTATCATTATTATTATTTTTTGGTAAAATCTTCATCAGGCTTTCATCTTCTCTTGCAATTCTATCCTTACATGTTTTGTCCTTTCATGAAAAACGAATTTTCTACTGTATTTTATCTCCTCCTCCTCTCTTTCTTCTCTCTCTTTTTTTTTTTTTTTTTTTTTCTTTTATTGAATAAATATTATTATTTTTTTCTTTTTTCATCTAAGTCATTGAACATAATTGTATAACTGTATATTCATAAGTAAAATCACTATTAATTGGATTGTGTTTCCTTGTCGATCTTTCTCACGCTCGTGACTCATGACTCGTCAACCATGTAATTTCAATAATCATCTTCTTCGGTCATACCTTAAGGTTTTCTTCAACTGATGATTCAGAAACCACAGATTATTTCTTACTTTTGAAAGAAAATGGAGACCATATATCTTCCACCTAAATGCACAAGAATTCTTCGAATTAAGCATATAACCGATCAGATCATTCTATAATAATATAGCTAGTAGCTACACAACATATATGTGCTTGCATGTGCATACATACATCCATATATATATATATATCCCAAACATGACGTTTCTTGGAGAGGTTAGAACCATTCTTTGATTTGTGGTGAAAGATGTAGTTGCATCAAAAACTTCTTTGTGTTTAATGTTTGGACAAATATAAGCCGTCAGGACATAAAATTGTCAAAACTCAAAAATAGTAATAAGCTTTTTGCCTAATTGGGAAAAACATGGGAAGAATGTTTAACATGCTGTACAAATATATTTGATTGATTTAAAATCATAAATGGACAAAGATTTAAAGAACAAAATCCAGTGTATTATTGATTTAGGGCTCCCCACCCTCCACCCTCTATTTTGGACACAAACCCTATCTGTATAGTTTTTTCACATAGCATGAAACTTTTTGTGCTTTGAATTTTTTGGGCTATTTATTTGGATGTTTCTTTGCTTAAGAAAATTCAAAACGTCAATTCCTATATATAATCCCTTTTAGGTTTACTGACCAAGGAAAAAAAGGGTGGCAGGTCAATTCAAAATTTAAAACTAAAACTTCAAAATATCAATCTTTTTCATTTTTTTTTTTGGCAAGTTAATTAGACAATACGTGTTGTTGAAAATGACGAACTCCTTTGTGTTATTAGATTTTTAATTAAATATTATTTTAATTATTTAGATTGAGCCCTAATTATAAAAGAAGTCATATCTTTATTTGTTTTAGATATAATATTTTTTATTATCATGACTCAATCCATAGGAATTGAAGAGGTGTGTCTGTATATGTATCTGTTAAAAAAGACACAACAGTTGACAATTTTACGTTTATTTATTTATATCCATTAGATAAATCAAAAAGGTATATGATAGAAATTCTGGACAATTGTATTTTTTTTATTCTAATTCTTTTACCACAAGTACATGTGTTAAAACAATAGTTGTATTAACCTTGTTATAGCATATGAGATTAAAGATTGCACCAAGGCTGTTCGAATTTTGCTTTCAGGGTAGTAATTATATCGCAGCACAAGTTTGGTTTTTAAATTTATTATCTTCTGTTTTGTTAACTAGGTTGTTATTTTTCCAACAATCTGAAAGCAAAAATTAAAATTTTAAATTGTATTTCATATCCAAAGGATACGTAATGGGTAATGATTTGATGTGAATGTAGAGGAGACATGCATGATCCAACTGAGCAAGGTTGCAGGTGGTATTATGGAGCTTCAGTTTCCGTTCATGAAGAATTTTTCCACTAAAGGCCTCACGAAATTTCTTGCCTCCCTATCTGTGTTTGCCTTTGCAGCAGTAGATTGATACAGGAATCATATGTGAACCATGTAGCAGAAGAGGATGGTTAATATGTGACTTTGTTAAAGAACAGAAAACCAACTTGAAATCTGAGAGTAACAGGGTATAACGGTATCTTTCAGTTTTAACTCTCAGTAATTTCATTTTGCACCAAAACACGTTACCGAATGGATGCCCAAATTTCTGATGAAGGGACCGCAGTGTTGCCACGTTTACAATTGGCGCTGCTTTTGCTTAATGGTAGGATTCATTTATCCCTTTGTCTCTCAAAAATTTACGGAGTCGTCTATAAACTACACTGTGAAGAAGTTATGCTGATAAACTACAATTGAATTTGATTGAAATTTTACCTTTATAGTAAGATTTTTTACTTAAAAAAAAATATATATATATATATATATATATAGAATATTTGCTAAACATTGAATTGACGGTGGAGATATTCAATTGTTCATTCTACCATGGTTCAAAGTCTCGGCCGAGTCGTACCCGGATCGGGGGAGGCCGTGCCGAAAACGCGACAAAAAAAATATATATATATATATATCAGTGACAACTCGGCTATTATCGGATGATATCGGGCCGTTTCGGCCAATATCACATATCGGACCGGACAATCAAATTTCCATAGAATCAACCAATGTGAACAATGGCCGACAACGAGAGTATGGCATCAGTTAACGATGAGGCTGAGGACATATGCTCTGATGAGGAATTGATCAATAAGTCAATTCTTGATGGATTTGATGTAGCAATGTTTGATAAGAAGAAAACTGGGAATCTAAATCAGGTCAGGGGAACAACAGGCACGGGTTTTCGGCACGCTTGTGTACTCAACAGAGGACTGTCAATTAACCTCCATAAATTTGAACATTAGAAACTTTGAACAATCCAGAAGAGCCTAACAATGCAGGACAATAGTTAAAAATATATCTTCCATTACATACTCTAGCAAATGCATAAAACAAACTAGTAAAACTACTATTGACCATTTACCTTTTTCCAGAATAAATATTATCCCATTTCATGAGCTGAAATTAGCAGTAGGATTATTGACTGCTGATGTGAAAGCCAAAGATTGCAATTCTCGTGCTTGGCCCATCTCTATGGACTGGCTTTAAGACTTTCCCAAAATTCCTGTACATTCTCACCATTATTGATACCAATTTAGTCTATATACACAACTTCAGGCTTCAGCTATGTCTAATAACAACAAAGATGCCTAATAACAACAAACACTCAACACTGTACAAAAATTTCATCCCAAAGAAATTGAAAAAAAAAAAAAAAAAACTGGAAAAAGCTGAATTCATTTCAAATCTGTCTCTAAAACTTTTAGAGATTTTTACCTATAAATTCCCCCACCCATCCTCACTTAATTCACAAATCTGCTGAATCTTGAATTCTGAGTTCCGAATTCTTTGAGTTCTTCATTCTTCTTTCTTCTCTTCTTCCTTTTGGGTGAAATTAAAAAAAAAAAAAAAAAAGTATAAAGGAGAAACGAAAAACCAGAGAAGGAGCGTTGTACCTGTAGTGAAGGTAAATATTTTGAATCAAGAAGGGGAAACTCAGGAAAGAGGAAGAGGACGGCAACTTAAAAGGAGAAAAAAAAAAAAAAAAAAAGGTGAGCCTTACACGTGTTACTCCATTTACACGTGTTAGATCTAACAATTTTTTTTTTTTTTATCACCATATATATACATATATACTTACTTATATGTATATATATATTACATTATATTATATTATATTATATATTATATATACTTACTTATATATATATATTATATATTTATATTATTATATACATATTATAATACATTTATAATATATCTATATCTATACAAATATAATATACATAATATATCCATATCTATATAAATATTATATAGATTGTATTAATTGTATATATCTAAGTGTTTTTCTTTTGTTTTTTTTATAAGTATTATCACCATATATATATATATATATTTATATTATTATTTACATATTATAATATATTTATAATATATATATATCTATACAAATATAATATACATAATATATCTATATATAATATACATAATATATCCATATCTATATAAATATTATATAGATTATATTATATTAATTGTATATACGTACTTATATATATATATATATATTATATTATACATTTATATATTGTTAAATTATATTAATTATATATACTTACATATATGTATATATAGATATATTATAAATATATTATAATATGTATATAGTATAAATATATTTTAATATGTATATAGTATAAATATATAATATAATATATTTATATTATTTGCTAATTCAAAGTATCTATCTTCTCCAACAGATACTCAACAAACAACAGTCCTCCAACCAACGTCTGTTGCAGCCGCAGCACTTGCCCAATCTGATTTCAGAACAGAGTTTGTCGCAGCAATGGAAAAATTATTGCAGCAAATGAAGACGGAACTATCAAATCCGGTCAAATCATCTTCCGGTCATCTCTCCGATGAAGCTCAACCTTCCTCCGACGAACCAGACGATGATACAGACGAAGATTACTGTTTAGAATAGTAATCTGCTTAACTCAATCATTTTGGTCGATACCCATGTGCCAAAAGTCAAAAGTGAGCCGACAAGTTACTGTAGCAAAGGTCACTGTAGCAGTTACTGTGGCATCAAACCTTGGACTTGTACTCTATATGGAAATATACAGTTGTTGAAAGAATCTCCATCCTCTGACTTTGTGAACGTAATCCAGGATGATTTGTTGGACTACAGGACCTAGAAAAGAAGGGATGAAGGTAGAAGGAACTGTTAACCGTTCAAACAAAATCCACCAAAAGTCAGAAAGGGTTCTGCACTTAAGGTTGTTCAGGATTTTTCCCTAAAAATTCCTGGGTTACCTATGGACGAAGATTACTGTTTAGAATAGTAATCTGCTTAACTCAATCATTTTGGTTGATACCCATGTGCCAAAAGTCAAAAGTGAGCTAACAAGTTACTGTAGCAAAGGTCACTGTAGCAGTTACTGTAGCACTTTTTACTGTAACTCTAGTAGTGTCATTTTACTGTAGCAATCCCCAATCCTAACTATAAATAGACAGACCCCTGAAATCCTGAACAACCTTAAGTGCAGAACCCTTTCTGACTTTCGGTGGTATAAAGACTCATTCCTGACTAGGATCTATTCTAGATCAGATGGCAATAGTCGATACTGGAAAGAAAAATTCCTAGATGGGGCTATTGTAGATATGGATTTCTTAGTATCTCTAAGAAATCCCCTAGGTATTTCTTGTAAGAGACCAAATTCCCTCCTGATTGTTTGTTCCTTTTCTTTATTTCTTTCTTTTCTGTTTCCTTAGTTTTGAATGGTTGGTTGTGCCACCTACTAGGTATATGTTTTAATTCTCTTTTGTTTATCTCCATTCGCACTATTGAACAGATAGTGGAAATGACTTCAAACACTCTTGAACTCAAACAAAGGTTGTAGTCTAAACCTGGGAAGGGATAGACGAGAGAACTGAAGGGTGAGTAAAAAACAAGGCACCCCCAAAGTTACTGATCTAGAAAAATCACTTGCAGGATCCACTCCTTCTACTCCTGCACAAACATCATCTGGGATTCCTTGGCTCGAAGAAGATGTAGTGTCTTATGGATAGGAGGCCTATCGAAGGGGATAAGAATCCATTTTCAAATTCTTTAAATGTTTCAAAACTTTGGCAAACTGCCCAAGTTATCAATATTTCTTTTGAGTTTCCTCCATCTCAGAAATACAAAATTCTTTTAACCTCCGAGATGATTGATGCATCTCCTTTCAAGCGAAAAGACAATGATTTATTTGTCTCAAAAGATATTCAAAATATTTTTGAACAAAACAATTATACAAACAAATATTTACAAGTTATTGGTAAATATTTACTTTCAACCAAGAGTACTCCATCTGTTCTTCCTTCTTCTTCCGAATCTAGGACAGCTACTCCCATCTTCAAACCTTATGAAATTCCTTCCCAGTTTAGCAAAGAACTAGGACGTCAAACTTCAGCTAAGCCTGTCCTTACTGAACTCCAACAGCGTATCGCTGATCTCGAAAAATCACTTGCAGGATCCACTCCTTCTACTCCTGCACAAACATCATCTAGTACCAATTGTAGAATATTCCCCTTGGAATATGCCATAAGAGAACAAATTTTGTGTTCATGGGCAGACGAATATAAACAAAAGAGAATTAAAAGATATACCTAGTAGGTGGCACAGCCAACCATTCAAAACTAAGGAAACAGAAAAGAAAGAAATAAAGAAAAGGAACAAACAATCAGGAGGCTCAGCCTTCCATGAACACAAAAGACAAACAAAAGAAATGAAAGACAAAATCGATTGAGTAAATCCTTTTTGTTTGGAATGGGGTATCGAATCCAACATAAGGCTGTATTCAAGGGTTTGTAGTTGATGACTAGGCGAGGAACACCATATCCCTTTCGATAGGCCTCCTATCCATAAGAAATTACATCTGCTTCAAGCCAAGGAAACCCAGATCAATTTCCTTCAAGAAGAACTGTCCTTCAAAAGACTTCAAGAGCAATTAGAATCCCCTGCTAATTTTACAGTAACTTGTCTCTGAGTTAACTCTACAATAGCCCCTTTCATAGTTTGTGAAACGCAAATGACCATGGTAGCCACAGAATCATTCATGACTAGGATCTATTCTAGACCAGATGGCAATAGTCGATACTGGAAAGAAAAATTCCTAGATGGACTTCCACAATCCCTTCGTTGGTGTTTGAGCGTCGGACATTTCAGCAAGATCAGCCCAAGAAGGTTTAGAAATTTGGTCAACCGAAAGCGGTCCAGTGGATAGAATAGGTTGAGAATTTAATTGGGATATGCTCATAGCATAGTCTTTTGGGGTAGTAAACTTGAGTTTACTGGAAGATGGTGTGGATTGAGAATCCGATTTTGAATCCTGGGAACCAGGAGCTGGAAGAGCTGGAAGAGCTGGAAGCTCTTGAGCCTTTTGTTTAGACTTGCGAGGGGGCATGGTTACCTTCCCTGTAAAAATTCCCTAGTGAGGAAATTAGGTAAAGAATTGGAAGAGCCTTTGATATGTTCGATATCAAAATCAAAAACACACAAGATGGCTTGTCATCTAGCAAAAATTTGTTTAGACGCTAAATTTTTAACATCTTTGCGTAAAACAGATTTGGCAGCTTGGCAATCAATACGAAGCAAAAACTTTTGATTCAACAAATCCAATTGGAATTTAGAAATACATAAGTAATTCTGTTATTTAACTGCATTCTATGTCAAGTCTTCCAATTTCAAACTCAAAACTGGGTCTTCACCCATAGCAAAAACCTTCATAGGTAACCTAGGTATTTTTAGAGAAAAATCCTCCGAAATCCTGAACAACCTTAAGTGCAGAACCCTTTCTGACTTTCGGTGGTATAAAGACTCATTCCTGACTAGGATCTATTCTAGACCAGATGGCAATAGTCGATACTGGAAAGAAAAATTCCTAGATTGACTTCCACAATCCCTTCATGACTTAGTTCGTGAAGACCTCCAAAACCATTATGGTCAGTCTGTCCCATACGAATAGATAACCTTCGGTCAGCTTACCAGCCATATCCAGCAGGTAGCCCTTAGAATTTGTCAGCAGGATAACATGCTTAGACAACTTGCTAAGGATAAAGTAAAATGTAGAAAGGACTTAGGCTCTTTCTGTGAACAGTTTGGTCTTCCTTCCTGTAGAAGTAAGCCCCATAAGTCTCATAAGCAGTCCAAACATAGGACAGCTCATTATGAGTCCAAACAGACTTATAGGCCTCGGCCAAAGCACAAGTATAGGAAATCCTTTCCTTCTCAAAAACAGCGTCCAACTTCAAAGTCCAAATTTCATTCTAAGTCTAAGAAACCCAATCTTAGGCCCAATCTTAAAGATGTCGTGTGTTACAAGTGTAACGAACCCGGACATTATGCCAAATACTGTCGAATGTCTGAGAGAATCCAGGAACTTTCCTTAGATTCTGATGTTCTTCTCAAACTCCAAAATCTTCTCTGCTATTCAGACTCTGATTCAGAATTAGCTGATGATGAGTACATCAAACAATTAGAGCAGGATGACGTATTGTCTTCCTCCTCCTCGGATAATGACCCAGTACTTAACGTACTTACCAAAGAACAAGATCTTCTGTTAGAACTCATAAGTAAGCTTCCTGTCAGTTCTGATAGACAGCAATACTTAGACAAACTCAAAGACACTATGAATGATCATAGTCCTTCTTCTTCCAAACCTCCTCCGTTCCATTCTCATCCCAGAATGAACAACACTTACAATATTACAGAAATCCTCAATAGGTTTCCGTTCAAACCAAATCCTAGTGTTACCATTCAGGATTTACAAACTGAAATTGCTTATATCAAGCAAGAAATTAGAGCCATTAAGGCTTCCCAGGAACTTGACAGATTAGTTCTGCAACAACTTAACTCGCAGCAAACACCTCCTCAGGATAGTCCTCCTGAACCTGAACCTACTGATAATTTCTTAAATTATCTTTCAAATATTTCAATTCAAAGATGGCATATTCGTATTACTCTTGTCATCAATAATGCATTTGTTCTTGAACTCCCAGCACTACTTGATACTGGTGCTGACCTCAACTGTATTCAAGAAGGATTAGTTCCTACCAAATTCTTCGAAAAGACCAAGGAAAGACTTAGGTCTGCAACTGGAGCCAAATTAGGAATAAGTTTTAAACTCTCAGATGTCGAGGTTAAGTATTCCTCCTTGTCTGTTACAACTTCTTTCCTTCTTGCCAAAGACATCACTAATCCAGAGATTCTAGGCACTCCATTCATTCTGCAAATTATGCCTTTCCAAGTCACCCAAAAGGGTATTCAAATTCATATCCAAACTATGGATCAACCAATTCTTATCCCCTTCGATAGGCCTCCTATCCATAAGACACTACATCTTCTTCGAGCCAAGGAATCCCAGATCAATTTCCTGGAAGAAGAACTGTCCTTCAAAAGACTCCAACAGCAGTTAGAATCCCCTGCTGTTCGTACTCAAATCCAATCTATGGATAAATATATCCAAGCCAATCTTTGTGCTGATATTCTAAATGCTTTCTGGAATCGGAAGCAGCATATCATCCAACTTCCTTATGAGCCTGACTTTAGTGCAAAACAAATTCCTAATAAGGCCAGACCCATCCAAATGAACCATGATCTTATCGATCACTGCAAACAGGAAATCCAGGATCTGTTAGATAAACAGATCATTTCTCCTAGTGCATCTCCTTGGAGTTG
>JAXGGT010000001.1:9490839-9533758 GCA_035583425.1 Marsdenia floribunda
GGAGATGACCTGGTGAGCACTATATTGCTACTAGTTTTTAAAATTAATCTTGGCCGGTTTGACGACAACCGCGAATTTATCCTTTACCATCACTCTATTCGGAAATGGTAGGGGTTTATGAATGGGCTCTACGACCTTGTTTTCCTTTGATTCATGATATGGTGCTTGGTTTGAAGGGAGCTGCTCATCATTTCGTACCAATTCTGTTGGTGAATTTGTTGGATCTTTTAACTCCTTCCCACTTCTCAAAGTAACACCACTTACATTACCTCTTGGATTAGGTACAGATTGGGAAGGTAACTGTCCAGAACCTTGACCTTTTATCTTATTGATGTGGGTGACAAGTTGACCAATCTGTGTCTCCAAATTCTGAATACTGGCTTTCGTCCTTTGCTGGAATTGAAGACTATTGGTTGCCAACTGCTTCACTAAATCCTCAAGACTGGATTCAGGTTTTGAAGGCTGCTGTGGTTGGAACGGCCTTGTTTGCTGCTGCTGATTACTTGATCCAGGAAAATTATATCTTGGTTGATTATGTTGTTGTGGCTGTTGACTAGAAGTAACTTTATACCTCAGATTTGGATGCTCTCTCCATCCAAGATTATATGTTGAAGAAAAGGGATCATACCTTGGCTGTTGCAATTGTTGGAATGGCTTACCGGAAAAAACTCCAGCACATGTCTCAGTGGTATCCTGCAGTTAAGGACATGCATATACCACAGACAGTGGTAGGAATTTACTTCTGTCCTAATGCTAACTGTCTAACTAAACAAGTTAACTCCTCTATTTTATTTTTCGTTCTCTGTTGGTCAATTGATGATTGGAGTTCATTCACTACCCTGGTGCCTCCTGATCTAGTTCCAAATTGTTGTACATTTTGAGCCATATTTGCAATCAAATCCTTGGCTGCAGTAGGTGTCTTGTCCACTAGGGCTCCTCCAGCAGCTGCATCTATGATGCTCCTATCCATGGGTAGAAGACCTTCATATAAATATTGTATCAGCAACTGATCACTAATCTGGTGATGAGGACAACTTGCACAAAGTTTCTTGAATCTCTCCCAGTATTCATGTAAAGTCTCTCCATGATTCTGTCTGATACCACAAATATCCTTCAGGATGGCTGCAGTTCTTGATGCTGGGAAAAACTTCTCTACGAACGTTCTCTTCAAATCATTCCAAGTTGTGATGGTAGTAGGCTGAAGGTAGTAAAGCCAATCCTTTTCTACTCCATCCAATGAGAAAGGGAATGCCCTAAGTTTAATTTGTTCTTCTGGAATTTCTTAAGGCTTCATAATGGAACAAATAATATGGAATTCCTTAAGATGTTTATGAGGATCTTCACCTGCATGTCAATGAAACTTAGGCAACAAATGTATTCGAATGCAAATCAATAATAAGAAAACGTAATCAACTTAGGGTTAATGCTCCAATTTAATTCTTCCTCGTTCTTCCTAATATTCGCGAGTTACTAATCTGATCCCTTGATTGAATACTAATTTAGAATCCCAAATTATATCTGATCACCTACTAACAACCAGTTAAAATTCGATTAAGTATTAAAAGGTTTCCTAGACAATCGTCTAATCCAACATCTCTTACTTAATCTAAGACTCGTGAACATTAAGGTAATTCATGAATCCATAAAAAATCCATCTTTGAAAGCAATTAGATAGAGATAAATGCATAGATTCAACTAACAACCGCCAATCAAAACTAAGTTTAATCTCAAAAATTCATTAAAACGAATAAACATTCAATCTCATAGATTAAAACAATCGAATCTGAAAACCAAATTAAAAACCCGAGATCAATGATGTTCTTGAACTCTGAATTGCCTTGGAAGCATCTTCCCCTAGACTGATTACAAGATGTTTAAGTTGCCATGATTTCCGAGAAAATCTCCCTCTTCAGATCGTGACTCTCCTCTCCAAATTCTCTCTAAACCGAATTCTGCCTCCTTTTTCTTCTTTTTACCCGCCTCTCTTCCTCTTCTTCGGGTTTCCTTAGACTTAACGAGTCCTTTAATTCTTAGCCCATCTGCCTTGCATATTGGGTCTCATAAAATAATAATATGAGGTCCGTTCTAATTCTGTCATGCTATTTGGACTTGGGTCTGAAATAGAATAATAAAAAAATATAATTAAATACCCAACAATTTAATATCAATATCATTAAAGCATAATAGTCTAAATACTACATAAAAGTCCTAAGAATGGTAGAGAAATATATTAAATATTAAAGAAAGAGAGTCCAAAATGTGTAAATCTATATGTTATCATCTACCATACCTGGACTCAATCAAATCTTATCATGAGTAAAAGCCCCTAAGGACATGATGTTTAGCCGGAGATATTCTTGAATAGTTAGTTTGAGAAAATTCGAGCCATTATGAAGAATTGTTGAGCGATCACTACTGTATAATTTCATTCAATTATAATCTAACTTATTTCTTAAAGAAGAAAAATTTGAAAATTTTTTTTTTTTCCTTTTTAAAATATATACATTTTGCATATGTATATATATATGATGTAATCTCAATGATCGCCATGTACTTAATTTGTAATCCTCCTTTTTAAAAATTCCGGTTATTTTTGGTCGTAATTGTATATTTTAACAAGAAGGAAATTTTTCATTTCCTTTTCCAGAAAATATACGTAGCAAAAAGATAGGAGAGGAAGAAGCTGTACCCGCACATTAGCCAAACTGAAGGCCTCCGATTCCTGCTGCTGATAAGGCAAGTCCCATTACATAAGGCGTTTCCCATGTCATCCGCCAGCATGTTGTGCAGTCTATATTGTCTCCATCACGATGAACAATCCTTTCCATTTGATTCTTCAAAACTAAATTAATCTTGACATAGAAATCTCCCACCCACAGAGGAAACATCCAAAATCAAAACCTGCAAAAAAAAAAAATAAAAAAAGAAAAAAGAAACACTTACTGCCTGGTAATTAACCAATTAACATATACATATACATACACATATATATACTAAAAATGCCTTAATGATTCTTCATCAAAATGAAGAAAAGAAGGGGTTTTTTAATCATTACTAGAACAACAAAATCCCTACCTCAGACTTGTTTTTTTCGCCTCTAGATTATCATAAAAGGGATGATGAAAGACTAATTTTTGACTTATGTTTCAAAAGATATAGTAATTTGGATTTAATATTCTCTTTTCTTTTAAGATTATAACTTGAAAGATCCCAATTAAATGATGTTCCGACAGTTCAAAAAAAAAAAAAAAAAAAATTGAAAAGGGTAAGAATTGATGATGATCTTATTTAATTTGATCAAGAGATTTAGTCGCACTTGGGGTTCTTAGTTGGACAAAAAACCACATTATGAGCAAATTTGAACCATAAGTCAAGAAATAATAATAATAATAATAATCAGAAAGAAAGACTTTAGGAAGTTGCAGTTCGATTTTTAAGGACTCTACTTGAACAACAAATATAAAGTTAACTAAAATTTCTTTTCACCTTATTTTCCGTTAAACATTTTGTTTTTGTTTAATGTATATTTTTAACTACCATGGTGAAATGTTGGACCGTAAATCGACCGATCTACTATCAATAACTAGTTGAGTTGATATATTTTTATGATTTTGTGGTTAATTTATAAAATTTTTAAAATATAAAACCCTAAAATGAACGGTCACAATTCTTCTTCTTCTCTACTCTCAAATTTCCAAAATGATTCCTTGGCTTTTTTTTTTTTTTTCTCGATTTTTTTATTTCTATTCGTTGTCGGACTAGGTGTTTGTCGCCTTTCCCACTTCAGAATTTTCCTGAAGCTCTCCCAGCAACTTCCATGAGTCGCCAAACCCATTATTTCTGTTTTTGACTGCAAATCAATTACAGTATAAATATATATATATATATATTGTCGTCTACGAATTATTTTTTCTTTTTAACCTTTTAATTATACACCATGTTGTATTTAGTTTTGATTAGTTTTATAGTTTTGACTCACCTTTTTTAAGATTTTCTTTTCCTCCGATAGATTTCTTTTTTCTTTTCTTTTTTTCTGTTTTTGGTAATGAATTTTTAGAATTTTTCTTTGTTTTCGTTTATGAATTTCTATGAACTTAGAATTTGTAATAAATATATTAAAATTTCCTAATAAATTTTATGAATTTTACAAATGTCTTTATAAAATTAAAATTACGCTACATTAATTTTAAAAAAAAAAATTACACTACATTGTTAAAATATATATTATTTATAAAATTTTTTTAATTTTTAATTTATGATGTCACTAATTTAATCCAAAAATAATATTTAAATTTTTGTCAAAAATGAGATTCGAACTCATGCCTTTTGGGCCAGTTTTACCTTGTTCTCCAATATGCTGCAAATTGAATTGAAAACAGAAGGAAATAACAGTGGGTCAAAAATAAATATCTATACTTTTTGTCAAGAATGGGATTCGAACCCATGCCCTTTCGGACCAGTACCTGAAACTGGCGCCTTAGACCAACTCGGCCATCTTGACATTTCTTTTTTAAATAGTGAAAATAAACTTAATTAATATAAAACTGATAATAATTTTATAACCAATTAAAAAATTTATATTAGTTATATTGATTGGAATCAACTATTGCAATGGTTATTGATATCAAGATAACCAGTAAATTCCGACATGGTTTCCCATACCGCGAGGAAGAACTATGCACCAATATTGTAGACTAGGTGACTGACTAGCTAGGGTCACCTAACAGTGCGTGGGACACGGGTCGACCGACGACTAAACCATGTCTAAGAATAACAGGGAGAAATGATCAGCAGCTGGGCACGGTGGCGGGAGTATGTTCATGTTCCCTGCTACATTTACTCAAGTGTGACATACGTACTGTGTGCTTCTGCTGTTTTAATTTTGTAGTATTAAAATCTTTGCATGCATGTCAGTCAGTCAGTCAGTCAGTATGTACGTAGCACACCATGCATGCATGACTTGTCAACTTTTAATTTCCTCTGAAGATTAGTGGTCAGAAACTAATTATTAATGCGACAGGGGGAGCTTTAATTTACTTACAGAAGGCAGCAGATGCTTCCAGCCATGCCTGCATGCAAGCATTCAATGCTACGGGCTTGTATGAACTCATCAACTTTCTGTTTGACAAAATGTGATTTTGTAATCACTAAACTCTTAATATAATGCAAAATAGATAATCTTTATTTATAAATTTTTAAATTATCAAAAATTTTATGCGATATATACTAAGACATTGATTTTTATTTATAATTTTTATACATAACTTTTTAAGTTATTAAATTTTTTACGCAATACAAATATTACAAAAAATTTACAGATACAACGTCTACCAAAAATCACGCCAAGGAGTAGTCATTTTTTTGATGTCCCCCAATTATTGTTTTCGATATTTTCCTAGAAAATGTGGGATTCAAAAACGACAGTTTTGAGAAACGCTATATCAATGTTGTCAAAAATGACAATCATATTAGGTTGGACAAATACGACATTTGATTTGAGCAAATACGATGGTTACAAAGTTTTGTTTTTAGTCAAAATACTACTTTATCGCTTCGATGAATCATCAAATAATATTGGATTGTTTTCAAATTTCGTAGATTTGTGTTTTATTATATATCTAACAAACCTAACTGTTAAATTAAAATTTTAATTTTTTTAAAATTAAAAAAAAAATATATATTTCAGTATTAAGATTACAAAGGTAGGTTGATGACATATAAAATGATATCGGATTAAACTTAAATTTTGTGTATATTAATAATTTATATGTATGTGTGCATGACAATTTCGCGTATGTAAAATATAAACAAAATAATGCAAACACACAAAATCAATGTAAAATAATATTGTATTAATTTAATAATGCGGGTTACAAATCTCTATCTATGTCCGTTGATTCTTTCTGTCAATGGATTCGAGGATCATTTGGGCTTGATCTCGATCTGTCAATTGTTATGATATTGGATTTGATCCGTTTCAAGGGTCTTTTGACTTGATTTCAAAATGGATCTGACTTTGAGGATTTGATTTCTCTGAGCCCTTTGGGGCTTAATCTCGAAGATATAATGAACCGGGAAAGGGAAAAATCCTATATGACAGAGTTTCATTACCTTCAAGATCTTCTTGTTGAAGCCCCTCTTGTTCTTGTATTTATATAGGAAGAAATGACGAGATAAAAGCCCCTTGGTGGTGATGTGATGCATTGTGATTGGCCGAGACACTCTTTTGGCTCTTATTAGATGGACTTGTTAGATCACCACGTGTCAACATGTGATTTGTTACAGTAAATAATAAAAAGTAATTAGGTGAAATTAATAACTAATTAGATGAAATTTTATTTACCACTTAATTAATCTTAAATTATTTTTACAAATTTTCATTGTCTATAAATTGCATCTTTGGAACCTGTGCACGGCTAATTTGAAGAATTGTCAAGAGAACAAGTTTCAATTTATTTCTATCTCGTCTTATTTGAATCAAACTATTTAATTGAATTTGACTCACGTATAAAATGCGATATTAATATGTATATATATACGAATCTATTTTGAATCAAATTATATATATCAATTTCAATTTGACTCAAAGATAAATACGACTCGTAGATTATATATATATATATATATATTTATGAGTAAAATTTGAATTAAGTTAAAAATTTGAACTTGACTTGGGAATAAATATTATTCGTAGATAGTACCAAATTTCAAAATATATTTTACAAATCAAATTTAAGTCAAATTATAAATTGAATTTGACTCGGGATAATTATGTTCCATAGATAAAATCAAATTTTAAAAGATATTTTGCGAATTAGATTTGAGTCAAATTATAAATTTGAATTTGACTTAGGATAATTATGATCCATAGGTTTTTTTAAAAAAATATATATAATATAATTGAATTTTGATCGAAGATAAATACGATTCGTATATATTTTTAGGAGATATTTTACGAATCAAAGATTGACTTGTACATAATGATTCGTAAGGATAAAATAGATAAAGACGTCAATTAGATTTAGAAGACTTTTCTCTCCATCTTGGACTGACCCCTATATAAAGGGATACTCGCCCATCATCAACATTGCAATCTGTGTCTCCTTGGCGTAAGTTCAAAGAAGTCAGAAGTTCTTCCTATTTCAAGAATCTCCCATTTAAATATCATTTCCTCTTCTTTTTGTTTTTAATCATTTTATTCTCTTTTTTTATCTTTTTTTTTTTTTTTTTACTTCTCGATCTCACGATTTCTTGATTTTTTTTTTTTTTTTAAAGATTCGTGTTGGGGCCAACTCCACCTGAGTTTTTTTCATTCAGTATCAAGATTATGGAGAAATTTTCATGGGCCATTCATCCATGTAAATTCAAGGTCTCCATCATTGTTGTCATCCACACCATCAATGATCCAAATTTAAACCTTCAAAAGTCTTTAATCTATATTTCAATATGACAAAAGGTAAGTTTGTTTGTTTTTTTTTATATTATTATTTGACAGATGGTAATACAATTAATGATTCTTTTAATTGATGATTTCAATTTGGCTTAAGGGCGACTTCAAAGAGTAATAAACTTCATAAACATCAACTTGAAGCAACCATTAATTTTACCAATAATTTGAAGGGACTATTAATTTTTCTAATGACTTGAAGGGTCTATCATTTTCGCCAACAACTTGAACGGGCTATCAATTTCGCCAAACTTCAACATGAAAGATCAAGTAGCCATCGATTTTACCAATTTAAATATCAATTCTTCCAACATCAACATGAAGGAGTCATCAACCTGAAAGAGCCATCAACTTACTGCAAAAGAATTAGTCATCCAATTGTCTAAAATGAACTCATTGTCAGAAAATAAAAAACTCCTGCATAGCTTATATTATGAAAATAATATTTCAACATCCAACCTTTGAAAAATAATCTTCATTATTCAAATTGAAGGTAAATGTGTCTTCTATTTAATATATATATATATATATATTTCAAGCTGATCGAAGAAGAATTGATGTTCCAATTGTTAGAAAGGAACGGATCGCTGGAAAACTAGAGACTTCTAGATAGCTTATGTTGCAGCAATAATATCTCAAAATCCGACCATCAAAAATTGATCTCCAGTGTTCAAATTGAAGTTAAATGTGTCTTATATTTTCTATTTATGGCTGATTGGATTTGATGCTCCAATTGATAGAAAGCAACAAACTGCCAAAAACTTAGAGACTTCTGCACAGCTTTCATATTTCAAAATCTGACTGTCGAAAACTGATCACCATCATTTAGATTGAAGAAAAATATGTTATCCGCTAATTATAAAAAATTCAAGTTGATCGAAGAATAATTGATGCTCCAATTGTTAGAAAGAAGCAGAATGTCAAAAAACTAGAATCTTTTGGACAACTTATGTTACGAAAATAATATCTCAAAATACGACAATTGAAACCGGATCTCTACCATTCAAATTAAAGAAAAGTGTGTCTTCTACTTGTTATCAAAAATTCAACATGATCGGAGAAGATTTGACTACCCAATAGTTAAAAATAACCTAACTGCCAAAATAAAACTCTTTCCTTATTATCAATTCGATATAGTCATCAATTGTGGCAACGTGAACTTGAAGTAATCACCAGCTTCGTCAATCGTCAAGTTGAACAAGTTGACATCTTCTTTGATTTTCAAATAGATGAATTGGAAATAACTTTGGTGGCATTGATTTGAATGAAGTTAATCAATATTCTCTCCAACTTTGATGATTTTCTTATGGACAAATTCATAATTTTGTTGAGAGATTAATTCCATGTCCTTTTGTTCGTTATTTTTAATCTCTTTGTAAAAGAAATGTTCATAACATCAATCAAAGTACCGAATTCAATTATATGATTTCCCGTCTTTTTTTTTTGTGCTATTTTTGTTATGATTGATTTTTTTGTTGTGACTGAACTTAGAAACTTAGAATTTTGTTCGAAGCTGCCAACATATCCTATAAAGGAATCAAGTCAAATGTAGTTTAAATTTGCATCAAATGAGTAACATGTAGTTTTAGCTCATGCGTCAAGAAGCAATGTTCATATCAACATTCATCATCATGTGAACAGTTTATGCTCGTCTCCAAGAGTTTTCGTATCAACTTATGGACAGTTTACACTCATGCCAAGGAGCCTTAATATCATCATGCAAATAGTTCACTCTCGTGTCAAGGAGTCTTTATATCATATTGCAAACAATTTACACTAGTACCAAAGAGTCTTTATCATCATGTAGACAGTTTACACTCGTGTCAAAGACTCTTCATTTGAACATGCATACAGTTTATACTTATGTCAAGGAGCCTTCATTTGAACATGTAGACAGTTTGCACTCATGTCAAAGAGTCTTCATCATCATGCAAAGAGTTTATGTTTGTGTTCAAGAGCCTTCATTTGAACGAGCAAACAATTTATATTCGTGTCAAGGAGAACATATTTTTGACATGGAGACAATTTATGCTCATATCAAGGATCTTTTATCATCATGTAGACAATTTATACTCTGTGAAGGAGCATCTGTCTTCATCATGCAAACAGTTTACACTCATGTGAATGAGCCTTTATAGCATCATAGAATTTTTTTTTTTTTTTTTTACTAATCAATGAGTACTTCATAGAGATATTGTATTCATATAGTTTATACTCTTATCAAGGAGTAATGTATTTTTTAACCTCATACGTCAAGGAGGATCTTGATGGATTGATTTCAAGCATCATCTGTGTTTGATACTAATTCTTCATCTTCAGATTCCGAGGGAATATTACTCCCGCATTGATATTCTTTTTGTTCAACATCAACTTCAAGTGTTTGATTAGTAATATTACTTAACTTCATATCTCATCCACGTGTAGCCAATTCTTCAAATGTTTTTGGTTGAATGCCTTTCAAAATGTATTAATGATTCCAACGCATTCCTTGGATACATATCTCGATAGCAGATTTCTCAGATAATTGATCTCTGCAATTTAGATTCAGACTCTGTCACCGATTGATGTAATCAACAACTGGTTCATCCTTCCACTGTTTTGTATGACTTAACTCGAGCATATTTACTATTTGACGAGTGCTGTAGAAACAATTCAAGAATTCAACTTCAAGTCGGTTTCAACTATCAATTGATCCAGAAAGCAAATTAGTGTACCAATTGAATACACTTTCTTTGAGAGAGCGAACAAAATGTTTGACTAATAGATATTCATCTGTGTCGGTGTTATTGCATGTTTCCACAAAATAAGCAATGTGCTGCTTGGGATTACCTCCAACATCAAATTGTTGCAACTTTGGAGGAAGATAGCCTACAGACACCTTCAATTTTTCAATTATCCTTGAATATGGCTTTGAAGATGCAAATAATGATTTTGAGTTTCTTTCACTTTTATCATTCAACATAGCTTCGATAAAGTTCTTCAATTTATTTGTCGGAATGAATCCATTAGCAAAAACATGAATTGCTCTTTCTTGTTGTATTGTTTTGGATCCATCAACCATTTGAGGTCATTTTTCGGCAACTCAAAATCATGGGAATTTTCTCCTTGCTTGAAGGCAACATCTTTCCGTGTTTGATCAACACATTTTTGTGTAATTTGATTGGACTTGCCACTTTTAGTCATAAACTGAGCGATCACTTTTACTCCTCAACTGAGCAATCATGAGATTTTGTTGTGTAGATTATTTCACGAGATCTTCCATGACCTTGGTCAAATTTTTGAATCTTTCTTCAATTATTGTAGCATCCACCAACATAACGGACATGATTGATGAATTTGCAGTAAAGTCATCATGATCACTAGCATTAGGCATCAGATTCCATTGAACAACATTTAGAGAGTCTAAAACAAGATCCACACCTTTCAATTTTGCCAAATCATATTCTTAATCTTTTAATGACATCATGTCCCTTTTTACTTGAATGGTGGGACCAACATAAGCTTTAGCTAAGAAACGCTAGTGTTTTCATAAAAACAACATTCTTCGAAGCAACTTTATTGATGCTATCATTCTTCGACCCCATTGATGAGATCTTGGGAAATATTTTGACGGAAAAGAGATGAGTGGTAGAAAATGTGCACTAGGCATGCTAGAAATTGTGGATAGTGATTTCGCATTTGTAAAATATAAATAACATAATATAAACACACGAAATCAATGTAAAATAATATTGTATTAATTTAATAATGTGGGTTACAAATCTCTATCTATCTCTATTGATTCTTTCTATCAATGGATTTGAGGCCATTTGGACTTGATCTCGATATGTTAATCATTATGATATTGGATCTTATCCGTTTCAAGGATCTTTTGACTTGATCTCGTAAAAATCTAATATGACAAATCTTCGCTACTTTCAAGATCTTCTTGTTGAAGCCCCTCTTACTCTTCCATTTATAGAGGAAGAGATGACAAGGTAAGAGTCCCTTGGCGGTGATGTGGTGCCTTCTTATTGGCCGAGACACTCCTTTAGCTTTTATTGGTTGGACTTGTCACATTGCCACATGTCAAACATGTGATTCGTTGCAGTAAACAATAAAAAGTAATTAGGTGAAAAGTAATTTTCCGCTTAATTAATCTTAAATTACTTTTACAAATTTTCAATGTCTATAATATAGTTACATCCAACGGTCAGATTATTGATTTAATTTACGTAATAAGACACTCTTTATATAATATATATATATATATATATATATATATAAACATATATATCGTAACTTATACTGATCAAATGTTATACATATGTATATGAAATGATATAATTATTTCGATTGTTACTTATCGAATTATATATATAATGAGTTACAATATTAATTTGTTTAAAACGCATTTATATACTCAAATGTACCCTAGAAACCTTAAATTTTAAATCATAAATTTTTTTTTTGTTTTTTAAAGTTAGACCAAAAACGAAGGTCCCACTCAACTAAAAATAGTAGTCAGGGCCACCATTTTTAGAGTTTTTATCTAAAATAGAGTAACTTTTAAAAAACTTCCAAAATATTATCATTGTTTTACTTAATTCCCAAACTAGTGAGGATCTACTTTGGCAAAATAGACCCTCAATTTATGTGATTAAAAAACTTAGTCTAAAGATATTGAGGGTAAAGTATACCTCTTTTTTTTTTTTTTTTAATTATTCACTTATAAACTATAAATAATAATTTTTAATTTTTAATAATACATGTTTTTTAATCAATAATAATGTTAAAAATATAGTACCTATATATATATATATATATATATATATATATTAGTTTTAAAATTTATCATTATCAAATATTATATTAATTATTTAAAAAATTTATATAAAATTAAATATTTTATATAATATTCAAATAAAGCACAAATTACAATTGACATATATAATTATAAATTATATACTTTTTTTTTTTAAACTAATTATAAATTATATACTTAAATTAATATAATATGATATTATCTTAACTTAAGTTAAATATTATTTTAATTAAAAATTATATTATATAAGATAATATATGATGAAAATAAATATTTTTATGTAGATTTAAAAAAAAAAATTAAACAAATGCTACAAATATGTGTAAAAATAAATACATATAAACTTTTATATTATGAAAATAAAAATATTATATATCATTTAAATAAATTGTTAGTATTATATTATGAAACAAGATGCAATTACTAGTATTATACCGATACATGCATGAATATCTCTTATTGATCGGATGGATGTAACACGTAACTATAGCAGACTATTAAAAATGTTGATGATTACGATGTTACAGAAGCACGTATGTAGGGAATGATGAATTTACAAGATCGACATCATTTGCAACCACCTATTAGGCCAAGAAGATGTAGAACATTAAGTCATGATTGTGTCCAACATAGATGATTATTGTATTCATATTTATTTTTTATGATATGTTTTTATTAGTACATGATGTTTTATATTTTTATCTTCATAATATAAAATTTTATTTTTATTTTATTTTTACATATATCTGTAGTATTTTTTAAAATTTTTGAAAAAGAAAATTCTACAAAAAAATATTTATTTTTTATGATCTATTACTTTATATAATATAATTTTTTTAATTAAAATAATATTTAAATTAGAATAATATCATAATATATTAATTTACTTGTGTAAATTATAATATAAGTCTTATTTAAATATTTATAATAATAAAATATTTAATTTTATATAAAATATTTAAATAATTACTATAATATTTGATAATGATAAATTTAAAAAATAATTTTATTATATATACATACTATATATTTACAAAAAATTGAAATTTATTGTTTATTGTTTATAAATGAAATATAATTTTTAAAGAATATTTTTTAAAAAAATCTACTTTAGCAAAGTAGACCTTCACTAGTTTAGAAAATACATAAAAAAATGGCAATAAATTTGGGAAATTTTTTAAAAGTTACTCTATTCTGGGTAAAAACTCACCATTTTTTGCCTGAATATTTCAAGTTGCGGGCAACCTTTCCCTCCATTTCAATTGCTGCAATTTTTTCTCTCTCATATCTCCTTTCTCCCTCATTTGTTTTCCATTTTCTAGCTTAATCTACTGTAGTTTTAGCTAAAACTTACTCCATTACGTTATAAAATCTAAACTTATTAAGTTTAATCCAAAAAATAAACCCTCAATTTTGATAATCACCAGAGCTTCTCCGGCAACCACCGCCTCCATTGTTGAGCAAGGTGATTAAAGATTTTGGTTTGTTATTCTTGGATCTATATTGTAAGTAAATTTATTTATTACTTTTTTTAAAAAAAAAAATTTCTGTTTATATTTCATCGTTATATTTCTTATCAAAATTTTCATTTTTCATTTTTAATTAAATTATTAATAAAAAAAATTAATCAATAAATTTCATAAAATAAAAAATAAAGTATTTACAAATTTTTTTAATATAATTTTTTTAAAAAAAATTAAAATTATAAAATTAAACTTTAAAAAAAATAAGAAAAAAAATTAACATTTTAACTTTTCGTCATGATAGGAGTCTTTCACTAATTCATATAATTTATTTTTAAAATTTTAAATAATTAATTATTATAATTGTTATATTATTTTTAATTATATATATATTTTCGGGGCAGGGATGGGGATCGAAGGTTAATACCATCCCCGCCCCATCCCCAATTTTCTCTTTCGGAGAATCACCATCCTCATCTCCAAATTCGGTCAAAGCTGGGATTCCTCCGGTCAAAACGGGGTCGAAATACGGGTTCTCCATCGGGTATGGTTTTAATTGTCATCCCTAATATATGAATATATATATATGAAATGAATGATATATGGGTATATATGTATGTATATATATAAAGATTTAGTTTGATTTAGTCAATTTTATTTAAAAAAATAAAAAATTAGATACATTAATTATTTTGTTAGGTTTAATTTTTTGGAAAAAGTTAGGTTTAATTTGTAGAAAAGAGTTAGGGTTAAATATAGTTAATTAGTTTGATTTTAGGTAATTAAGTTAATTAGTTATTCAAATTAGTTATTGTTGTTAGTTATTTAATTAGGTCATTTAGTTAAGTTTAGTTACTAAATGAGGTAATGTTATTTATCTTAAGTAAATTAATGAGTATAGTTAGTTAAGTTATTAAATTAGTTATTTTTGTTAAATTAAGCATTAAATTTGGTTAATTTAGCTGACTGAAGTTCAGATAATTTTAGTTAAGTTAAGTTTAATTAATTAAGTTAACCTTAATCAAGTCAAGTTAAGTTAGTTAAGTAAATTAATGAGTTTAGTTAGTTACATTACTAAATTAATTACTTTTAGTTAAGTGAAGCATAAGATAATTTAGATAAGAAAATTAGAAAAACTTTAGTAGTTAAGTTTAATTAAATTATTTAACTTTAGTTAGGTTATGTGAATTTACTTAAGTTTAATTAAATTAGTTAGCTTTAGTTAAGTTAGGTAAGTTAAGTTTAATTTTTTTTTTTTTTTTTTTTGGTAATTGGTTAAGTTAAGTTTAATTAATTAAGTTAACTTTAGTTAATTTAATTATAGTTAAGTTAGTTAAGTTTACTTTAGTGAAGTTTTGCTAAGTTAATTTAGTTAAGTTTACTCTAGTTAAGTTAAGTTACTTGAAATTTGGGCTTATGGTGTTAATATTTATTTGCTTAAACCCCCAATTTGGCCCCCTGAACTTGTATCACTTTGACAATTGACATCTTGAACTAATCTTTTTGTACATTGCACCCTTAATTTAACACATTGAGGACAATGCCAAGCTCCTTAACAATTTCGTTAAAGTTCTGCCATTAAGTTGCCCATATGTCGTACTCATGCTGACATGGCATGACACATAGCATCCACTTCATACCATAAAAAAAAGAAAAGAAATATTTTAACCAAAGCTAGAGAAAGCAAAGCAGGAGAATGGTGAACTATAGGGAAAATGGCTATACTACTTGCAATTCACCCTCGTAGTCTAGCTTTGCTTAAAATTTGTCACTGAATCTAAAGTCGAACTTGGCTAAACAGTCATATAGGTTTGAATCTCAGCTCTTTGTGATCAACAATGGGCTGGAAGACCTCAAGTCTTGGCAGGTTCTATTGGGTTTACACATGGGGAGTGGTTGGTTTTTGCTTCTAATGTTGTCTTAGCATATCGGACTTCTTTGTCTGGTAATGTAGAGAATGGGATTGTGTTTGTTGGGTTCCAGAATTCGGATCTCAAGACTCCTATTGAAACAGTAGAGGATGAGACTCAGATTGGGGGTACAGATTGCTCTGGTTGGAACCCAGTTTGAAGTTGGATCGCTCGACATTCCTGTGCCTCTGAATATTTCTCTGGTCAATGATGGTTGGCTTTGCCCTCGTCCCTTCAACTCTTTTTACCTTTTCCCTGTTTTTGTTTTTTATTTCTTGCTTACTTAAGAGATGTTGGGTAGGCAATGGAAATGGGGATGTGGAATCAGAATATGCGAGGATTTTGAGAGGAAATCCATTTACTTAGGAAATATTTCAAGAGGAAATTCATTTTTTTTACTACTGCAATTCAATACCATTTCATTGTTGGACTTGAGATAAATAAAATCTGGTTTCCTTCTATCAAAAAGCTATTCCTTTCTTCTCATTTGCAGGTCTGCTATGCCATAATGCTCTTAGTTGTGTCTTGAATATCATTGAATATGTTGTGTTGTCAGTTAAAATCATTTTTTCCTAGTATGACATGTACGTCGTGTGCCATGTCATGTCATCATGAGTATGACACATGGGCAACTTAACAACAGAACCTTAACGGAACTATTAAGGAGGTTGACATTGTCCTCAATGTGTTAAATGAAGGGGTGCAATGTGCCAAAAAAAAAGTAGTCCATAGTGTCGATTGTCAGAGTGATATAAGTTCAAGGGCCAAATTGAGGTTTAAGCTAATATTTATTTGATGGAAATGATTGTTTTATGGAATGCTTATGATTGATATAAATTTGAGCGATTAAAATGCTTGTGGAGTTAATATATATTTGATGGAAATAATTGTTTCATAAATGATTGAATGTTTTTGATTGATGATGAGTTTGAGATTGAATTGAAATGTGGCCTAAGAGTTTGGAAAACATCCATTTTTTAGAGAAAACTCTACCAAATTTTTATTAATTTCTAACTTAATGAATTTATTTTACTTAATTTAAGTTAATGAAGTCTAATACCAAACTAATGTCGATATTCTTGGAGTTTGAATTGTGTTTTTGTTTTAATATAGTGATATGTTGATATTTTTGGAGTTGTGATTTAACTTTTGTGATTCATGAAGTGATATTTTGATCTCCTTGGAGTTACTATTTAGCTTTGTAATTGATGAAGTGGTAGTTCCATATTTTTGGACTAAGATTTCACGTATCAATTTTTATATAAAAAAAAAGCAAAAAAAAAAAAATTTATATATAACTTTTTGAGTCATTAAGAGTGTATTTGCATTAGCTTTTATTTTGAGTTTTCTATTAATTTTGAAAATAAATTGATAGTTTTTGTTTGGATAACACTTACATTAATTTACTTTTGTTAAATCATAGGATGTGAGGCCTATTAAAATTATAAAATCATTCTAAAACCAACACTCATCACATTATTCTAAAAACCAACACTCTAATAAATAGTAATTGATGTAAAAGTTAATTGGTACAAATCAATATCAAAATCAATAATTAAGGATGTTTCAAATCAATATTTATGTAAAAGATTTTTTGTCAAATTTAATTCTCTTTTTTAATGACTCAAACACGTATTTTTTTTTGTGATTATAAGTGAAATTATTATTACAAAAGTAAATACTAATTTTTTTTTTTATTTATTTTGTTACGGATAAATTCATCTTTTATATTAAAAGATTAAAATATTTTTAATTTTTTAATTTTATAAAATAATTAATAAATATTAAAAAAAAAAATTATATATGATTTTCTAAAACAATAGCAAAAAATTAACCCGGTCCAAGTAAAATAAAGTGTCGAGTAAATATGAATTAACACGACAAATTTCGAATATTTTTTAGCGGACGGGTGCAACCCTAATGACAAATACGAGTTCTTTTTTTTTTTTTTTTTTGTATAAGATCGCGTAATTTAATTGGTAGTAGTCATTCTTATAACCTAAAAAATCATGAGTTTGAGTCCTATTAGAAGTAAACAAATCTCAAATTTAAAAAATGAAAAAAAGAGTTCTTTTTCAAGTTAGTAGTCCAATAATATGACTTTTTTTCTTTAGGTGTCTTTCTGTCTTTATATGACTTATCAAGTAGAAGTCTTGAATTCAAATTTAATCAGAAACAATTGTGACGTATTTTAGTCATATATTATAATTGGTAACTCAGTATCCTTATCGACTAATTCGGAAAGAATCTATAGGGGGAGACCCCCGAGACAGTAGGTAAGATTTAAACCCAATGCCTTTACTTGACATATCATGTGAAAATACCTAAGCAAGGGAGCCATATCACTGGATTACCACCTTGTTCCTGTATCTGACTAATCAATGGCTAGGGAAATTTTGTTTTTTGTAGAATCAATGGGGGAATTTTGATAGTAAAAGAAAATATATTCTAAGGCATAGGTGAATCGGTAAGATTCTCTCTTAGTTTAATTGAGGTCGCACTCACTTCTTGGAACTAGAGCTTTCCTCCTGCAAAGGACTTACTCGGTTCGAGTAGAGATTAGTCTGAATATGAGCCTATAATTGGGACCCATAATTTGGGATTTATACATATATGGCCCAGCGAAATACAGGCCCAACTAAAGTAGCCAATAGAATCAAGAACAGGATTGTGCAAATCTGGCTTCTTCTCTCTCTTCTGTGCGTCTCAGTACTCTCTTCCCCGCTTCTTCATCTCTCCTTCAATCTTCATATTTGAAACCTAACCCTATTCTCCTAAAAACCCAGAACAAGAAAACGTTTCTATTTTGTTTTTTTACATTTTTATCTCCCCAATTTTTTGTTAATTTCTCATCTCAATGCATTGTGAAAAAGATCATTTGATTCCCGGAAGTTTTCTGTAATATGATCTGTATGGGAGACACTTATGATTTGATCAAAAGGAGTTCCAACATGGAACTATAAAGGGAAGGTGTTTCAACTCCATCTTTGAAGAAACGGGTATGTATCAGTATCATTCTTTTGATTGTCACCCAGATTTTCTTTGAATCTGCTCATTTCTTTATTTTGACCTCCAAAGATTTGGGTTAAGCTGTTAGAATTGTATAGAAACTTTTAGGCCTAGCGTAATGAAAGAATCCATCTTTTTTCATGTTACCTTTTTGGCATTTTGGTGGTGCTCTGTATGTTTTGAATCCCTGATATTGTCATGTTTAGTGTCATTAATTTTAAAAAATAATCTGATGATGAGATGATGAATCCTGTCTCGTATAGTATTGATTTTGACAGTGTATAAGTCATCCAAGCAGTAAATTTGAGGAGTGTAAAACAGAACTAGAAACTTATTCATCTGATTTGGCTTTTGAAATGTTATTATATAATTCAATGCAACACCCCAGCTTATCTTTTAATTGTGAATTATTTTTTCCTTTAATTTGGGTTGTTGCAAATTTCTTCGTGCCTGTTCTAAAGAATTCTGATTTTGTAGAAAACTTTGGAAATAACGTCATGATGTCTTGGATTCCTGATTATAAAGTTTTTCTTTTTAAAAAAATTTTATTCCAATTATTGAAACAATTTATTAAAATGATAACAGAACTTCAGTTCTTTCTGCTGAGAAATAATGAGGTTTAGGAGTGACACCAATTATCTGGTTCAAAGTGTTGGGTGGTTGTTACTCACAAAAGATTAAGTGGAATCTCACCAAAGAGGCAGGAAAAAAGAAAGATCTATAGAAAGTGACTAGCTGTTTCCCCAAATATCTGAGTTTTATTTTAGAGTTGCATCTATGTAAACCTTAGTCTGGTTGATCAAATATACCTGCAAGTTTTAATGGTCCGTACATTCAAGGGCTGGATATTAATTTTGCTTCCCTTGTAGGGTAGAAGTAGTCATATATTAAATAGTTTCGAAAAACTCTTGGAAGTAGTCATACAATGCATGTTCTATTTATAGAAAGATACAATATTTTTAAGCATATAGTCCACAAAGCCCAAGTGTGTATATGAATTTTCTTATACATTTGTGCATTGGAAAGTTACTTAACCCAGATTTTCTCTTTTACTGATCAATCAACTGTTAACCCAAAATTTTTTATTACAGAATTACCTTTTGCCTAACTTTTCTGTAGTCTCTCTACCTACCTCATTACATTGAACTGATCCCTGTCTTTTCTTAAGAAGCCTTTATTTTTAATTGGATAATAGATAGTTTTGCTTTTAGATGTTTGGTGTAATTTTTGTTAGGCGCCATATAATTTAGATAGTATTAGACAATATATATTAAATAATATGACATATGTAGTAGATAATATATGCGACAATAAGATATAGATAATATAATACTCGAGTTTTAAAAGTATTAAAAATTGTACATATACCTGCAAGTCTGTACCATGGTGGAATAGAACTTAAAGAGTTGTTGAAAACATTATAAATCATAAGTGGGACAATAAGGGAAACAAAAAAAAAAAAAAAAAAAGGAAAAAGAAAGAGGGAAAGTAATTTCCAAATACACTTTTCTTCCCTTGGCCTTTGCTCCTTTCTTTTGTTACAAAACACATTAACTATTGATGGTAAAAGATTTTAGGACTGATGTTTAATATTTTGGATTGCACTTTGTGAATGCAATCCAATTAATTCAGGTTTGTAGTAAATGTTGTGATTAGAAGTATGTGTACATATATATGGACAAAATCCTTGAAGATTTATATAGAAGTGCTACCCATTGGAAATTAATTAATTAATTAGTAAAGTCTTAATTCCTACCTCAAAAAATATGGACTGGAAGATCTAAACCAGACAAGGAAAATGAAAATCGGAATTATTTGCAGGCATATGGGAGGGAACAAAATTGTGCAGAATGGTAATGTGTTTAAAGGTTATTGCAGTTATCTCTGAGAATCACAAAAAAAAAAAAAAAATTAGTATGACTCATAAGAGATGCCTTTGTGCAATCTTTTTTCAGATTGTATCCAATTTGATCAACCAGGAATGGAGCTTGAATGGGCTGTGCTAAGAGCATGGTTCTGTTCTTTCTACGTGAGATTAATGCTGAAACCATTTTGGCATAAAAGTTATGTTTATTTTTGTGACACCATGAATTTGGTTTTGCATGTTTTTTAACTTAATTATTTGTTTATTTTACAAATTAGAGAATCTATTTTAAAAATTTTACTTGGCGAGATCATTACAGTTTGTTTCTTTGAGGATTTATTGATAAAATGCTGCCTTCTTAATATTTCAGGTAACTTGAAGTTGTCTGCAAAGGATTGGATTGAGATCTACATAAAACTTACTTTGTACACTGGCCGAATGGGCAAGATTGCTACTTAAGATCAAGTAGAGATAACTATATTTGGCAACTATATTCCTCCATCTATCCTGAATATGTATTTTTTACTATCACTCCAACTCAGATTCCTTCCTTGCTGACTCCATTTGATTACTGGATTGCCAATTTTCTCCTTGACATACCTGCCTTGCCTTTGAAGTTTTGCATCTGGATCTTTTGTCTCCATCTTATATTGGTTTCTTTGGCTCATCCTAGAAAAGAATTGTGTTTCATATTCTTTTAGCTTTCATTCTAAAGGAAGCCCTGGTAATTTATTTCATATAAATCTATGGTTATGCCTCTTTGTTGTGCTGCATAAGGAGCAAAAGATGGCCTTTTATTCAGAGGATGATAAAACGGAGGATTACCTTTTCAAGATTGTGCTAGTTGGTGATTCAGCTGTTGGGAAGTCGAACTTGCTAGCTAGATTTGCTAGAGATGAGTTTTACCCAAACTCAAAATCAACCATAGGAGTAGAATTTCAGACACAAAAGATGGAAATTAATGGGAAAGAAGTCAAGGCCCAGATATGGGATACGGCTGGTCAAGAGAGATTTAGGGCTGTTACATCTGCATATTACAGGGGTGCAGTTGGAGCTCTTTTGGTGTATGACATCAGTAGACGACAGACATTTGATAGCATTGGCCGATGGCTTAATGAACTTCACAGTAAGCAATATCTTAAACTTTGTCCTGATAGTTTCATTGAAACATTAAGTTGACATGACAAGGATTGCTTAATTGGGAAGGCCTTCTGTAACCCACAATTATTTAATGAATTTTTCGATATTGTATACTGCTCAATAATATCAAGGAAACCTAGTGCCTACTTAGGTTGTTTCTTTGGATTACTCTTGCCATGACAAGAAGGTGGCATTCCTATGTTGATATGCATGGTTCATTTCTAGTGCTGTGATTGTATTATTTGAGTTATTAGATCATTTCTCACCCAAAGTATACAAAACATAAGCTTGTTATATCTTTTCTTAAGCTACTCATTCTCAGTTTTTGAGTCTTTTGTTTGATAAACAGCTCATTCAGACATGAATGTAGTTACTATACTTGTGGGCAACAAATCTGATCTCAGAGATGCAAGAGAGGTCAGCACTGCCGAGGGAAAATCCTTAGCTGAAGCACAGGGCCTCTTTTTTATAGAGACCTCTGCTCTGGATTCCTCAAATGTAACTGTTGCTTTTCAGACAGTTGTCAAAGAGATATACAACATCTTGAGTCGAAAGGTTATACAATCTCAAGAGCTGAAGCAGAAAGATTCTAGCTCAATTGGGAATGGGAAAACTGTGGTTTTACAGGCTGATGGTGAGCAGGAGGGTCAAGAAAAGAAGGCTTTGTGTTGTTCATCATAAGCATTTGCATCTTTTTTTGGTTTTTTTTTTTTTTTTTTTTTTTTTTTTAGGAGGATTCACTAAACACGTTATTTATTTTCTCAAGCCCTGTGATTCTCATGGCTATTAAAGGTTGCATTTAAATTTCTTGTTGCAGTTGGAAAAGCTATGAAATCAGTGCTTCTCTTGTTTCCTATAGAAATCTTATTAGAAAATGTAAATGACACAGGAGTGGGCAAGTTTCTCCTCATATATTCTTTTTTCCTTTTTTATTGTCGGAATTATTCTATTTGTATTGTTTTTGTACAGTGTCTTATTTGACACTTCATCATCTGCAAGAAAATGTCTCCCCTCTCTCTAACCCTCTATTTTTCTTCCTGTTCAAGTGCAAAATTGTTAATGTTGCAACTACTATCAAGAGTCTTCGCCCAAGTATTGCAGTTAACTTTCGAATATATGTGCGTACATATATATATATATATATATATATATATATATATGTATGCATATATTAGGTACATTTTTTTTTTTCTCGCCTCTGGATGCTGTATGCATATATTATAAAATATTATTTTATTTTTATGGTATATGAAATAAAATATTATATATGAGTTTTAATTGTTATATTGATTATATATCTTTATCTATAAATTGGAGATTTTCTTTCATTGAACATTGTGTAAGAGAAGGGGAATATATTAGAAAATAAAAGGAAAAATAATTTGAAAAAAAAAAAGAAAAGACAAGAAAAAGGGCCAAAAAACTAAAAGAAAATAAAACATTTTTAAAAAATAATAAATATTGGATATCACGTAAATACTAAAAATATATAATCATAATTGAAAAAAAAAATTATTACATGCCTTTTAATATCAAGTAAAATGATGAGGAGGTTCAAAATTATTATCAAAATCTTAGGTATGATAGTTAGAATGGGGATATGAAAGTGGATTTGAAGGTGATGGATAAACAATTAGTTCCTCTCTTTAAGAATAATACCAAAAACCTCGATAATGAATTAAGATTACTAGATGAAATATTGTATCTTCCTAGTAGTCACCTATAGGAATCATTAGTACTTCTAATATACTAGATCTCTCAACTTAAGATTGTGAGTCAAAGAGTCCATATTCATAATTTTGAGTATAACTATGGTCATGTCCAATTAATTCAATACTCTTATTTTATTTGAGTGATAAGTACCAAATTTAGGATCTAGTTGTAAATTTTGCAAATATTTTGAAACTCCATTATACGAGCTTGGCTCTGAATAGGTATAATTTTGAGCGTCACCACCAACATCAAATGAATTATTCAAAAATTGGCACCTCGGACTCTATTCCTAGACGACAAGCATGATTTGTGTCTTGAGTAGCATAATAGCTTGCATTACCTTGGGCCCATGACATGCTAGGAATACGTTGACTACTATTATCGTTGCCACCTTTTCCACTACCCCTGTTAGTTTTTTTCCTTCACTTTTTTCAGAACTGGTACTTTTGCTATCATCACTTGTTTTCCTCTTCTCATTCATAAATATAAACATTTTATATTTATATGTAAATGAAAAATTTTGTCTTTCAATTTATTTTCACTTTTCCCCTTATCTTTTCCTTTTTGTTTAGATTCCTATTCAATGGGCTTCTTTGAATTTCTACAGATAAATTGAGATAGAGGGACATTACCAATATCGTCATCTTCCTATTATTAGCTATGGTGAATGTCTTCGTCTAGCCAAGCTAAATCATTTTTTCGCCAAAGTTGGTGGTTCATTTTCTCTAACTCATTCTTTCAATATGTCATCCGCATGAAATATGTGGTTTAAATTAATTAGATTGTAGTAATCATCATAGCAGTTGCGAGGCATTAAGTTTTTCATTCTCAATTGCATTTTATAATGAATATATTTTAAATTTTGAGTGAATCAAAGACCATGTGCTTCAATTTCTTTTGCAATCAAATAATGAACAAGTTTGGATTAAACTTTAATGGGATTTTTCGAAGATTGGGAGCATCTTCACTGTAATAATCCCACCAACTAGCTACAATATGAAAATAATAAGAATAAGTTAGAAATAAAAACAAGTAAAAAATAAATAAAGATATTCATTTCAAGAAGTGATTGAGATGTTACTTTATGTGCTAATGGACTTCCAAATTTGCTTCTTCTTTCAACAAATGATTTAATCTTAAAAATATAAAATTTATAGATTGTCATACCCTAATAAATTTAAGTAGTAAAAATAATTTTTTTTTTAATCTTTGGGGACTAATTTATAAATAGATAATTAATATAATAATAATAATAAATATATTATTAGGAATAAGTGTTTGAGAGATTAACTGAAACCTACTACGTCTTAATCGTGCGTCAGGTATAACTCTTAATAACCAATACAGAGAAAACCATTTAGGTTTTTCTGAGACTGTGGACAAAGGTAAGATCATTCCCTCTTTTATCTTTCCATCTAATGATACTAATGATATTAGGTTAATTATTAATTAATTAATATTATAATTTTCGTAGAATTTGATGGTGCAAAAGACAAGAGTAATTGACCTAATCCAAGACTAAGCGCTCTGTCTTTTCACATTCGAGATAAGTAGCATTAGTCCCTTTCAAATTGCTTTAAATTGATCTTAATTGTTTTTTGAATTTGAATCAGGATGATGATATAATCTTTATTAGATTTAGATTTGGATTTGGATATGACGTTTATCTGATTGAGTTATTTTGAAAAGGATGATTGATAATTAATTCGTAGATTTAATTCCTTGATTACATGTTGTTTTTAATTATGTTTTGTTTTTATTGTTAAAAATTCGATTGAGTTTCTAAAGAAAATTGTGTGAGAATATACTGAGAATTGTCTATTTTCTAGAGAACATATAAAAGATAATTAAGTTTGCATAAATAATTTTTTTTAATTTATAAATAGATTATATTTGAATATGTTTTATGGTTTTCTAAATAATTTACGTCTATATGCTGATGAACAACTTGTAATTAAATTATTTTCTATTTTCATATATACGTAAGTTTTAAAGATATTTTATTATATGGATTATTTTTTGTTAAACTATATATCTATAGTTTCTGATAAAAATTAATTTTGTTCTATTGAGTTAAATGTATATCCAGATGAATATTTTAAAAGGGTAAACTACTTAGGTAATATCCGAACTTTTCCGAAATCCAAGTTTTGCATATAAATTTATTTTCGTCCAAGTTTAACATACAAATTTTTTAAACTTCTCAATCTTGCCTTTCCGTCCAACACAATTGTTAAGTTCCATTTTCTATTAGTCATGTGATTGCACATGACTTTTTTATGGGCATTTTAGTAATTAGAGTATTTTAAAATTTTTAAATGACTTAATTTTAAGAATTAAAAAGTTATGGATCATTATTGAAATTTTTAAAATTTAGAGATTAAGTTTCATCTCCTCTTCTTCAACTTTCTATGCTCCCCCGCCCCCGCCGCCACCTCTCTCTCTCCTTCTTCTTCTTCTTCATCTTCTACACCCTTTCGAAGACAATCTCATTCACTTGTACTATTGAAGCCACTGTGTTGATAACTGATTTCATACACAAAGAGAATTATCCACAAAGTATACAAATGGCCCTCCAGTTCCAAATCCCCAAATCAATCAAATAAATGAGATTGCTTATACAAAACAACTAAAAAAAAGACTTCAATTGGACTTACATCAGGAGTAGTAGCAAGCTTGGTGGACTTGCGTTCTACTGTAGGCTTTTAAGTAACAGTTCTCGGAGACTTATCCACAGAAAGACGTGAGGAGTTTTGCAGGTGCGAAGGCAAATCAACATCAGATTTGGTTACTCCCCTGTTGAATTTATTAACCTGAGGTGTCGCTGGTGATGCTTTACTATTTGCAGTTTCGGACAAAGTAGATATATGCAAAATTTTTTGCTTTTGTAGCTTCACTGGTTACTATCTCTTCTTCTTTTTGCTGTTGCTGGTCATCATCTCCTTCTCTAAGTTTGTCCTTGCTGCTAGTACAGGGCCATTTCGCCTCATGTTTTGCAGGGGCCATTTGATTCTCTGAAGTGTACCCAATTCAGCTCAACAACGCGTTCCAGCTTGTTTACTGCAGCTAGTAACTCTCCTTCGACTTTCATCCAAAGCCACCTGTGTGGACAATAAAGATGAAGAAGAAGAAGAAGGAGAGAGCAGCGACGGCGGCAGCGGGGGACAACACAGAAAGTTGAAGAAGAAGAGGAAATAAAACCCTAATCTTTAAATTTTAAAATATTCAATAATGACCCATAACTTTTTAATTTTTAAAATTAAGTCAATTAAAAATTTTTAAAATATCATAATTATTAAAATGCCCATAAAAAAGTCATGTGAAAGTCACATGACTAACAGAAAATGGAACTTAACGGTTGTGCGGGACGAAAAGGAAAGATTAGGACGTTTAAAAATTTGTGTGCTAAACTTGGACGAAAATAAATTCGTATGCAAAACCTGGATTTCGAAAAAGTTCAGGTGTTACCAAGGTAGTTTACCCTATTTTAAAATATCTTATCATTATTATTATTATTATTACTCCAAAAATTTATATATATATATACATAGTTCTTTTATTGTCAATTTATTTTAAAAGAATCTGTGAGATTTTAATTAGAGATAGTTATAGTATTTAATTATTTATTCACTAGCTATATATATATATATTTATCTATAAATTATTTTAAAAGGAAATTCTTTTCAACAGAAGTTGATTATAGGGAAAGAGTTGTTCTGATATTTTTTTATTAAAGTGAACAATTTTATAATTTTTAACTATAGAAATTTATTAATATCTAAATAAAAATAATTTTTATAATTCAAGTTATTGTACTCTTAAGATTGGGATGGTATTGTTTTGATTTAATTTGGAGTATTTAGATTATTCTATTTGAAGTTGAAATGCAGAGTTCTTATGGGTATATTTTTATTGGTTTGATTTAATGCGTAGTGTCTTTTTAAAATTCAGATTATGAAAGCTATTTTGTATACTATTAGAAATTAAAGAAAGTGAATTTGAAGGTTATTATAAACTATGGGAAAATTGGCATAAATAGTCCCCAAACTATAGTCATTTGGTGACATTGGTCCTTGAATTAATTTTTGGTGACATTGGTCCCTAAATTATGTTAAATTGTGTGGGATTGGTCATTCTGTTAAATTTTTTTGTTATTTTACCGTTAATTTAAAAAAAAAAAAAAAAAAAAAAAAAAAATGTCTAAGGGCATTTTAGTGATTTCACAATAATATTATAAAAAAGAAAAATATATTATTGATACAAATAGATATACGTATAGTCATTTTTCTCATTCTCTTCACTGTACATATATGTTGTCCTTTTTTTGTGTTTTTGTATAATATTATTATGAAATGACTAAAATTTCCTTGGATAATTTTTTTTTTTTTTTGAAATTAATGGTAAAATAACAAAAAATTTTAACAGAATGACCAATCTCACACAATTTAACATAATTTAGGGACCAATGTCACCAAATGGACATAGTTTGGGGACTATTTATGCCAATTTTCCTAAACTATACAGTAAAATTTAAGTGCACGAGTCTTTGATGTACAAGTTAAATAATAGAGTATATTTAAAGATATTTTATTTTATGATTTAAAATAGTTTAGTATTTTGATATTTTTGAGTTAATTGTTTTAAAGTTCTCAGTAGCTTGTTTATTTTTTGTTATAAAAGACATGAAGTGTTTATACTTCAGATGATGAATATTCTGAATTGCTAAGTTAATTGGGGGGTTAATTGATGGATTAGCTGTGGGAGGAACATGTTCCATCCCAATGAAATGAATCCATTAGTGTGGACAAAAAGCCACCCAAATAAAAATGTAATGACCCTTTCCTAATGGGTATAAAGTTAGGAATTGAATTCAGTAAATGACCTATTAACGAAATATTCAAATTTCCTCCAATTGGCAAAAAAGTTATTTTGTTTATATGTTCTGACTGTTCTCTATGTTTTATATTATCATCTTGAAATTAAGTGGTATGGATAAATGAGAATTTTTGGATTTTTAATGATTCCGCTTAAAGTATTTTTTAAGGAAGAGTTTGTATGCAAAATATCTGACAGAGAGATTTGAAATTATTTTACGTACTAATAAGTTTTATTTTATTTTAATTTTTACTTTTTAAATTTTTTTTTCCAGAAGATAACATACCTACTGAGTTTTATTGACTCCCCTATTTCTTTCATCCCTTTTAGGTGATGATTCTACTGAGTGCGAATTTGAAGAGGACAATAGTTGGGAATGATGGTTATAGATATACAACTAGGAAATGTTCATGAAACTTATCATTTTGGGTTTTAAATAAATTATTGCTTATTGGTAACTTAATTTTGGTAATTAAGGATTTAGTGTTGATAATTTTTATTCCTTTTTTTTGGTATCTTTCATTTAGAGATTAAAAGCAGATGATACTTGGTTATTGATATAATAAAGTTTTGTTTTAACTTGATTATAATTTTTATTCTTTTAATGTAAAAGGCATTACATTCTCTGGGAAACCATGAAAATGTTATCGTGTTACAACCCTGTGAAAGGGGTGTGACATTTAGTGGTATCAGAGTTCTAGGTTGTGATCCTTTGATTAGGAATTTTATTAATTTTAGAATGGAAACGAGTGTGTGATATGAGAGAGCAATGCAGACAAGAAGAAATACTTAATTACTTATTTATTTATTGTGATTTATTTATGCTTATAATCATTTTTTTTTCTTTTCTCTTTCTTTCCTTTATGAAATTATTATTTTAATATTGTTGAATAGATGCATAGTAGTAGAAGGATTGAGACTTCCAGGGTGCTGTGGATCCTTCTTTGCGATTAGAGAATGATGACATGAATGTCCCACCAACAAATATTATTTAGGAGACATGTGTGATGAGATAGAGAGATGGAGATATAGTCAATGAGCCTAACAATAGGAGGAATTCTCCACCTCCAATACCTCAAAATCTTGTTTTCGCTATGCCCCCTAAAATGGCTGCAACATTTAATATAATGGCTCGAGTGATTCAAAGTCAGCAACAACTTCAACAGGCTCAAGAAAAGCGTTTTCATCATGCAACTTCTAGTACTAAAGCACACTATGAATGTCCCACTAGCAAATATTATTTAGGAGACACATGTGATGAGATAGAGAGATGGAGATACAGTCAATGAGCCTAACAATAGGAGGAATTCGCCACTTCCAATACCTCAAAATCCTGTTTTCGGTATGCCCCTAAAATGGCTACAACATTTAATGTAATGGCTCGAGTGATTCAAAGTCAGCAACAACTTCAGCAGGCTCAAGAAAAGCGTTTTCATCATGCAACTTCCCGTACTAAAGCATACTCTAAAAATTTCAAAGGGGCAAATATGCCAACTTTTGATGAAGGGGCAAATCTTGAAAAAGTTGAGAAATTGTTGAAAGAGTTGGAGCGCAATTTTGAATTTTTAGAGGTACTTGTGGGAGTTAGGGGCAAAGTTTTCATACCATTCCTAGTTGGAGATGCACAGAAATGGTAGGAAGGAGCTTCACCAGCTTATATGACAAATGATCAATCAATCACTTGGGAAATGTTCAGAAAGGCTTTCTTGGATCATTGTTTTCCAGATTCACTCTATCTTGAGAAGCAAAAACAGTTATCTAATCTTAAGCAAATAGAGTCTATGTCAATGGATGAGTATGCTAATCACTTTAACTCTTGAGGACAGTATGTACTTGAGCTAATGGGGAATAGTAAACTTAAGTTGCTTCAATTTGAGGATGGACTTTTGGGACGAATCCAAGATATATTATCTCAATGCCCTCACGTAATTACATTGACTCTTACATGAGATGTATCCATATAGAGTCTGATATCCATAGGAGTGATACAGAAAGGGGAATAAAGAGATCCAAATCTACTTGTAGCCATGGGTGGAGTGTAGAGCTGTAAACAAATCAAGCTATTCATGAACAAAACTCATTCAACTTCATTTATACTCAATTAAAGCTCGTTTGTTTATTAAACAAACCGAATTCAAACACTTTACTAAGCTCGATTAATATTCAAGCGAACTCAAATAATGTTCACGAACATAATTGAGCGTTTGCGAACAAATTATAATATTTATATATTATATAAATTATTATTTAATAAAAAATTTATAATAAGATTTTAATAAGATTTTTTAGTTTATTGAGTTGTTAAACACTTAAATTATATAAGTTATTGTTATTTTAAAAAATTTTAAGCCTAATAAAAATTTGATATTTTTATTATTTATATTTATATTTTTTATAATTATTTAAAACATAATGCCACTTCGAACCCGAACTCAAACTCGAACTCGAGCTCAAGTTAGCTTGAAACTTAAATGAGCCAAACTCGAACAATTTTCGAACTATACTAACAAATAATCGAACAAACTTGAACAAATTTTATGATCGAAAGATCAAACGAGCAAACTCGAGCAGTGCTTGAAAATTAAACAAACCAAGCCCAAATATTTAATGTTCAGTTCGGCTCGGCTCGATTACAACTCTAGTGGAGTGTAAGGCCGACCGCAGGAAGATCTCAAGTAGTAAAGAAGCGGCCACTACCAACTACGAGACAAAGTCAGAATGGAACCCCACTACAAAGGAATCCTTGTGAAACTTGTGGGAGATTTCCCCATGGTGAGTGCAGATTTAAGATTGGAGCATGTTTTGGTTGTGGACAACTTGGTCACAAAGTTGTAGATTGTCCTAATCCTAAGCCACAAGGATCCATTTCCTCAGAAAAAATAAACACCACAACAGCCTCCACAGCCACAACAAAAGAAAACTAATGCAAGAGTGTTTGCTATGACTCAACAAGATGTAGATGAATCCAATGATGTGGTTGCAGATACACTATCTATCAATGCCCTTCCAGCATATATTTTATTTGATTGTGGTGTAACTCATTCTTTTGTGTCTCGTAAATTTGTTAAGACTTTGGGATCAGTATCTGAATATTTTGTTGACACTTATCATATTGCTAATTCTCACCTCTAATCATATTGTTCAAAATTGTCAAGTAAATATTGGGGGATATAAGCTTATTGCAGAACTTATTTTGATTGATATATCTGAGTTTGATATCATCTTGAGTATGGATTGGTTATCACAGAATCATGCCATGATCAACTACAGAGAAAAGACAGTAGAAATTAGAATACCAAAAACACAAGAATTCAAATTCCAAGGTTCATACATACAAGGATAGAAAAAAGGAACTCGCACCTATCATATCAATTATGAAAGCTTATATATATCTACAAAAGGGGTGTACGGGATATTTAGCTTACATAGTTGATTTAGAGAAGAATGTTCTGAAGATGGAGGATGTGCCAATTGTTTGTGATTTTCCAGACGTGTTTCCAAAGAAATTACCTACTTTACCTCCTAAGCAAGAAGTTGATTTTGAAATTAATCATATTTTTGGAGCAAAGCCTGTCTCTAAAACTCCTTATCGAATGGCACCGACCGAACTTAAGGAGTTAAAGGGACAACTGCAAGAATTACTTGATATGAAATTCATCTGGCCAAGTGTTTCACCTTAGAGAGCACCTGTTCTGTTTGTGAAGAAGAAGGATGGGAGCATGGTATTGATTACAGAGAGTTGAACAAAATTACTGTGAAGAATAAGTACCTACTGCCTCTAATAGATGACCTTTTCTATCAGCTCAAGGATGCAAAAATATTTTCCAAGATTGACCTTTGGTTTGGATATCATCAGCTAAGAGTGAAGGAAGAAGATATTCCTACGAGTGCATTTAGAACTCGATATGGGCACTATGAGTTCTTAGTGATGCCTTTTGGATTTACTAATGCTCCAGCTGCTTTTGTGGAGTTAATGATTAGAGTGTTCAAAGAACAGTTGTATACATGTGTAGTAGTATTCATTGATGACATTCTTATCTATTCATCGTCCAAGGTGCAACATTCAGAGCACTTAAGAATAGTATTGCTGATTCTTCGAGAAAACAAGTTATATGCTAAGCTTTATAAATATGAGTTTTGGATTTCAAGTGTGAACTTTTTGGGTCATGTGATTTCCGGTGAAGGTATGTCTGTAGACCTAAAGAAGATAGAGGCAATCGTGGATCGGCCTCAACTATCTAATGTTACTGAGGTACATAGCTTTCTTGATCTTGCAAGGTATTAATGAAAATTTATTAAAGGATTTTCCCCTATCGCTATGACTCTAACTTCTTGACTCAAAAGATGACTAAATTTAATTGGAGCTCAGCATGTGAAGAGAGTTTTCAGCAGTTAAAGCAAAAGTTAGTTTCAACACTAGTTTTGACATTGGCTACTGGATCTTGCGGGTTTCAAATCTATAGTAATGCTTCAAAACATGGATTAGGATGTGCATTAATGCAGAATGGTAAGGTAATTGCATAAGCTTCCCAGCAGCTGAAACCATATGAACAAAATTATCCTACCTATGACTTGGAACTAGAGTAGTGATGTTTGCTCTAAAAATTTAGAGGCATTATTTGTACGGAGAACAATGTGAAGTGTTTACTGATCATAAAAGTTTAAAGTATTTATTCACACAAAAAGAGTTGAATATGAGATAATGAAGGTGGCTGGAGTTGTTAAAGGATTATGACTTGAAAATTAACTATCACCCTAGTAAGGTAAACAAGGTAGCAGACGCATTAAGTAGAAAGTTATCAAGAATGCTAGCTGCTATGTGGACCCAACAAAAACAATTGGTTGTTGAGTTTAAAAGACTAGAGATTTAGATAGGAGAACATGTGGATGGATCCTTCTTAGCCCTACTGGCACAACCACATTGCTTGAAAGGATCAAAACAACTCAAAGAAATGATGAGGAGATGGACAAATAAGGAGTCAAATACAAGAGGGGTCAAACTTCCAACAACATGAGGATGGTAGTTTGTGGTTTCGAGGCAAGATATGTGTGCCAAATAATGTGCAATTGAAACAAGAAGTGATGAAGGAGGCACACTACACCAAGTTTTCTATACATCTTGGAGGAACAAAAATGCATCGAGACTTGAAAACAATTTTTGGTGGAGTGGAATAAAGAGGGACATTGTAGATTTTGTATCTTGTTGTTTAGTATGTCAACAAGTGAAAGCTGAGCATCAACGTCCTGGAGGATTATTACAACCATTGGAAATACTAGTGTGGAAGTGGGAACATGTGAATATGGATTTCGTGGTGGCTCACTTCTTTCCAATGAAGGCTACCATGACAATGGAGGATTTAGCTTGTTTATATGTGGATAACATAGTACGATTGCATGGAGTGCCAATATCTATAGTATTTGATCATGATTCTCAAATTTGTCTTCCATTTTTAGCGAAGTTTGAATGAAGCGTGGGGTACTAAATTGTCCTTAAGCACCGCGTTCCATCCTCAAACTGATAGTTAATCTGAGACAGTGATTCAAATTTTGAAAGATATGCTTCGAGCTTGTGTTATGGACTTTAAAGGTAGTTGGGTGAATTACATAACTTTTGTAGAGTTCTCATAAAATAATAGTTATCAATCTAGCATTGGGATGGCTCCTTTTGAAGCTCTATATGGAAGAATATGTCGCTCACCCACATATTGGGATGAAGTTAAGGAAAAGAACATAATTGGTCCTGAATTAGTGCAACTTGCCAAAGAAATGGTAACACTGATGAGACAATATTTGAAACACAGCTCAAGATCGACAAAGAAGTTGGGGGAATGTTAAAAAGAAGACTGTTGGAACTTCAAAAAGAAGAAAAAGGTATACTTAAGAGTCTCACTAATGAAAGGTGTCATGAGATTTAGTGTCAGTGGAAAATTGAGACCAAGATTTGTGGGACCCTTTGAGATATTGGAGAGAGTTGGACCATTGGCATATCAACTAGCTTTACCACCTGCACTATCCAGATTACATAATGTATTTCATGTGTCACAGTTGAGACGTTATGTTCCAAACACAAGTCATGTGTTAGAGGTAAAACCGTTGCATATCCAAGAAAACTTAAATTACGAGGAAACTCCAAAGAAAATCATTGATTGTAAGAAACAAATATTGAGAGAAGGACTATACCGTATGTTAAAGTGTTGGAATGTATGCCCTCAAATGAATGATTATATTGGAATAAAACAGTTATTGATTCAATTTAGTTTGCTCCTTATATTATTGCACATTTAAAGGTTCAAGTATGACAAGTAATGGTCTATGTGTTGGGTTATTCTTCAAAGTAAAGTATAGACCATGGGTACTTATTGTACACGTAAAATTATGTTCTTAGTCATTTGATGGAATTGTGCATTTCATCAAGGTAAGACTATTATGTCATGATTTCTGATGGGGAATATTTTACCTTAAATCAGTGAGTAGTTCACGCACGTCATAGGCATAAGCGTATTTCGAATATGTAGAACTGGACCTGTAGTAGTGGTCTCTCTCAAAATACTATAATTATAGAGACCGGACTATTACTGCTACGACATAGAAAAATATAATTATAGAGACTAGACTATTACTGCTATAGCGTGGACGGATACTCTCATACTTGAGTATGTGTTGGTGGTCTGGCAAAGCTAGAGTTTTACACTTTGATATATGTTGGGTGAGATTTCTTTTGTGAGATCAATATCCTTGTATGTTGAGTGTATGCTTTAGTTAGTTAAGACGAACTCATAAAAAAGAGTTTCTATGCCTCAGTGAGAATTAATCACCGCCTTGTGATTGTCCAAGATAATCTAAATAATCTAGAGCCTTGGGAACGTGACTTTAGAATGTGTGTTTTAGGGTAGCTCCCAATGTTAAGCAAGTACATTCGAGTGAGTCATGGATTATCGAATTATAAATCTAAGGATGGTAGATGTCTTTGAGATGGGTGTTAGTACATTTATTTTGTCTCATTGATGGGTGTTACATAGATGGGTAATTTCGTCATTTCACCTATGAGTCGGAGATTATCCTTTAACAGTATTATTCTTAGGGTCAATATTTCCATATGGTGATGAATGAGAATATTTAAAATGATAAAACATAGCTATTTGATAGCAAAGCTATTTTGGTCATTTTAGTATCCATGAATAATATGTCTTTTGGTCCCCAGAGTAGCTCAAGTTACCTTGGTGTTATTTAAATACAATCTAAGCTTATTGGATAATTGATTGGAAGAGAAATTAAATTTATTCTAAGAGATCGTTTAATTAATTATTTGGGCTGGAATAGATTAATTAATTGGGTTGATATATGTTGATATATATTAAGTGTCCAATTAAAGCTAATTAATTAGTCTTGGATATTTTATAAGGCCCAGAGAAGACAATTAATTAATTAAGAGGTTTGGACCAATCTTGGACAGCTTTTTTGAGCACAAAACCTAGCCCATTTAGGACTAGGAAATTTCGGCCATTAGGACTCTGTCAAGTCCTTGGCTGGCCGAAATTGTTGAGGTAATATCCAACTAGGTTTCGATTTTCCTTTTAGACAAGATAGCTGATTTTTTGGTTTCCTATTCTTACGGGAAGAATATACCTAAAAGCAATTATCTTAAAAGAAGTTCAAGTAGAAGTTCTAGTATAACCTGTCCCTTTGTTGGTTAATCTGCAACTGACAAGAAAAAGTAAATATTTTCTTCAAGATATGACTCGTAAATCTGAATTTTTTCTATTGCATTGTTACTTTAATGTTTTCCCTATCCTTAAATTGGTATCAGAGCCAAGTTTCATCTAGGAGTATGTACTAGGGTTAAAAATGGAATAGGTAGTTCTTTACTAACTTAAAAAACAATTCTTTGTGATTTTGTGGATCCCTTGTATGATGGTTTCTAGATTACATGTGTGCCTCGTGAGTGGAGGTATAGGATCTTGTAATAAGTAATTTATCATTTTCATGGTTTCCTAATTAAAATACGATGTACACCTCGCGTGTGAAGGTATAAGCGATTGTAAAAGTTAATTTTTTAGATCAAAAGTTTGTATTTTTCGTATTTTGTAATAATATGATTATGGAGCCCAGAAGGATCAACGATAAAGGCTTTTGGAGTGACTTGCGATTCTGCAATAGAGTTGTGGATAGGCTCTGGACGTAGATAGTTTTTTTTTTCTTGTAGATGTAGCTCGTAAAACTAAATTTTTCCCGCTGCATTGTTGCTTTAATGTTTTTTGAATCATTTAATAGTGCAATGAAACAATCACTCTGAGAGAATCTACTTGGGAATTGGAGGAAAAATATGCACAACAAATATCCTTATTTGTTTGAGGAGTAAGGTACATCTAGTTTCGAGGCCGAAACTCTTTGTAATGAGGGTAGAATGTAATACCCCAATAAATTTAAGTGGTAAATATGAATTCTTTTCAATCTTTAGGGACTAATTTATAAATAGATAATTAATATAATAATAAATATATTATTAGGAATAAGTGTATGAGAGATTAACTGAAACTCATTATGTCTTAATCGTGCGTCAGGTATAACACTTAACCGCAACAGAAAAGGACATTTAGGGTTTTTTTAGACTGTAGACAAAGGTAAGATCATTCCTTTTTTCACCTTCCCATCTAAGAATATTAATGATATCAGGGTTAATTATTAATTAATTAATGTTATAATTTTTTTTAGAATTTGACGATGCACAAGGTTTAGGAGGAGAGTATTTGACTTAATCTAAAACTAAGTGCTTTGTCTTTTTGCTTTCAAAGTAGGTGGAATTAATCCCTTTCAAATTGCTTTAAATTTTTCTTAATTGCTTTTCAATTTGAATTAGGATTATGATAAAATGTTTATTAGATTTGGATTTGGATATGATGCTTATCTGACTGAGTTATTTGAAAGGATGATTGATAATTAATTCATAGATTTAATTCTTTGATTACACGCTATTTTTAATTATGTTTTTTTTTTTATCATTTAAAATTCGATTGAATTTCTGAAGATAATTGCGTGAGTATATGCTGATAATTGTCTATTTTCTAGGGAATGTATAAAAGATAATTAGGTTTGGATAAATAATTTTTTTTTTATAAATAAATTATATTTGAAAATATTTTATGGTTTGATAAATATGTCTATATGCTGATGAATAGCTCCTGATGAAATTATTTTATATTTTCATAAATACGTTAAGTTTTAAAGATATTTTATTATATGGATTATTTTTAGTTAAATCTATAGTTTCTAATAAAAATTAATTTTGTTCTGTTGAATCAAATGTATATCCAAATAAATATTTTAAAATATTTTATCATTATCATTATTATTATTATTGCTATATTAGTATTACTACTCTAAAAATTTATATATATATATATATATGCATATATGCATAGTTCTTTTATTGTCATTGTTATTTTAAATGAATTTATAAGAGTTTAATTAGAGATAATTATGGTATTTAATTATTTATTCATTGGAGATATATATATATATATATATATATATTTATCTATAAATTTTTTTAAAACGAAATTCTTTTTGACAAAAGTTGTTTATAGTTAAAAGAGTTGTTCTGATTTTTTTTTTTTATTATTATTACAGTGAACAATTTTATAATTTTTAACTATAGAAATTAATTATTATCTAAATAAAAATAATTTTTATAATTCAAAAGTTAATGTACTCTGAAGATTGAAATGATATTGTTTTGATTTAATTTGCAATATTTCGATTATTCTATTTCAATGAAATAAAATAATCTAAATACTGCAAATTAAATCAAAACAATAATGAAATGCAGAGTTCTTATGAGTAGATTTTTATTGGCTTGATTTAATGCATATTATATTTTTTAAAATTCAGATTGTCAAAGCTATTTTTTATATCTTTAGAAATTAAAGAAAGTGAATTTGAAGGTTATGAACTATATAGTGAAATTTAAGTGCAGGATTCGTTAACGTACAAGTTAAATAACAGATTTAAAAAATTTTAGTATTTTGATATTTTTGAGTTAATTGTCTTAAAGTTCTTAGTAGCCTGTTGTTTATTTTCTGTTATAAAGACATGAAGTATTTATACTTCAGATGATGAATGTTTTGAATTGCTAAGTTAATTGGGGTTAATTGATGAATGAATGTTTATATTTCAGATGATGAAATGAATCCATTGGCATGGACAAAAAGCCATCCAAATGAAAATGTAATGGATTTTTCCTAACAGGTATAAAGTTAGGAACTGAATTCAGTAAATGACCCATTAGCAAAACACTCAAAATATTCCCCAATTGGCAAAGAAGAATGAAGTTATTTTGATTATATGTTCTGATTGTTCTCTTTGTTCTATATTATCATCTTGAAATTAAGTGGTAGGATAAATGATATTTTTGGGATTTTTATTGCTTCTACTTAAAGTATTTTTTAAGGAAGATTTTGTATGCAGAATATCTTACGGAGATATTTGAATTTATTTTATTTACTAATAAGTTTTATTTTTTTTGATTGTTTTTTAAAAGATAACATTTTTTTTGGGAAGGAAATATTTCTACCTACTGAGTTTTACTCACTTCCCTATTCCTTTCAGGTGATGATTCTGATGAGTGCGAATTTGAAGAGGATGACGGTTGAGAATGATGGATTATAGATGATACAACTAGGAAATGTTCATGAAACTTATAATTTTGGTTTTTAAATAAATTATTGCTTATTGGGAACTCAGTTTTGGTAATTAAGGATTTAGTGTTGATACGTTTTATTCCTTTCTTCTTTTGATATCTTTCATTTGGAGATTAGTGAAAAATGATACTTGGTTATTGATATAATAAAGTTTTGTTTTAACTTGGTTATCATTTTTGTTCTTTTAATGTAAGAGGCATTACATTTTCTGGGAAACCATAAGAACGTTGTTTTGTTACAACCCTGTGAAAGGGGTGTGACATAGATGAATATATATTCTCTTATATATATATGTATATGGTTAAAGTATATAAACTATCAAGTGACAATAATTAAAATAAATTATTTGTTTTACCTCACTAATAGCATTTACTCGTAGTTTTATATCTTGTACGAGTCTTTTAGTTACATTCTTCACAAACATTTAAACTTCCTCCAAATCATATGAATACATGTTTGAATATTGGAGGGCAGAATTCAAAATATGTGTTGTAATAAAAAATATTATCAATAAAACGAAAAATAGCAACAATCAACTATAAAGATATGAAACGTATAGTAACAATATGAAATTTACCTACTGCATGCAACTCCTTGTGTAACTAATATACCATCTTGCACCAATAATATCCCAATATTTTTGATAATTTTTCACAATTCCTTTAATTATCATTTTTTCACAATTCCTTTAATTATCATTTTTGCACTATCCATTGCTTCATAAATGATGTACAAAGTTGGTTTCTTCTCTTGATTGACAATAATTACTGCTATTCCAAAAATGTTCTAGCAATAGTAAATTAGACAATTCAGCTGCATCATCCCTTATTCTTGATTTGTTGTTGAATTCAACCCTTTCATAAGTTTTACATATCCTTTTTAACTTTACCAAATGTCAGACAATGTCAAACAAGACTATCTAATGCAATAAACATTGTAGCAAATCTAGCTAGTAATCACTTGCCTTCGTAAAGCTCTATCATTTGTATGTTGTTTCATCAAATTTATCACTTCATTAATAGTTGTTTTGACACGGCACATTTTTTTTTGACACCGCTCATTTTGCTTATATCTTTCAACATAGATCAATACAATGTGCAACACATGAATATTAGAACAGATGTTACTTTTATTTTTTTTTTTTTGTCATTAGCATTTCTCCAACAACCTTTATAGAAGACTTATTGTCAATAACAACCTGAACTACATTTCCCTTACCAACTTCATCAACTATTTTCCATCAATTTGAAAACAAATTTAGCCTTTTTTTTTTTTTTTTTGGTGTGCAATAAATAGAACTATGAAAAATCATAATTCTATTAGAATAAATCATAAAATTAATTATGAGGTATTTTGTACAATACTCCATCCATCACACATGATTGTGCATCCTTGCACAAGCCATCTAACCTTCAAATTATTAACATAATTCTCAAGTTCCTCAACCTCATCATTCAAATAAGTTCCACTAATTTGGTGATTTGATGGACCCTTAACTCTAGGTCCAATTTTTGGATCATCAATCATTGTATGATAGTAAAGTTCACTATTAGTAGCATTAAAGGTTATAGTTTAAAAAAAAAAAAAAAAAAGATATGATCTTACTCACTCTTTTTGCACCTTTTCGTAAAAATATTTGCTTGATTTATTTTTGTTCACTTGGAGACAAGTGGCGGTCAACTCCATGAATTGAAACATCAAGATTTTCCTTTGTAGTGAATGAACACATAAGACATCTTTTTTGCTCCCAACGTGTAACCCTTAGAAGAATCTCCGCCAAATATTCCTGATATGAAAAGAAGAAATTATTATGCATATATTAATATATTTAATAAAATTTTAATATGGTTTACAAAGAAATTACCTTGTTCCACTATATATTTTGCATATCGACTTTCTTTCTTCACTTGTTCTAATTGTTTTTTCCTTTGAAAACTAAAATTTGTTCTTGATTAAGTTCATAGAAATCCTCTTTCTCCTCCCTCTCCTCATCATCAATACTAATACCCAAGTTTTATTCACTAATTGTGTTCAATAGTGTTGCTTTTTGTTTTTCTGTTTTGTTTTTTTTTTTTTTTTAAGTTGCACGATCACATTTTTCCTTTGTTCAAAATTTTGTACATTATTTCTTTATATATATATATATATATATATCTCAATAAAAAAAAATATATATCAAGGTATTTTTAGACGCCTATATATTAGGGCGTTTTCTGCTTTGGTACACTAGATATAAATGCCTCAACTTTGATTTAAGCATCTCAATTCTAAATGTCTCAATATAGGCTCAAGGCATATTTTATGTATGAATAAAATGAAAATTTTAAATTAAAACTTTTTAAAGCATTTTTTTAATCTATAACTCACTTTTAATTGTTTAAACATTTATTTTTAAAGACATTTTTACATATATATTAATAAAAGACTTTTAAGACTTTTAAATTTAAAATCTCTTAATAGATATGTCTTGATAGCCCATTTTTTGTAGTTATAGATTAAAAAAATGCCTCAAAAGTTTTAATTTAAAAATAATTTAAGAACTTCATTTCATTCATGCATAAAATACGCCTAGAGATTATTAATGTGGCTAGAATTGAGATATTTATATGAAATTCATTAAAGTAGAAAACACCCCTAATATATATCCAATTAAGGTGTTTAAAAATACCTTAATAGCTTTTTTTTCTTTTTTTTTTTTGGAGATATATATACTAGAAACTTACATATAATATATATAATGTAAGTATTGATTTCTTTTGAATATAATCTCACTTTCGACTTGGTGTCTGATTCCCATTGCTACATCTCGTTTGGAGTTTGATTTTGTTTAATGCCAGTAGTTATATCTTGTTTGTTTCTTTGTGCTTCTTTTTAGTAGTCGTATTTGTACTGTGTAATTTTCATAGTTTTTCTATAATAATATCTCTTCTTTTTACCAAAAATAATCTCACTTCCATGATTACATGTGTTCAATTGCAAAGAACACGTTTCTTGAATCCCGAATTATACTCAAAAAAAAAAAAATTGACAGAAATTACCTCCCATTCCTCTCTTCCCTCTTCCCTCTCATTTTTCTCCTCTTTTCCTTTGTTTTTCTCTGTTCTTTTTTTCTTCTCTATTTCTCCTTACTTCTCTCTTCTTTTATCCTCTATATTTTTGCCCGACAACAACAACAACGAAGAAAATCCCTTTTCTCAATGAATTTGGGAGTTCCTCTCGATTCATGATATGTGAATGTGAGGTTATTTATAGGTGAAGTTAAGTTATATTTTTCAAAGGATGATTGAGTATTTGTTAAAAAAAATTTGAAGTTCTCAAATCTTTTTTCACTTTTTAGCCTTTTTAGTTTTTATGTATGAAGTATTGTATTTTATGTATGGTTTCATTCAAAAAAAAAAAAAAATGTATGGTTTTATTCTATCCCATAATTTTTTTCTTCTCTATTTCCTATTTTCATATTTAGTTTGTTATTTTGGATTTTTTTTTTTTCATGTTAGTATTGTATTAATGTATTTCGATCAATTTTTACCAAATTTCGCATCGGAACAAGAAAATAGTGGAGAAGGTCTAATTTTTCATGATATATCATTGATATAATTTTTTCTTGTTATTAATGTGTCAATATGGTGTGTGCTATGTGTGTGATTAAAAATCGCATAAAATCGAATCAAAATCAAATCAAGTAAATCACATAGAACTGTCACGTAAACTAGCATAACTACAGGCAGAGTATCTATCGTGTAGATAGTAACATGGTAGCATCACGATTTTAAATTCATAAGAATATCGTTTTTCCCAAGGAACGTGGTAAAAGTATTCAATAACTATCCATTATGACAAAAATGTTGATTAAAGGATATTAGACTAGAACATGGATTCAATTCATTCAAATAACAAGAAAAAACTAAAATCTAAATTCAAAAATAAAAGAAAATATGAAATAGGAATTTCAGAATACAAAACCAATGAAAACAATTAGCATGACCAATATTCGAGA
>JAXGGT010000001.1:9533858-9553286 GCA_035583425.1 Marsdenia floribunda
TTCCTGTAGACAGATTAATGTAAATTAGTGTCATTTTCAATCATTTTAGTCCAATTAATTAAAGAATCAACTCAAATAAGGTATAAATTGGTACTAAAAATATGATATGTTTTAGTGTTATCACAGTATCTGAATGCTTCCTCTTATCCAAAGATAGATTGGATGAATCATCTCGACATTAGTTGATATTGTGAACCATGACAATAGTAAATTGGTAACATTGGTAACTAAGGTTTAGAGCACTAGATATTTGTATGTGGGAGTATCGATACTTTGCCTCTCATAATGTGTAGTAGGTTAAATTTAAAATCATACAATTATTGATCAGATAATCACAAATATGAAGATTAAGAAATAAAAAATTAATAAAATAGTAAATTAAGCTATAAAATTAATAAAAAATTTTGCTTTCATAAAAACTCGAATGAATAGAGAGAAAAAGCTTGGAGAATTCCACAAAGTTTCACAAGTCTTCAGAATACTCAAATCCTCTTTTGTTTCAACTCTCTTCAAAATTATTTTTTATTCTCTTGAGACAATACCAATTGAATCTATTGCCCGTGAAATAATAACAACATAAATTACAGTCAAACTCATTATAGTAATGTAAATAATATTATAGATTTGGGAAGCTGACATATGCAAAAGAAATACAAGAACAACAACATAGAGAAGTTGTAGCAGAAGGAATCATTGGGTCAATGATGAAGAGAAAGGTATTTTACTAGCATCAGCTATAAAATTAGATATCAGACCTATTTCTTCAACCATTTGGTCGGAGGTTGCAAGGGAGCATATGTTAGATGATGAGAACGAAGAGATTGTTTAGAACCTGTTTCATTGGTTTGTGGATAGTATTTTCACCATTTCTTGGTAGGCCTTCCTCAATGTAAATAATTTTAATGCTTTACTTGGATTCCAATACTACATAGTAATTTCTAGATGGTTCAACTTTTATGTTTACTATTTTGGATTTGTTGTTTGTGACTATTGTAATTTCCATCTTGTTTATTGTTCATGTTATAGGTCGATGGTGTAGTATGGATTCTACAACTTGTAATATTAAGTTGGCTCATTGTGTGATTGGTTGGTCTAAAAATGCTTGACTACATTACGTAATTTTGTCTTGAATAAAATGACAATCTTGAGTGTCACTATATGTTTTTTATCATTAAATTATACTACATTATGGCATGGCAAGTGTGTATGACCTTTCGGCATGACTATAAAGAATATGACCTCGTTCAAAATCTTCATAGACAAATGAGATTGTTTATTTGGGCACTAATTTGGAATATGAACAAGGAAACCAATTATTTGCATACATTTGGCATTACAAGTACATACATTTACATATTGCATAATATACTAGAAACGATTCTAAAGATGAAGCCTAAAGAGTTGTCATTTTTGAATGACAATTTTTTACATGTGGAGAAAATTTTATTTTGAAAATAAAACAAAAAATTATCGAACCTTGTTAATGGTATTTGTGGAACTTTTATACAACTGTCAAAGAAAAGTGTCGTATAAAAACATTCAAAGAAGTGATCTTCAAATGATGGCTAGGAGTGTCATATAATTGACAAGAATATATACGAGGACTATATAACCGTTGTTTTTACTCTTTTTCTTATAACATTTTACCCTTTTTTTTTTTTTTGAAAAAAAAAAAATCCTATAATTCAAAAAGTAATATAAACCACAATAATAATACTCCAAAACTTCTGCAAGTTAAAATTGGAATGCAATTATATATAAAAATATAATTAAATATACAAATAATACATAACACGAGACAATATAATTGAATATATAAATAATACAATATGACTAGAATATAATTCAATAAATATTAATGATACAATGCAAATTCTAAAACTACAATATAATACAAAAATATGACCCTAATCCCTATGATAGGGTGTACTCTTAAGTTGGAATGTGTTGGATACAAATGTGATTGAGAGAACAAAGTATCCCTTGGATAATTTGCACTTGCTAAAGCTAAAGGTGTAGTCGTGGATTTAATTGGCGAGGGCTTCCATTATCATATAAAGCTTTACAAGTCAAGTCTCTGTAACTTGTTGCCGCTCGTGCTTCATGGTCTTAACCTTAGCCCTCAACAGCCCCTAGTCTTTCCTCATATGGTTTTGATAAGCACTCAGCTTGGAGAGTAGGCTGCATCTACTCTATATATGCTTCAAGCAAAGCGACAATGGTAGGGATGCATAAGGAAGTAGGGGGTCAATCTCTTATCATGATCGACCATGAACACAATCCCTAGTGTCTTAATTGAAATTGAAACAAATTATTTGATCCTTAGCTATCCAGGCATGCTCAACATATGTTAGTGATTATCACTGACTTACTCTCTCCCTCTCTCCCCCTCATATTTCCTATAGTTGAAAAATAAAAAGCAATTAGATGGATTAATGTTGACTAATATTTAGGGAAAAAAGATACAAAAAAGACTTATAATCATATCAACAGTCAGTGCATCTCCATGCATGTTGCGACATCAACTCTTTGCTACAAACATGTCGAATTGCAATATAAGTTGTTCCTCATATTATCTCTATAGTTAAGAAAATCAAAGATTTCGTTAAAAATAAGTAATTGACATAGTATTTTATTTAGAAGAAAAAGAAAATTTCTCACTTTATGACAATTTTACATTCTTAAACTATATCTTATATTTTTATTTTTATAGTATTAGATATTACAACTATTTATGATTACTTTATTTGGTCCTTCTAATTAATTTTAAAAAATAATTTGGACGTTTTAGTCATGAACATTCATGCCCCAGTAACTTTTAATTACCCACCAATAATTTCACGAGTTATTACATTATATATATATATATATATATATATATTAAGTGAAATTGATTTTAAGTTTAAAAAAAATTATTTAATTGATAAGTTTATACAAAAAAAAAAATTATTCTTTTACTGTGGAAAAAGTCAATTGTATACTATTATTTCCCTTCCAATAAAATTAAAAAGGAAAAGATTGAAAAAGAAATTAAAACGAAGAAATTGGAAAAACAAATGCTATTCATGATTTTGACAACAACACAATGTAATTAATATGATTGCCTAACTAAGGCAAAAGAGGCCTCGCGCTGATAATATAATAATCTACCCAATTAAAATTGGCCACAAAAACAAGAATTTAAACATTAATTTTTTTACTATTTTTTATTTTAAAAAAACACACCAAAAAAAATATCACCTTTTTTTTTTTTTTTTTTTTTTTTTGTCCTTTTTTCTCTTTCTTTATCCCTCCACCCCCACCCCCTCAAAAATAAAATGAAATAAAAAGGGTGTTGATATTGCACCAATAATTTCCTGCCAAATGGATCGTACCAGCTAGTTTTGGTCCCTATGTGGCTTTGGATTCAGAAGGGGGCCCCCAGGCCTTTTTCTATCAGATTATGGAATTGATAGCTGCAGTTTATGCATTGTTACGCACCAACCTCTCCACGGCAGCGACAGGAGAGATCGGTAAGGGAAAGAGATAGGTACTTCAAGAATAAACTTGGATCCTTCTTAACATATATTTTTTTTTTAACATTTGGTCATGGCACTAATAAAAATTATTTATTTATTTATTTATTTTCATAATTTTGTTGCCATGTGTAAGTAATATATTTATAGGAATGCAATTTTTTTTTTTTTAAAAAAAAAAAATATAATAATTAAATATTGCATGGTAAAGAAAAATCTTACAAAGGTATATATTTTTGTCACTCCCTATAAGATATCGGAATCTAGTACAAGAAACACCTAAGGATTATAAGAATTCTTAAGAATTAGTACATATTTCCTTATTTTCACTAGATATACTAAACATATTCGAAATTTTGTTGTAAAATTGACAATTATAATATTTTTTTAAAAAGAATATTGTACAAAGTGTCCACACATCTAAATTGCAAAAAATAGTAATAGTAATAATAATAAAATAATTCCGGTTAAGTACTATAGCTTTAATACAAGTAATAAGAAAGCGTATGAATGTTAAACAAAGTCTTTAGGGTTTTCCCAACTCAAAATAAGAGTTAAATTTTGCAAGTGCAATTTAAGTTAAAATTTATATTAAGGAATAATAGTGAATTTAGTCCCAAATATTTGCTCCATTTTCATACTTGGTCCCAAACTTTTTTTTTTTTGGGTGGATTAGGTCCTAACTTTATAAAATTTGTGCGTATTAGGCCTTTTGTTTGGCAAAATCAACCATTTTTTACACCTATAATCCACACAAAAGGACTTTATACGCACAAACTTTATAAAGTTAGGGACCTAATCCACAAAAAAAAAAAAAAAAACTTGGGATTAAGTATGAAAATGGAGCAAATGTTTGGGACTAAATTCACTATTATTTCTTTATATTAATTAGAATAGTTGCTCTGGATATTGGATAGTTTTAAAATAAAAATAAGAAAGACTTGCATATTTAATCTTTAACATTTGAGGTCTTTTTATCTTTAGTCCCAAATGTTTTTTTTTTTTTTTTTTTTTTTTTTAAATATATTTGGTCCTAAATAAATGATAACTTTACAGCATTGGTCCTTTATGACCAAAAGGGCTCCAGCATAAAGAGCCAATGATTGGAGCCCGTTGTTGACCCAACATTAGAGGGTAAAAATGTCAATTTAAAAAAAAAAAATTTAAAAAAAAAAAAAAAAAACCACAGAAGTTTCACAAGCAATTGAAACAAAATTTCCTTCATTTTCCCCTGAAAACCAAAACAACATTCACCATTGCTGCAACGTGAAGCTTTCTCAATGGATAAAGGAAAAGAAGGGAAAAGATGAAGAAAATGCATTTTTTGGGATATATTCTTGAGCCCTGATTTCCACCATAGTACCCAAAATCCTATTTAAAAAAAAAAAAAAAATCACAAAAATCATTTCGATCTTTAATTTTCTCATACACAGATCTAAAACTAAATTAGAGAAATGAGTAGAACTTGAGCAGAAGGCATTGAATTTTTAAAAGACTGGAGATGTTGTAAACAAGCTAATTGTAGCCATCAGTCATTTGACGAAACTTCCAGAAAGAAAGTTATCAGAGTGTTGTCATTGGTGATGTATAAGTGGAGCACTAGATCGAAATCATCATCCCGTATTGCAATTTGACAAGATTTCAGCAAGGAATTATATATATATATATATATTCAATACAAGAGATCATTCTTTATAAAACTAAAATATTTTTTTTAATATAATAAAAATAATTATCAAATAATTAATTCCCATGACAAAATAAATTAACTCAATTAACAGTAACCACATTTATAATTCAAAATTTCATAAATTCAAGTCATGTAGAAAACATAACAGCTTTAAATTTAAAAATAATAATAATAATAATAATAACAAATAAATAATTAGCTCGTATTATTTTTGTAATGATTAAAAAAAAATAATATATATATATATTTATGAAGCACGCGTATATTAAGGATTAACCGAATAAGTTTGGTCATTTTCCAACATAAATTTCATTTATTTATTTATTTTCCTATTTTTCATAAATAAGTTTGTTCAAATTACCTCAAATTTCTTAATTTAAAATTAAAAGACAATGTGAAGCATAAATTAGGATGTAAATTTACACTACATCAATAATTTATAGTAGGAAAAAAATTAATCGATTTAATTTCTCTTAAAACATATCTTCACTTATATATATTAATAATTAAATTGTTTAATTTTTCTAAGTAATAATAATTAATAAGAACTGCTCCAATTTCTAGAAGAAGCCAAGCTAATCAATCCATCCCAATTTTGATGAGCCTAGTCACAAAACCAATACCATAATTTTTATGCATAAAGTTTGTGATAATTAGGCAAAAAGATAACACGAATATACTATCATCACCCTAATTGTATCTCATTATCCTTTATCCATGCTTTTTTAGGCTTTAATGAATTACTTTTCACAATCCCACCTTTAAATATTTTTAGAATATATATATATATATACATACATATATAGTAAATGAAAAAGGAAACCTTCAGCCGATTTTATAACTATTTTACTTTTTTAAAATAAATTTTATATTTTTATTTTTATAATTTCCGATCTTATAATTATATCGTTTTATTCAAGTATTTATTACCTATTTATATAATTATAAAATTATCGTATTGAAAATTTCATTAAAAAATTATTTACATGATGAATACATGACTAAAATGTTCAGATCACATATATATATATATATATATTTTTAAATTAACCAAAAAGACCAAATCAAATAATTGTAAATAATTATAAAATTTAATACTATAAAAATGAAAATATAGAATGACGAATTAGTCGTTTTAATCCCTAAATGATTAGTTTTTATAGGAATTGATCCATAATTTTTATTTTTATATTCTTTTATCTCCATTCTTTTAACTTTTTAGCTCAATTAATCTTTTTGTCTAATTCGATTAGAATACAATTTAAAAATAGCATACGTTCAATATGTGATCTACTTATTTAGGGATAAAAAAGGTAATTTTAAACTTTACTCTTTTCTCAAATATGAACTCACTATTTTTACTCAAATTATCAAAAAAAAAAAAAAAAAAAAAAAAAAATTTAACCACCGAACCTTCATAAACTATTTACCATTAAGAAGGGAAGAAAGATTTAAAATTACCTTTTTATCTTAAACAAGTAAACTAAACATAGGACACATGTCATTTTTTAACGATAATTTAATAAAATTAGACAGAATGATTAATTGCACTAAATAGCTAAAAAAAAAACAGACATACAAATAAAAATTAAGAATCAATATATATATATATAAACTAATACTTTAAAAAAGACTAATTTTGGTACCATGGTCCTATAGGAGGAATTTTTCAAAAGAAAAATTCAAATTAACATTTTGTATCTTTATAATGAAATAAAAATTTCCACATTATTTTTCCCATATATTTGACAAATTTAATCCGACTTACTTAAACTTTTAATAACTGGTCCCTTAATTTTTTTTTCTTCTAAATCCCTTCAATATTATCGTATTAGTCAAATAAATATTTAACTTTACAGTTATGACCTCCAAAGAGTTAAAAACACCTAAACTTTTTAACTTCAGTAATGACCTTGAAGCAACTGCAAACCCTCAGTAGTTTGAAGAAGAAGAAGAATAATATTCTGAAGATTACTAGTATTATTATTACTATTGGGACAAAAACAATATAAAGTAGGAAGGAAAAAATGAATATGGTAATCTAGCCTCTAGCAGAGCAAGGGAATGGAGAGATCCATGGTGAAAGATATACCAACCACAAAAACAATGAATTCCATATAATAAAAAGGAAGCATAAGTAAGGCAAAGGTCTAACAAGATAAGAGAAGTTTGTCATTCAAGATGAATCAGCATTCAGTAAATTATCATACTTTCAAGAATAGCCCATTCACCATCATCTGGAAGTTCTCACTACAGTAATGAACCAAACATTTTCTTACAATCTGCCAATGTAAAACCCATAAACAGGGAAGTGGGCAATGGAAAACAAACTTGACAAGAACCACCAACTGTATCAAATATTACAGCAGTAAAGGAAGAGGAAAAAGAATCTAAGTAAAACGAAAATCAGTGCCTTTTATGTCTCACCATGTTTACCAGAGAAGAGATGCAAGACAGTTTCACACAACAGCTTTTTCATTTTTTCTTTCTTTCCCCTTTTTTTTTTTTTTTTTTTTTTTGGTATATCCCGCATTCCAATTTTACAACTCAGCCAAAATGCCTAGAAAGAAAACCTATATCGAAAAGCTCCAAAGAGTTCAAATCTTACATGAAATACCTTGTAGATGCTTATCTTGAATATGGTCTATAGAACTTTTACAGTCACACTTCAACTGGATCTAACCTCATCCATTGCTAGCCACAAAATAATCTTCAAAAGAGAAACAAAAAATTTCACCACCTGACATTTAGTTCACCTCAAAGTTGCACCTACTAACTTCATCAACTTCCATATAGTATATTCCTAGGCAGCAATTCCTGTCACATACACAAGTACAAATTGTTATGCAAATCTGATAAAAGATTAACACATCAAGTATTGCAAATAGTAGAATATACATTGGGAAGGCAGAAAGAAGTGGAGAAAATATTATTCTGCACTTCAGCAATATTAGGTACAAGTAAAACAAAAATACAGATACAGAATGAGAATCGAACTATCAAGTTTACGTATGTATTCAAGAAGGAAACATCTTCATCATGAAATTTAAGTGATATGGAAGTATGGTAGCTAGACCAAAAATTTCTCAAGTTGTTTCTTATATGAATATTCCGACTAATATTTTAAATGCTAAACTTTCAACAACCAACAGATCATAGTACTGTATAAATTCCAAAACAAAGTTTTCCAGTGTTCGATGAAGCATTCTCCTGTAAGATTATTTTATCTTGTAGCAAGTCCAAGACAAGTCTTGTCTGAATCAGGCAGAGCATAAGAACTAATATAGGCATACTCTGTGTTGATCCCAATTCTATAAGCTCTAAGTCAAAGTTTGACAACCGTTTATGCTACCGAATCAATCAGATTTCATCTTTGAAAATTTTATTCCTTTTGCTAAATGCTAAGTTTAGTTATATCCAACTTAACACATAAATCCTCCTCGAGTATCTATTTCATCTTTTAGGGCCACATTAAAAATTGGCTCAACAGTGATCACTTGAAACGCCTGTGGCAATTATGGCAAGCATAATGGCGCATATAATTTGCAGGAAATGAATCCAAAACAAGGATATTCATTTTCCTGCAACTTCCAGCTGAAAATAGTAGGGTACAAAGAATAAAGAAACTGAATTGCTTACCTCTACTAGATCTACCAGTGACGCTATATCCTCCCACATAACCAACTGAATTGTTAGGTGTAACATTCGATCCAGAATTCCCAAGTCTATAACTAAAATTGCTAGAGTTCCCTACATCTGGGGATGATGACTGCCAAGCGGGGTCATCATAAAATGAACCATTACCATATAAATGTCCTAAAGGCACATCATTGGTATCATTTCTTCCAGCATAAGATGAGGTTGCCACAGCACTGCTTCCATTGGTTTTCCCATATGCACCTCCAGCCATAAAATTGTCATCTCCGGTGCCATAAGCAATGTTACTGCTGTTGTAAGAACCAGTTCCTCCAGCTTGACCCGAGCTGGGGGAAGAGCCCCAAATTCCACCAATACCCCCAAAAGCACCGAGTAATTCAGTATTCCCACCTCCCGGTTCAATAAATTCATTAGAATTTGCAGACTTTGAATCATAATTTACGTTCCCATTGGCCCACATATTGCGACTGCTCGAGTTCAATAAAGAGCCACTGCCACCAATGCCCACACCATATCCAACTGGATTACTATACCTGTTTGAATACATATTCTGAACAGGATTCAACAAGCCACGTCCATAGCCAATATTAGGAGTAAAACTTCCACTCCCAGCATAGTCTGAACTCAAGCCTGACTCCATAGTAGGCCCAATAGCATAACTAGATGGATTATATGGAAGATATCCACTGCGGCCAACAGTAACAGGGCTGAACCTTCCATCCACCCTTACTCCATAACCTCCCATTGAGCTTGGATTATAACCTTGAGAATATGCATTGAGAAAGTTGTTGACTCTATTTAAACCATGATTATATCCACCTAAGGGACTCCGGGTTGGCCCAGGAGACAACTCCTTGGGAACAGCCCGCTTAACCTCGACCATTTTTCCATTAAGTTCATGAAAGGTTTTAAGCAAAACTCTATCTACAGCTTCCTCAGAGTCATAAGTGATAAATCCAAAACCTCTAGGCCTTTTTGTGTTATGATCATACATCACAACAACATCTGTAATTGTACCAAACTGATCAAAGTATTTCTTAAAGTCACTGTCTGTAACTGTGGATGCTAAACCTCCTACAAAAATCTTCTTTGTGCGTGCAGGACCTGGTGAGCCCTGAATACTGCCATTGCTTCTGTTTACATTGTGTTGATCATCTCTTGGCACAGCCTTTTTTGCCTCTACCTGAAGAATGAAAAGTACATAAACATTACAAAATCTTGAGTTCCAAGTCTTGGAATAGATTAAAGCAGATGAACTTCAGAAAATCAAAAATAAGAAAAGGTTATTTGGTCTCTCATGGCCAGTGCAGATTAGGAATCCAATCATGAGTTATAAAAAATAAGAAAGGCAATATTGCAAGGAAAACCCAGAATGGTAAATGATATAAGCAAAAGGAATTTTCAAACATCTGAAGAAGAATCCCATTAAACTATATGCCACAGGAAAATTAGAAATGTAATTCATAATATCCCAACACAGTTCTATCCGGTCTTATATCAGTAAAATAATCAAAAGGATGATCCACAAAGATAAACCAACAAACAAATAGAAATGCAATATGGCTAGCCGTACTAATCCGATTTTATTGTCACATGCACTACTAACTAACATTTCCGGTGTTAACTACTTGGAATAACCCATCTCTCACTCTCAGTATCATTTATGCCAATCCTTCAAATTTTCTTTGAAGTCATTCTCTCATTATACAAAACAGTGCTACATTTTTGTCAACGTAATAACCAGGTATGACTAGGAAGACCCAAGAATAGGTTCAATAGTTTGCTAAACTCATTGCCCTTCCATTAAAACTCAGATTGTCCTTTCCCCTTCACAGCACAGAGAGTTATAGTATGTAAATGGATCAAACCATTATTGCTGACGGGCCAAAAAAAAATCCAGTTTCCTCGATGCCATAACATGTTTCCAAAACTAGACAATTAGATGCCTTGTGGTCAGCAAATTAGGCATTGATGAAACAAATTTGTAATTTTGAAATGCTCCAAATCATCAAGCATATAAATTAGAATACCATCGAAAACACTATGGGCAAATATTCGTTACTTACAGTTCGCCCATCTATCATATGTTTTTCCTTCACAACCCTTTCTGCAATATAAGGGTCAGCGAAAACAACAAACCCAAACCCACGGGCACGGCCTGTATTCCGATCTTTCATGATCACAGCTTCTATTACTTCACCAAAAGTTTGGAAATATTCTCTAAGTCGATCTTCATTGGTGTCCCATGATATTCCACCAATGAATAACTTGCCAGACTCCATTTCCATTCTGCACATTCCATATCATCCAAAGGTTAACTCAAATTCCATTAAGTACAAATTTAACTCAGAACACAATATCGTCACGCCAAAATCAAATCAAATACCCAAAAGTAGAGGGTATAGGTAGATCTAATAAGTGATACAAAATTATCTAATCTACTGATTGATAGATAATCTACTCCCCACCATCTAAAATACTCATACAAGATGCTACGAAATATTTAATCAACAAAAAGAATCCAATATTGAGTATATAAATGCAGATTGAGTGAAAACAACCACTCTTTGCCAAAAGAAATAGCGAAAACTTCTAGGAATTTTTTAATTAGACAAGTATATAAAATTGAAGAGCAGATCATCTGATATTTAACAGATCAAAAACCGATTGACCCACAATACAAATTTCCTTGATATGAATAAAGATTCAGGCTTTTTATGACCAAAACTTGGAAAAAAAGATCAGCAGATGAGAACTAGAAGCTTGATTTTACCAAATGACAAAGACCCAGATGAGATTTGGATGGAATTCAAGATCCGAGAGGAAGCATATAGAAAGCAGAGAACTAAAGGCCCTCTATTTTCCTCTCCTTTTCTTTGTTTATTTTGAGAATTCACTGTTTTGGTTCTTTTGCCAGAAGATATGTTTTGTGTGTATATATATATAGGAAGAGGAGGAGAAGGGAGAGAGTGTGGTCTGAGAAATGAAAGATTATTTTCATATATATATATAACATACTACATGGACATAGGAGAATATACATACGTATATACACATATTTCCCTGTATTTTAGGTTGTGAACCTTACTAGTTTTTTTTCATGGAAAATCAAACCGATCATCTATTAAAAAAAAAAAAAAAAAAAAAAGAAGTTAATCTAATTAAAAAAGTAGATTTTAGAGGAAAAAGGTGTACATGTTATAAGTTGAATTTTTTAAAAATATGATATTCTTTTCATACACATTTTTCGTTTACTTGTAAAATATATAAAAAGAGATTTAAGTATTTTTTTAAAAAATATAATAATAAAAAATAAGAAGTAAACTTTTAGGTACATAAAATTTGAATTCAATTCGAATTATCTTCACTAGTAAAGGAGATACAAAGTGTTAACATTTTTTTTTTTTAATTATTAAATAAAATAATACATAAGGCTTTAAGAGAAATGGCCAAAAACTTGAGAATGATGAATTTCATTTTTGTTAAACATCTAATATTTAGAGTCACTCCTCCCATTAATTTAAATTTAATTTGAGTTGCGTCTATAAAGTTTAATTCTTGTCCAAAAAAAGTCTTAAGTGCAATTCTTAAATAATACTCAAAATGAACGTGAAATTTGAGACCTTATGTAGCATTTTCTAAAGAATCTACGGGGAGGAAAAATGACATTGAGAGAACATATGAACACCATTTATATTTAATGGCATTTTTCTTCTTTGTACAATGTTAGACCAAAAAATAATTTTACTCCCTTAATTTCTTAGTGCAATCTTTACAATTTGTCAAAGTAACTTTTACATAAATATATACATATATATATGAGGAAAATTTGGAAGGTAAGGAATGAGCTTGATTGAGGGGATGAATCTTTTACCACTAAGAAGGAACTTGCCTTCATTGGATTTGCAATGGAGGGGTTGAAAAACCATCTTAATTAGTAGTAAAAATCATGATAGTATGGCGTCGATAAGGTATGACGATATCATCATAAGAACAAAATTTGAAGTTGGGTTCTCAATGAAGTCAAAGAGGAAAGATGCGTTGGTGTAGATGGAGGAGCTATTTGCGAAGTTGTAGAATGGATAGAATTAGACTCACCACATTGCTCTAGGACATGGCTATACACTCCACAAGTATAACATATATTGTGTAAACCCTCATATGGATAGCCTGCTTAACTCCCATAATGTTGACCCAAGGAACTAAAGCCTGAGAGATTAATTTCAACACACACCCGAGAGAAATAACCACATATTAGGCATCAATAGTTGTGTTGTCCACCTTGAAGTTATGACCTAACAGATTTTCAAGTCTCATTAACACTCTCATAGAAAAGAACTCAATGTGAAGCGTAAGAAAATAAACTCAGACTAAAGTTGATGGAACTTTTTCTTCTAAAGGGTGAAAATTAGGCCTCCACTTCATGGCAGTTAAATAATGCCTAGCTATCATTCAAAGGCCATTGTTTATAACATATAAATAGTTTTCTTTATCATAAAAACGATAAAAAATATAGCCACTATCAAGATTAACCAATTCAAACCCCCAGCAGAAAGACCACAAATCCTTAAGACATTGTGAAAAGGATTTGAAAGAAATATTTCAACCAAGAAGCTTAAGGAGCAGTGCTTTTCTCGTGGGGTTCCATAACTCCATACATTGGTCATCTTGCATATAAATATGAGATTGACTATCTGATGTGTGTACCAATATCGTAAACATAGAACAAATTCTCATATTCACTATTACATATGACGTGGTCAAACCTCATCAAGGTTCCCACAATAGATGGAGGGACATGATGGTAGAGATGAAACAGGACTAGGTATTTCTTCCTGAGAAGAGGGAGATGTGAAGATTGCACCTATATATCTATCACAGAAAAATTTGTGCACAAAGACATTGGTTTCACTTATGCTAAACCTGAACTAGTGGGGTGGTTAGTGGGATGATGTTGTCAAATCTAACCAAGGATCATGGTTTACTTTGTTATCAAATCTTATTGATTCTTCCTTTGATCTTTCCTCTGCTAATTATATCAAAGATAGTATTTTGTCTATTCTAGTCCCATCTTTATGGAAACTCTAATATGCCTTCTAGTGTGATTCTCCTTAAAGATAAATGTAAGGGACACAAACTTCTTTCTTTTGCACAGAGCCAATCTATGAAGATTTTTAAATGTGTCCTCTCTCCTACTAACCATATCACCTTTGATTCCACCTCATCTATTCCTAAATCCACTCTAAATCAATCCAAAATCTTTAATCCCTGTCTTATTGGCCACCTGTTCCAACTCCTGATGGTAATATACACACTAACCTAAACTTGAACCCTAAATCCTCTTTTACTTCTAAACTTAACCTTCCTTCACCTCCTCCACCATTAGGGGGTTCCTCTACCTAGTGAGTGTGATCTTGTTGACATTAATATCTCTCTTAACCACTATAATCACCACAAATGACTCTCTTATCCATCCCCAAACTAACCAACTTCTACACCTTCCTCCTAATGTCCTTAATTTTATGGAATAGTCAAGGTGTAAGATCCCATGATAATATATACTCTTGCTATCTTAGATCTTATTCACTCTCATCGCCCCTCAATTCTAATTTTAGCTAAAACTTGATTCTCTAGTGGTAAGAGTACTCCTAGGCACATTTTATGAAACTTTTGGAACTTTCTAAAAGAAATATTTGACAATATATAATATATATATATATATATGACCATAAAATTGGAGTTATTAAGGTGACTCCTAGGTTTTTTTTAAGTTTTCCATCGAGAAGTACTTCGAAGGCCATTTTCATTGTCTAATCCCAAGAATCCTAAGCAATTGATAAGATTTCCTTGGAGAAATATTTGGCAAACGAAGGCACCCTATTTAACCTTTTTCCTTTGGAAAGTAAGACATGAATGTCATGTTTCTTCATACAACAAATTGTGATCACTACGATAAAAAAAAAAAAAAAAAAAAAAAGCTATTGAGACATATCCATTCAGACGTTTTAAAATTAAATTTAAAAAACCTTCTATTATTACATATGTAAAAAAATAAAAATGCCTTTTAAAATAGACATTTATGGTGTTTTTAGATTTGAGCTTTTTTTGAATTTATTCTTTTTTTCAAGTTGAGTTGAGTGAATTGCGGAAAACAAGGAGTGGAGTGAGGACAAGTGAAAAAATTGTCTACAAAGTGGGGGACAAAAATATTATATTATATTAGGTATAATGATGATATTGTTATTTGAGTTATATGTTTATATTTATTTATTGAATAGTTTTTTTGTTTAACAAATATTCCAAAATTTTGATGGATTTCAAAATTGTAATATATGTTACCTCTTGTTGGTTATATATATTATTTGGTTCCATTTATGCATTTTTTTTTTCAAAGTCTGAAATTAATCTCAACATTCTGTAATAGCTGTAAACAAAGTAATAAATATTGTATTACGACTAATAAAATGGGTGTCTGGAAATAATACAAAAAATGTAATAAAAAATTTAATTTTGACACGTATTCATTCCCATCCCACTAAATTGGGAAAAAATAGATATAATAATAAACATAGAAAACTTTGGCTAATAATTGAAAGAAGTATGATAAATTTTTATTGAGGTGTGTTCTCGATTGGTGATTTGGCTGAACATTGAAAGGGGTATATGTATGTATAAATAGTCGTTGGGCACTTCAATGTTGTTTCATATAGTTGTTTGTTTCCACAACGATTTATCTACTTATTCTTTATATTTGTTTCGACACAACTTCAAAACCTGTGTAGTTTCCCATTATTAACCACGATTCACAATGTTATTATGGCTACATTATTCTAACGATGAACAATTGCATGGTCAACTAGTATTACTTCAAACCACCCACATTTGCATTATATACCTACAATTGACTACCATTTTCCTAAACTGAAATTTTCACTACGGTTATCCGTGGTGCTGAAAATCCGTTCACAAACAAAAACATAGGGCAATATAATCCAAAATACCATTTAATACCATAATCCATAGATTGAAAGTCAAACCATAATCCAAAATATAATTTAATAGCAACATAGTAGAATGTTGAAATTTTTGCAGAGGATACAACAAGATTGATAGCAGCATCTAAACCTACCAATTCAGTGATACTGAGCAGTTCACTATTTCTCTCTTTAGTTGTGCCTTTTGCAATAGAATTACTACTAGTATTTTCTTGCAACTTGTTGTCATCATCTGAACAATATCATGGATGTAAAAACGTAAAAACAAAATACATGTTTCCCAAAATTAAATAGAAGAAATCAAACTCCATCAAAATACTTTACTTGTAATTGTTGCATTTGATTGTGAATTATCAAATTATTTCTCTATTTGAGATCCATCAAATGTTCCTAAATAGAAATTATTATCAATAAATTTAGTAAGAAATCTATCATGAATGCGGACAACAGTTGGGTAATAGTTCAATACCCTCATTATCGTCCTTTGCAACGGTTTCAAATGAATCTTTATCCCCTTCTGTGTGTTTTGGTACCACATCAAATATTTGTTCCCAAAGTTCAATAGTCGAAATATTCTTGAATGCAACCTGTGAACTTGGGTCATCGAAGCTTTCCTGAATCATTGTTCCATTCAATGGACCACCTGCATTTGACTGATGTTCAGGTGCTTGTTCTTCATCACAATGCACATCGTTCCCCTCTGTTGAGAAGGGGATATCTACAAAATCTTCTTCCGGGGCATGATGCACATGTGGCTGATGTGGTTCCTGGTCATCTCCATCTTCGGGTTTTGGCTCAACATTGTCTGACATATCCTCAGTCCTTCGTGTATTACAATTGTTCCCACTATTCCTAGACTTCAAAATGTCAAGAATTTCAACTAATGCATCTTTAACTTAAGAACGAAATACCTTTATCTTCTTGTGGAACTTGAGACCATCCTCTCTATCCTTTTCCCATGCTTGCTACATATCTTCTAGTTTCTTACCGATGCTGTTGATATTCAGTGTATCAATTGACTCTCCTCTACGTTTCCCGCATTCAACATCTTCTTCATCCTTCGCATTCTGTGACTGTGTTGGGTTTGTTTCATTGATTTTGTAGTGTCGTGACTCCATGTAGGATATGTTTTGCATTCAGTATGACAACTTTATTAGCTCGGTTACCTCGCCTTTAAAATCAACACCAACTTCTCTGATAATCATGGTTAGAAACCCACTATAAGGCAACTGTCTATCCTTTACCCGTAGTGCTTGATCAATGCTCTAGACGAAGCAATCACCAAAATTAACAAGCTTCCTTTTTAATGCCTTGTATGTGAGGATGAAATCTGTCGCAATAAGTTGCTTTTGATATCTACCTTTTATAAACTATGTTACTATGCCTCCCATTGCATGACTAGAAACAAAGAGGTCATTCATAGTCAGTCGGGTAGAACCGCAGAGTGTTCGACTAACTTCTTCCTTCAATACTGATTTGTGCATGACTGTTCGAAATTCATATGATGACAAACAATAACCCAAGTTGTGTATTCGGTCGTGATCTGAATCATGACCTCCTTCACTGGTAAAGTAAAAATCAACTGCTTCTGCCTTCCTGCTGATACTATTGCATTTTGGTACAAAAGTCTAACTAGACGGGGGCAACATTCTATGCAGAATGTGGTTAGAGTATCTCATTTTTTATGCACTAACATCTCTAAAAACCCTTGAAGTTGCCCTAATTCTTTCAATTTTGGGGACTTGCCGACCGTAATGTTTTTAGACTACCATCCATCAACTCATGAGTCTTCGAAATACTTACAAACAAAGAAAGATCTGTCTTTTGCAGGTCTGTATAGGTTTGGGTCATCTTCCAACGCAAGACCACACAAAAGTTTCCTTATTTCAATGTCTACAAGATGAAGTATGTTTGGATCTTCCGGTGGTGGTTGAATGTTGTCATCGCTTCTCTCTTTGATTTGAAACACAACTGTTAGACCTCATAATGTTGGATTTTGGAGGAGAGGGAATTGAAAGAGGTGGGTTTGGAAGGACAGTTTTTTTCAAATTTGTTTCAGAATATAGGTGCAATCTGGAATAGTAATGGGTGGGAAAACTCTTGGACTTCATAGGGTTATGAATCGGCGCCATAATATATATCCATCATTCTATTCCTTTTGTCTACCCCTAGACTACCGCATTTTCCATCCTACAAGACATCAGGCCATAATGTCTTTGATATAATCCATTCTGACACGGCACCATGGTCAGGCTGTATTTAGTGCTTCACAGTGCTATTGTATAGCCGACTACTATTGTAGTCCTCTGTCTAGGTTTTCACTTTTTTTTTTGGAACTTTGTGTATGACTGAGAGTCTTGGGACTGCGGAATATGCATATATATATGTGTGTGTGTGTGTGTGAAAGTGCCTACATATATTACAATTTTCATTTTTTGTTAAAAAAAGATATATATGACCCGTGTTTCTAGATTTATTAGAGATCCAACATGATAATAATAAAAAAAGAAATTCACACGTGTCATCATCATTCTTTTTTTTACCACTTACAAAAGGAATGACATAGACAGGTAGGTAGGAATAGACATCTACGTTAAATGCAGCTGAACTTCCCACTCAAGTCAGCTCCCTTCATAAGCCCTCGAAACGCCAAACTACTTTACAAGTCTTCCATCTTCAAACTTCAAAGTTCAAAAACTCATCTTTATCAATCTCTATTTGGTCAACCATATAACTTCTTTTCTCCAAATTCTTTTCATTGCATGTCGAGATGACGCCCACCACCCCTGTTTGGCCTTCCCCATCATCTGTTAATGAAAATTCTAGGGCACACTGTTGCAAACTCAACAAAATCCCTTTTGATCATCAATGTTTCATGTTTTTTTTTACGTGTTGATATATATAGGTAGATGTAGGTTATATATTGAAATGATTGTTCGTGTGTGTGCAGGTGTAAGACTTTTTACAACATAGTCGAACAAGAGGAAAGCTACCTCTATCGGACTGTTGCACTTATGGGTAACTTCTGCTGGCCAACTGAGTTTGATGCTATGCGCCTGTTGTTAACATATAAATTTATACATTTTGGACTCTCAATACTTAGTATTTAATATGTTTCTCCACCATTCATAGGACTTTTATTTGTTATTTGGATTATTATGCTTTAATAAGATTAATATAAATTGTTGGATTTTTAATTATATTTTTATTATATTTCAGGCCCAAATCCAAATGATCTGGCAGACCTCATGTTATATTTTTATAAAGCTTAATATGAAAGAGAGGCGGCCTAGATTGAAGGGGCCCGTAAAGTCCAAAAAAAAAGAGGAGAAAACCCTAATAAAAGAAAGAGAGATCAGATTTGAAAAGGTTGATGCGGGCGATGCCCGTTGTTAGGTTGCGAGTTCGAAAATCAGAGAAGAGAAGCGGTTACTGTTCATGCCAGTTACTGTTCACGCAGTATTGTTTATCGCGACTGTTGAGAGAGATTTTCAAGGAATCATGGAGTCATTACAAGATTTTGTAATGGTAGCTTAAACACCTTGTAATCGGTCTAGGGGAAGATGCTTCC
>JAXGGT010000001.1:9553386-9564041 GCA_035583425.1 Marsdenia floribunda
ATTGCTACCACATTATCAATGCTACACATGATAGGTATACTTGCCTTAGTGTGATTTAGTGACAAAGCCTAATTGTGATTCATTTTATGTTGATTAATCTCGTTTAAATCATATATATATCCATCACACATCACTCATTAAAACTAGCCTAGAGAAAATTACAGTTAAAAATAAAACAAAATCCTAGTAAAGGAAAAGTAATACACCTTCCCTTGTACCCTCCCCCTGATTAGAACATTATATGAAATCTATGAATCGATGAATTCCAACTTGTTATTCTAAAGTTAGTAACGCCTTTTTGAATAAATCTGCAAAATATAACTTGTTTAAGATTTCAAAAAAGTTGAAATACTTATTTAATTCCATTCTAATATCTTTTGGTTGTATATGAACTAAATTTTGCTAATAAATTAATCGCAAAAGCTATATCAACCCTCACATAATTAACAAGATATGTTAATGCACCTTTTGCACTATGATATGGTATTTTGGGACCAAGATATTCTTCATCATCCTCACGAGATCAAAGAATGTTCTTTTTCACATCAAATGAGCAAACAACTATTGGGGAGGAGAGGGATATGCACGGGCCACACAATCAAAAGAAAAGCCCCTTTGCCAAGGCATGGTCTTCACTACAATTCCATCTTCCATCAACTTTTGATATTTCTCAAGAAGAAGATAATCGAGATAAGTTTCCCCCACGGCCTTCTGTGCTTCCAAGAAGGAGGTCCTACAAGAAACCTTCATCAAGTGAAGCACCAAACCCTTCCCATTTTCAGTCTTCAAAAAATGATGGCACCCTGCCTTCTTGGCCACTTTAGTTATCTCATTTTCACCAAGGTCGCGACCAAGTGTCTCAGAGATATCCTTGAGGGATTTTTACAAGTTTACAATGTTTTCCTCTCCTTGAGAAACCTTCACGGAAAGGGACTTCACCTTGGAATCCCGCTCCTTTAGCAAGTTGATCATCTCATCAACTTTGGCTATCTTCTCTCATTCAAAATCTTGCAATTGCCTCCAAACCATTGCCAACTCGGCTTCAAGCGAAGACACGTTCTTCATTAAGGCCTCATTTTCCTCTTCATTCTTCCTCTCGGTCAATCTTTGGGCTTCCAATGCCTTTCCTCTATTGACTAATTCTTTCTCAAGGAGTTATATTCTTGCTTGATCGGCTTATGATTTCTTGAACAACTCCATCCCATAGAAGAGGGCCTACGAGGGTAAAACAAAAAAGTCAAAAACATTGTGAATCATAAAAGTGAATAATGAAAAAGAATGTCATACGTGACTTTGGCTATAAAAATAAAGAGCTTCACAATCATGCGGCAGTAGCCCTTGAACACGATCAACTTTGGCCTTCGGAGTTAAGTTCATCATGAACTCTCTTGGTTTAAGAGGATTGTTGACCAACTCACCATCTTTGATTTGCCATGATGGCCTAAAAATCTCATGGTGATCTCCTTTTCCTTAAGTCACCAAAGGTACACTAGAAGATGGACCACCCAATCCACCAACTTCATGATGCAGAGAAATAATGACAACGTCACAATCTTCCTCCGTTGGAGCTTCGACCTCAAGTTCGGGGAACAAATTTGTCTCTGGGCTTGAATCACGTTTCTTTTTGGCCGATGATTTACCTTTAGAAGGAGTCTTTCTCTTGTTTTGAGCTCCACTGCCCGATCCTTCCATAGCTTGAGAACAGGTAGCCCTTCGGGAAGGAGGAGAGATAGGAGATTTTCTCCCCTTCATCAACATTGGCACAATATTTGCCTCTACAAAAAAGACAAGAAATATAATTGTTAGTAGATGGCAAAAAAAAAAAAAAAAAGCATAAAAAATATTGGAAATAAAGTTCTAGAAAGAACAAATTACTTAATCTCTTCATGTTGAAGACTCCTCAAGACCCTCGGGTTTGCTATTATCTAAGGATTTGGCATAGATCCAAGGAATCCTCACATCATCTAAACTTGGGTGACTCATAAAAAAAAAAAAAAAAAAAAAAACTCATTTTTCGAATGATGGAGACTAGAAGGCAAACATAGAAGTTCTTTCAAACCCGTCCTTCTTTGGCATAAAACTAGTCCCTACCTTTTCTTAAGGTGAATTTTTCCACCATGACAAAGAAATGCCTAACACAATTCGGGGTTAATTGAGCAAATGAGCTTTGCCAAAAAATACACATGTCTCTAAGACTAGGCAAAAGAGGAAACCTAAGACCCGCTTTTAATTGAGAAACAATGACTCCGATGTAATTTGTAGGAGGGTTGCATATAAGTGTGTCTTTGAGATGCCAGACTTGAAACCCAGTAGGGATTTCATAAATGGTTTTGATAACGGAAAAAGAAAGACTTTCCAAAAATATTTCTAAGAACGATGGGTTCTTTGGTTCATTCTCATCCAATGGCTTGGGAGGTAAAGCCCTAGATAACACGGGAGGATTATAAAGGCTGCCTTCTTGGATATTATCCTCATCTACAAAAAGAAAATCAAAATCCTTTTTCAAAAAATGATATCTCAAAAAACAAGGGTTGCCCCCTCCATTGGGTACTACTCCAACCCTCACTACGGGGAGCCCATCTATCATAATAATTTTCCCATCATCATGCTCATCTAATGACACCCCTTGGATTGGATTTTTGGAATTTATTCCTTGAGACTTGGACCTCAAAACCATTGACAGTCTCTCATTTCTTTCTTTCGAGCTTGATTCTTCACTCGAAGAATCACTTTGTAAATACTCCTCGGAGATACTCATCTTCAATTTTCAGAGAAAATAAAAAAGAAACACAAATAAGTACGTAGACAAGAAGAGAATACCTTGTTCATTATTGTTTTCTATTGAAACGGGAGTGAAAGGAACGATGAAAACCTTTGCTGCCCGAATGATTAAAACTTGGATTGTATGTGAGTGACTTACAATAGAATGGAGTTTGGCGTGAGGAGCTCCTAGGATATAGAATTCAAGATTTGAACAACACGAAATTAGTGTTCTTAGATGATATAAGAGCACCTAAAGTAGCCAAAAATGATGAGAATAACTTGAAAAGTATGCTTCGAGACCTTGTTGTCCAGATTTTATAAAACTGGAATAAAAGACAGTTTTGAATGATGGAAGAAGAAAGGATTCTTGATACAAAATGCTTAAACGAAAGAAGGAAATGAAAGAGGTGAATGAAGGCATGAAAGAACAACATTCATAGGCCATATATTAAAAAAAATAAATAAATAAACGAGCAAGCCTGAACGGCTATCACAGGTTGCCCGATGGAGTGTATTTCAAACGGTCAACTTGTGACCATCGGATAATAGCATGCTCCATGCATCATATTTCAAACTGCTACCTTTTATCTAATGGACAATAGAGTCCATCGGGCAAGATCAAGAGTGTTCTTCATGATTTCCAATTATGATTTTGTTTGTTATAAAAAAAAAAAAAAAAAAAAAAAAAACTGCTCAAAGTATTAACTACAGAAACCATCACATACACTGAAGAGGAGTTACAAATTACTTTTTTTCTCATTTTAAGAACAAATGTTCTAAGAATTTTAAATCTTTAAATTCTTTCATTTCATTTAAATGTTTTGTTTGTTAAAAAAAAAAAAATACTTTATAGTGTTGCTCAACACTATTTTTTTAATTAGTTATGAAAAGAGATATTTTCCAACTTGAAAAACAACAATGTCTCTATCTGGGGATGCGCAGCTGTGGTGACGGACGCGATATGAGGACATGCTGGAGGGCCGTTGCGAGATCAATGCCATCTCTTTGCCTACTTGAATCGGATATTTTGAATACCAACTAATAGTACAATTTTTAATAATAACTAATCACACGGTCTGCCCAGTTATTTTTATCTCTTTTCTGATTTTGATGAAATTCAGAAATAGTAACTGAGTCCATAAATCTATATCTATGGGATTTTCCAAGTCAGTTATTTATCTTATTATTAATCAAGGATTTCGTATATAGCCAGAACAACCCACAAAAATTGCAAACACTGATTTGTTAAGAATTAATCGGATTGAAGATATAGCGTCATCATTTGCTGGAATCGAAATATTTGCTCGGAGTCACAATTTGTATCGATTAAACAAATTGTTGGAATTCCCAAAGTGATACACTCTCATAGCGCCGTATATGCCGCGAAAAAGCGGCGAAGGGCCTGCCTAATCAACTTTCATTTCAGACCAGCAGAGCAGACAGAGTTCCTTTTCCTTGCTCTGAAAGCGAGAGCTTTAGTCTAACGTTTTTCACGCCGGTGATTTCTTTCGATCAAGTTCTTCTTACGGCTTCTTTGAATTCTTTTTTCGAGCATGCTTCACAGCCACTTATTCGTCCTGACCAAATAGTAGAATCTCTTTCTCAGCAATTCTTTTCTCTGCTAATCACCCCTTCCCAACCAGCCCGCCCGATCGATCTTGTAAGATCGGCTGATTCAAAGGGGTCCGAAGTTGTCGGAACGAATTGTTTGCTTTATCGAAAAAAGCCCAATAGATCCAGATCCTGGGAATCTAAGGCCGAAACCAATCTTCCCCCTTTCTGGATGGATTGAAGAAATTTCTTGTTACGAAAAAATATCTTCTCATAAAATTCCTTATATAAATAAAGCCCTCGAAGATTGAGGTAACATGAAAAGAAAAAAAAAAAAAAGCTCTACCATTTTTCACATTTTCAGATTCCTTTGTTCAAACCACATTTCAAACTTGAAGAAATCTCTTCTCTCCTATAAGAAGATGTTTCTGAGTCCTTTCATGATCATATCTCATTTTTGAGAATATTTTTCTCTCTGTGCCTTAACTAAATCTGCATCTTTATCAATTAAGGAACTTAGATCCACATTGAAACCTTCAAAATAACCTTGGACACATCTTTCATGATGGACTTTGCACATATACCCGATGGACTTCATCTTCATGGTCCATCAGGCATCTCTCCATAAGAAACCCCATCGGGTACCTCTTTCTTCACCCACCATCGGGCAAGTCCATCATCTAATTCCTTAAGGAGACATCATCCTCTCTTCACTAAGAGCCTCCATAGGCCAAATCACCGCTGGGTGATATTTTTGACCAGATCTTCTAGTTTCTTCTTAATTTCTCTTTTAAAGGATTCATCTCGTTTTCTTTCATTTTGTGGACATTTTGACCCATTCTAAAACACTGAAAATTCAAATCATCGTTTCGAATCCTTGAGATTTTTCTCTTACTTGGAGAAACAAATTTTTATCTGATTTTCAACGACATCACTTAGTCGATGGATCTGCATTGTTATTATGTGTCGGAACTCTGCATATCTTAACGTCACATCTCTCAATGATTTCTCAAATGAGCTTGTAACATCTAAGAACGTATTCAAGTCACTTATGTGATCTAGGTTGCTTTGCTTGTACAATAGCACCATTATTGTCAGTATAAACATCAACAAGATTTTTTATGCTCGGAACCACTCCAAGATCAGTGATGAACTTCTTGATCCAAAATTACTTCCTTAGCCGCAACTGATGAGGGTATGTATTCAACTTTAGTTGTATAATTAGCAACTATGCTTTGCTTTGAACTTTTTCAGTTGACAGCACTACCATTGAAACAAAATACATATCCCGACTATGATTGAAAATCATCTTTCTCATATTGAAAGCTCACATCTGTGTAACCACTTATAACAAGATCATCTTCCAATCCTCCAAATACAAAGCACACATCGATTAAGAATTCCAGTGGTTGATTGATTCCACAACGTGAATAAAGATCATTTCCGACATCTAGAAGTTGATAGAGAACTCATTTATCATGAATTAAGTATTATTTCTTAGTGATATTGGTGCAGTGATGTCCTGGCTAATAACATAGGACTTGATCTAGCATTTTCTTTGAATATATTTGCAATGTTTAGTTATTAACTTAAAGACATTGGAATGAGATTAAACATATCCTTACAAGTTATCTCCAATGTACAAATATTGATCATGGAATTTGTTTTTATTTAGAAAAACCAATAATATGTTAATTTGCTATGCAGAAGCTAGTTAATTATTTATTTGATTCAAATAAACATTTTTAAATTGGTTATCTATTTACATGTGGCAACACTATTGAATAGTTCTCTACAAATTAATTTATAGTACCCATTTCTTCTAAACATGTTGAAATTATAGTCATTCACGAGACTAGTCAAAATTTTGTGCAATTAAGATAAATGATTCTTTACATTCAATAAAATTGTGCTCTATCACATAAGAAATAAATTTCTACTTTACAAAGACAATGCATATTGTATAACTCAATTGAAGGGATGATATATTAAGGTGATAGAACAAAATAAAAATTCACCTAAATTTTTCTTTACACATAAATAGAGGTTAAATTATTGTGCAACCGTTCAATCAATTGATATATATATTCTAAGATATTTATTTACGAAGGTCTACTTACTAGAACATTTGAAATGTTAGTGAACAAGATTGACAAGTGTCATTTTAAAGAATGATTTTGAATTAAAAACTGTGAACTGACCAGCTAATTTTGATTAATTGGTCAAACTGTGAACCTACTAGACAACTATTGAACCGAATGAGTTAATGAATTAAAAAAAGAAAAAAGAAAAAAGGTAAAACAACCGACTCCAAACCCTAACTTCACTGTGCGTCGTCTTCATCCTCGTCATCTCAGCCTCAACAAATTTTCCATTTCACTCTCAACAACATACCAGAAATTTTCATTCTAACCTATATAAAATCAGCGGCCACGTTGTAAAGTAAAAAGATTATGTCTTTACCGATCAGCTGATCTTGTGGGGCTCTCGATAATGCAGCTTTTCGACAGTTCCATTTTCATTGGTGGTACTACTGGCTACATTTTATTTATTTATTTTTTTTCTGTGGATAAAAGGAGGGTGCTTCCAGCTATATATGGTGCCAGGTTTATTTCAGTATGGTAGGGTTCTTAAAGCCTTTCAGGCTGGGCCGATTTTATCTTAGAGTATTTTGTTTGTGGCTGAATCCGGATTACAATAAAAATGGGTTGCAAATATTTTTCAAAAAATTTTTTGTAATAAATGAAATTAAATAATTTATTACCAATCAACTACATCATTTTTCTGGTTTAAAACTCTTAACATTCTTTTGCTTAAAAATTATATTTCGTTTAATGATTTTTTTTTTAAAAAAAAAATAATTAAGATATATATGATAATTTTCTTATATATATATATATGATAATTAATTTTTAAGATATATAGATTAATATTAAATATTAAATGATAAATATGGTATTTTTTATATTATTTTAATATTTATAATTTTTCTTATAGATTAAAATACATTAAACTATTATTTTTTTCAGAAAAATTAAATTATTAATAAATTATCTTATTTCTAATAAATATTTTTTAATTTTAAATTATGGCATCAGCGGTTCAATAATGTTTGGACCACTAAATCGTAAATTATTAACTTTTCAGTTTGATATCCAATTCGACTCTCAAAACATTAATTCAAAAATCTTGAGAGATCGTTTTAAAAGGGGAGTAGGGATGTCAATTAAAACCATACGTATGGGAAATTCATATCTCGATCCCGTTTTGACCGAGAATTCCTGCTTTGACCGGATTTGAGGATAGGAATGGTGATTCCCCGAAAGAGAAAATCGGGAATGGTGGTAGGGATGGTATTAACTTTCGATCTCTATCCTCGCCCTGAAAATAATATATATATATAATATTTAATTATATATTTATAATAAAAATAAAATAATATAACAATTACAATAATTAATTATTTAAAAATTTAAACATAAATTATATGAATTAGTGAAAGACTACGAAAGGTTAAAAATATTGTTTTTTTTATTTTTATTTTAACGTTTAATTTTATAATTTTAATTTTTTTAAAAAAAAAATTATATTAAAAAATTTGTAAATACTTTTTTTTTTTTTATGAAATTTATTGATTTATTTTTTTTTATTAATAATTTAATTAAAAATGAAAAATTTGATAAGAAATATAACGGTGAAAAATCCCCGAGGATATGTATGGGGATGGGGAATATATATAGGAATCTGAATAGGGATGAGGAAAGAGTCCCCGCAAATCCCGACCCCGTTAACATCCCTAAGGGGTAGTAATTAATATTTGATATAGATGTTACTTTTTTCTTTCATTAAAGTTTCTATTTTTGATTTTTCATTAAGTGCTTTTTCATCTAAAGTTTTATTAATGAGTAATATTTTATGTACAATAGACATCCACAAGAGAGTGTTAAGAAATAACATCTTAAGGTTGGTAAGGAGTTCCACAAAATGAAGTTTATTCAAGGATCTTTATTTATGTGAAGATAGCTTAATTTATAATATTTAATCTTCCCCTGCTTCGTGTATGTAACATATATACAAGTCAATTTCTATATAAGGAGAGCTTTGGGGATTTTATTGAGAAGTGAAGAGAATAGAGAAAAAAAAAGGAAGAGAAAGAAATGAGGAGATTAAAAATAATAATAATAATAAGTGAAAAGATTACACATATATATATGAAGTAGTTTTTAGTCATTTCGTTCTTTCTTCTTTTTTTTCTTTTTTTTTTTGTATATTGCTTTTCTAGTGTATTCATTCCATTGTTATTATGTTCTATTAGTATTCATATACTTGAATACATTTGCGAACTTGGAGGAAGTCTAAAGATTCATTTATATGAGTTCAAATAATGGCAATAATAAAAATAAATGCATGATACCAATGAATTGAGAAAAGATCAAACATGATGAATATGAAATTTATTAAATCAATAAAGAGTTGAAATTGAAATACATTAAAATTTGTGGCATCTGCACTTCAGTACGAAAAAAGAGAGAAAAGAAAAAAAGAAAGGAAAAAAAGGACTAACTAGAACCATTCAAAATCAAATAGAGGAGAGCACCTCATCTTATTCTCTGACGATAAATTAAATCCCTTTCTTAATTAAATTCAAGCACAAGTAACTAAGTAAGAGAATTTGATATTTTATTTATTTAAACAGAGCATAGGTTTCCTTCCAAGAACCAGCTTCAGTCCTTGTATCATAGGTATAGGCCTTCAAGTTTGCGTCGATGCCAAAACGAAGATACGTTAAAGTGGTGTTGAATCCAGGTCTTGATAAAACGAGAGCTCCCATGGTGGAAGACTTGGCCACTTTGTATTCTAATCTCAAAGCATTGGTTTTTCTGTCTGAGTTAAACCTCACGTATTCAAGAGTTCCCCTACCGATTTGGATCAATACAGTGGGAATATTCTTGGTGTTGTTATACAGTGCAAGTCTCTGAGACTGCAACTGCAACCCATATTTGCCATTCACATTCTGGGATGGAGAAGCTCTGCTGGCAAGAAGAGTCGGGCCACCGACCCTTAGAGTTTGGCCAACCAAGAGAGTATCAGTTGGGGAATCAAAGCTTTGCCACAGGAACTTGCCCTTGGAGTCATAAAGAACCATGTTCCCTGATGGCAATATCTTGAACCCAACTACGCCTTTGTTGGCTGTTGCACTTTGCCACACGATATCCCCATCCGCCTCAGCTAAAACAAGATTTCCATCTTTTCCTAGGGAGAATGTTGCATTTTCACCAACCGCGTTACCACGGTTAGCTTCCCAAACCCACCGCATGAGGGACTCGGAACGGACGGTTCCCATGCGCAGAGCAAGGGTATAGGCACCTGGGGTGGTGTTGTAGAAACAGAGTTGGAATGGGAATGTGAAGGGGCTAAGAACACGGTAATTAGCTCCATACTCAACTACGTAGTCCCCGAATTCGCCTTCGTTAACGAACTTAAAGGTTTCCGAGTCGGGAACAGTAGCACGAGCAGCGATGGAGAAGTGCAGCACCAGCGGGAGGATAAGAGCCCCAAGGAAATGCTGAATTGAAGGCGAAGAAGACATTTCTTTAATTTGGATAATGCTGTTTGTTTTTTTTTTTTTTTTGTTCCTTTCACAGGTAATGATCGTTTGTGTGCTGTGGAGTAATGATATGTATGTATTTATAGGGAGGATTCGGACTGGTCAGAGAAGAACAAATTGAATTATTGGTCATCGGGACGAAGATGGAAGACAGTCAAAGGCAAATATATATATATATATCTGGTCATACGAGACAGCGCCGCTGTCTTCTGATTGGTTCTATATTTGCCTTACATAAGCATGAGTTAATTGATGAGCGAGAAAATGGAAAAGTTTTGCATTATTTTTAGTAATCAAACCTTTATTAAAAAAATTTCTTTTATTGAATGTTATATAAAGGGATGACAACGGGGCGGGAATTTGCCGGTGACTTTTCTATTCTTATTCCGGTTCTTATATATTCTCCATCTTCATTCCCATTTTCATCCTCTATGGCAATGTTTTCAGAATCGAATCGATGATCGAATCGGAAAAGTTAGTGGTTCACGGTTTAATGGTCGGATCGCAATTGAATCGTAATTGGACCGGTGATATCATAAATCAAAAAATAAAAAATATTTATTATAAATAATTAATACTCTCTATTTTTTTATTTGTCTTATTGAAAGAAATTATTTTTTTTTTATTACTCTAATTTTTTTTTTTAAATCTACTCTAAAAAAAAATTATGTATATCTATTGATATTTTATAAAATTAAATAGTATTTTAGTATTTTTAATAAAATGATATATC
>JAXGGT010000001.1:9574185-9584888 GCA_035583425.1 Marsdenia floribunda
ATGCTTTAATGATAATCAAGTTTAGAATAGTGTTCGATTTTGTTTGTTTAATAAACAAAAGAATCCTAATCGAGCAAAACTAAACTCAAATCAAATCAGCTTTGTTGGCAAATATTTGATTCATTTACAGCACTATAATCCTCTTCTATTTCCATTTCCTTTCCTTCGCAAGGTACTACATGCATCCCCAAAGTTTGTTTGCTTATTTCTTGGTTTTTCTCTAATCTCCTCTCCTCCCACATATTGGACTTTTGAAACATGTTTTCATCCATGTATAGATTAGGGAATGGACTTTTATATCCATTTGACAGGGACTTTATGTCGGGTCCTCACGATCGTAGTTTTTTCGTTTTTGTTTTTTTTATTCAGTCCCTGTGAGAAGGGCAGTTCGAAGCAATTCCACAAAAGACTTATGATGGCTTTAACAGGCCCAATCCTCCAAACTATTTATTACCAACCTCTGTCTAAATCCACGTACAAAACAAATAATTCCAATGGAAAGAAACCTTTGAATATGTTTGAAATTACCCGTCTCTGAATCTTGAAACTTATCATCCCAACTCTTTATTCTGCCTTAAGGTGAAATCTTCAATTGTCTCATCTCAGTATATGACCATCTTCCATACTTAAAAGCTTGGTATCGGAGGCTATTCTATCTATTGATATGAGATTGAGTGACTGCAATTTTTCATATATTATTTCGTAGGATTCAAATTTCTCTTTGAAATTTTTGAGTATTTCTTGATTGTTTATTTACATAATTACGACTAATCCTTTCATATTTGTATTTTAGGTAATATTTTAAAGATTATCAAAATATCTCAACAACATTACCATTAATTCGTTGGCTCAAGTGATAAGAAGTTTGATTTCTTTTAAATAAGATTTTGAGTTCGAACTTTGTGAATGAACAAATACATATTAAGAGAGCTTGTCCCGCAAAAAAAGGTCCAACTCCTTTAATTTTGAATTAATCGATATCCAAAATGGCTACCAATATATATTTTTACCACTTGCCAAAATATATATATATACATATTTTTACCAAAATACCTTTGTCTCTACGTATATACTTTTATTGCACTTACAAAATATATATATACACTTTTATTGGAGAGTGTGCCTTAGTTATTCTATTGAGGATGGCGTTGATAGAAGGTGGCATTTGTACTACGGAAGTCTTCTGCTACATCTCTTGAACCTAAACCTAAAAACTCTCAGAAGCTACTGAAGATTTTTAATGCCGTCTGTTACTTGCCTTCACCTAAATGCAGTGGGAATATGGGATGTAAGTGTTTTCTGTCCTATCAGCTCTTCTGCTATATGTATGTATATATGTATATGTATATATATGATTGGGAAGATAGATACCCTCTGTTTGTTTGTAAGAATCTCAATTGTTCTGCTTTCATTGAGAGTCGAACTCAAGACCTCCCACTTACTAAACGGGTGCTCTAACCAACTGAGCTATGAAAGCTTTTTATTTATTGAAAATCATATTTATCAAAAAAAAAAGTCGAATCCAAGTAGCACTTATTTTGAATTGGTCCGTGAAGCTAGGCCCGTAGGAAAAGCCCATAACGGTATTTTTCGTTTTATACTTTTGAAAGGAAATAGGGTCCTTCTTTACGATTGAATATTATTATTGTTTTTCTTTATTAATATAATTTGTGGTAGAATAAAAACTATATTTATCTGTTCATATCCTCATTTACATCAGAAGAGATATTTAATTTTTTATGAATTTAAAAAATAAGTGAGGTTGATACTAATTGAGTTATACCTTCTTGACAAAAATAATGCTTCATAAATAAAATTATAAGAACTGATATTAAAATACATTTTTAAAATTAAAATAATTTTTTAATCTTAAAAAAAGAAAGGTCTTTATTCTTAAGATAATTATATTAATAGATGAAAAGAAAAGAAGGAATATTATTTTTTTAGTACACGAGGTGATATAAATGAGTTCTAAATTATAGGCTGTACTTTTCGTTAAATTGAGTTAAATTATCACTTACTTTAAAAGTTTAAGTTGATAAAAGAGGGTTGAATTTATCCTCTTAACCTTTAAATCATGTCCACATTCAATTACTCTTCACTCAAGTTAGGTCACTTAAGAGGGTAAGCTCTGACCCTAAATTTTAAATGATTGCATGAGTATAATTTTAAATATCAGAAGAATTTATTACCAACTCATCTACACCAGGAAGTTGAAAAGGGAACATTATTAGTAAAAGGGGATAACAAATAAAACTCATAAAAAGAGAGTGAGAACAATTAATAAACCTATTTATAGATTTAAGAATGACATTTTCCATCATTGGATAGGTTAATAGTAGGCTCCTTCCACTACACAAAAAAAAAAAAAAAAAAAAAAAAACCACTATTGAGACAATATTATTAAGGCATTTTAAAAATATAAGTTTTAAAATTTTTCTATTACTATATATGTAAAAATATTTTTTAAAATAAGTATTTAGATAATTAAAAATGCCTTAATAATTTAAAAAAAAATCAAAAAATTTCTATTTAAAAATTAAATTTTATTCATACATAAAATTTGATTGAGGCTATTGAAAATGTTAGAATTGAAACGCTTATATCTTTATTGGGACATTTATATTAAGAGCATTAAAGCGCAAAAAATGTCTTAATATATATATTTTATTGAAGTGTTTAAAAATGTCCTAATAATCTTGTGTTTTTTTTTTCACTCTCATATATCCTGTAATGGAGAATTGGAGATAATGGTAAACTACAATATGAATATTAGAATTTTGGTCGTAACTCTTAACCCTTTTCACTAAAATCTAACAGATAATATAGCTTGCAAAGCTTTCTCGTATTCGTAGGCCCTATTTTAGTAAAACTTCCTTCTTCTTTTTTTTTGGTTTAGTAGTATTTATAATTGTATTTAAAATAAAAAAAAATGTAATATTGACTTAGACCTTTACAGTTTACATTTTAACTTGATTTATCTTTTGATTTTACTTTCAACTGTTTTATCACGAGTATCTTCTTAATTTATAAATATTTTTTTCTTTAAAAACCTCACTTTCTCTCTTCTCCATCACCTTCTTGCTATGCGTCTCTTTCCATTTTCCTTTTTCTGTCTAGGAGAGAAATTCTAATTCTGGCTAAAGTTTCTATTTTTGTTCGTATTTTTGTTACTTTTTCCTTTCATATGCAAGGATTTCTTTTAATCTCTAATTATCATAACTTTTTCCTTATTTATTTAGAAGAAATATTTTTAAACTCAATTCGAATCTAAACCCTTCGTTCGATTTATGTATTTTTCTTAAACATTCTTTGATATTTATATCTTTCCTATGATTGATTAGATTGTTGAAATCAAGCACTTCTTATAGATGAAGTTTGCAATTGATAGTTGAAATATTGAAGATATAGATAGGATGATTTTATTATGTATGTCATTATATGTTTTTTTATCTATCATCGACTAACCTAAGTTTTTAGATTGAGTATTTAGTCTCTACCTAAATTTTTTAGGTTAGCTATTGTTTTGTTCTATTACCATGAATGATGTTAAATCATTCATTTGTGTAATACTTTCTCTTAAAATAACTTTACATATAATTACAAAATTTATTAGATTTAAGTCATATTGAAAGAGAAAAAAATTATAATTTAAAAATAATAATAATAAAATGAAAAGTTCGCTTACTTTCTATAAAAAAATATTTAATTTTGTATACCTTAAAGTAAAATATAAATATTTATTTATTGTATGTATTCCCTCATTTTATTTAACTAAATTAGATATGATAATAAAATATTGTTAGTTATATGACTTAATCAATTATAATATAATTACATTTAAAATACAGTTTTTATTTTGATATTAGGCTAAGAAACCCACCCTTTCTCAAAAATATATAGAGTATTATAAATTCATAAGAATATTTAAAATATATATATATATGTGTTGTGAATTGCTTAGACGATTTATAAACAGTTATTAAATATGGACTAAAAGTCCTTTACTCAATGATACTTGCACTTGAAGTGTGTCAAAAAAAACAATATATTTAAAAATTAAACTGAACCAAAAATTTGAAAATTCCATATATTTATCCTTTTTATCACATGGAAAATTAGAAATACACAAATTTAACATGAAGGGTGGATTGTGTATGAAAATTGGTCATTTTAGTCCTCATACTAATTTCTTTTGGACAAAAGGGTTCCTATTTTTTATTTTTGGATAAACGAATTTCTATTATTTTTTTGTTTAAACAAAGGGTCCATGTTTTTTATTTTTGGATAAATGAATCCCCATTCTTTTTTTATTTGAACAAATGGGTCCTTTTGACTAATTTTTGTTCAAAAATACAAAAAGAGAAGAGAGAAATTAAAAAATAAAATGAAATAATTATCATCAAAATATGTAGAATAATAATAGGAAAATTCACCCATTTAGTCCCTGAAGTATTGCGTTTTCACCCACTAAATCCCTATCTTTTTTTTTTTGCCTAGTAGGTCCTCATAGTTTTTATGGGCCACCAGTTTGGTCCTTCTGACCAATAATTCCAGCAAGTCTCCGGATTGGTCAAATTTAGTTAGGGGTAAAATCAACCTTTCACTAAAATTTACCCTCCAACGGCTGAGAATTCATCCATTTAGTCCCTGAAGTAGTGATTTTTTGCCAATTAGATCCTTATCTTTCTATTCTGCCTAGTAGGTCCTCACAGTTTTTACGGGCCACCAGTTTGGTCCTTTCGACTAATAATTCAGGCAAGTCTCCGGTTGGTCAAATTTAGTTAGGGATAAAATCGATCTTTCACTAAAATTCTTCCCCGAACTCTCTCTGATCATGATCCAAAAGAAAATCAATGCATAACAATCCATTGCAAGAATGCAATCCAAAGATTTTCCAAAAAAAAAGCGCTCCTCAATCGGGTAGTGATAGAATACATTATCCTTATGATTTCCCCACTGAAAGAGACAAAATTAAGCTCAAAATTCCTTCACCTAAACAATATTAGGGCATTCATAATCAGGTGACAAGCAATAGGTGTGAAACTTCCTATTGTGAAGGCAACGAAAATCAGAACATGAGATTATCGAGCACCTTTGCTTGGAAACGCATTAGAACTGGAGGAGGGATATTGGAGACAAGCGAAGAAGAATTTGAGTAAATAAATCTTTACAGTAGCCAATAGACGTTGCAGCAGAGGACTTTAGGAACAATTGATTCCCAGGAATCTTGGGAATTTCTTCATCTAAGACAAGGGTTTGTACAGAAGTGGATGAACCCTCACAGATTTCTCTTGAATTAGTTTCTTCTTCTTTGAATCTATAAGAACACATGGTAGAAAGTATGAAATTCATCTACCTAATTGAATGACGATATACCCTTTTAGGGTTCGTAATTTAGAAACAAAGGACTAAGGAATCATACCTGAATTGTTAACCTTGCAATTAGTTTCATCCTTTGTGTCGTTCATCAATCTGCTATTGTCACAATAGAGATTGAACCCTGGATAACAACAATTCACTGACTACTTATTAGGGAGCCAGACGAAAAATTTTATCGCTGGACCATCTGGGATGCAAGATAGCTCTTCTTCGCAAACATCTTTCAATGATGATGCAACAAGGTTGATTTCATTGGAGGGAAAATTGGGAGGAAAATTTTAGTGAAAGGTCGATTTTACCCCCTAACTAAATTTGACCAACCGGAGACTTGCCTGAATTATTAGTCGAAAGGACCAAACTGGTGGCCCGTAAAAACTATGAGAACCTACTAGGCAGAAAAGAAAGATAAGAACCTAATTGGAGAAAAATCACTATTTCAGGGACTAAATGGGCGAATTTTCAGCCGTTGGAAGGTAAATTTTAGTGAAAGATCGATTTTACCCAACTAAATTTGACCAATCAGAGACTTACCGAAATTATTGGTCGGAAGGACCAAACTGGTGGCCCATAAAAACTATGAGGACCTACTAGGCAGAAAAAAAGATAGGGATCTAGTAGGCGAAAATATAATACTTCAGGGACTAAATGGGTGAATTTTCCATAATAATAAATCATGTAAAATTTAACATCATTTTTTCAAATAAAATTGGTCAAAAGGATCTGTTTGTCTAAATGAGAAAAGAATAAGGATTCATTCATCCAAAAATTAAAAAATAGGGATCCCTTTGTCCAAACGAAAAAAATAGAAATTCATTTATCCAAAAATAAAAACAGGAACCTCTTTATCCAAATGAAATTAGTATGTGGATTAAAATGACCAATTTTTCAATTTTGTATACTCCAAAAAGTATGGAGGTGTAATGGATGCAAGAAATCCATATTCACTTCCGATACACAATAATCATCAGAACAAAAGTTACTATTCTTCTTTTTCTTTTCTTTTTTTTTTTCTTTTTTTTAACTTGGTCACAAAAAGTTGTTCTTGACGTGAGACAAATTCAAAACTCTTCTTATACAATTTCTATTTGAGTCTAATTCAGAACTCACCCCTAATATGAGTTGAACTCACGATTTGCTCCTAACTTGATTTTTTTTTTTTTCCCTTAAATTTGAGGTATTTTTGTCTCTATTGTATCTTGAATCATAAGTAAGACTACTAGCAACTGAGCTACACTTTCTTGACAACTCCTAACTTGATTTTTTTTTTGAAAATTTGAGACACTTTCGCCTCAAACATGTCTCAAGCTCATGACTTCTCAAATCATAAAAGAGACTGCTATTTATTGAGCTAAAATTTTTTGACAACTCCAAACTTGATTGAATTCATAATTTTCCACGAATTAAATAAAAAAACCTTTAAAAAAAAAAAAAAAAATTATCACACCAGTACCAGTAGATTACCACTATTCTTTAACATCCGCGTACTTTTGTCAACATCTCCTAGCAAAAGACAAGATGTGTCAACGTGTAATTACTGAGGCCCATTTCAATTAAATGATTGTTATGTTTGTTACGACTTAGGAGTAGTCTTCTACGGTTTATTTATGTTTGTTTAGAACTTTTTGTTGAGATGGAGTTCACTTCTATATTTCTCGTATTATGTTTATTCTTTTTGTTGAACTGTTGAATTAATATATTTTATTTTTCTGAAAATTTGAGGATATTTTTTTTTTCTTTTTAACATGACTCGAACTCATGACCTCTTAAATTATAATTATGTAGATTTGCAATTGACCTAAATTATCTTATCAACTTTAATTAATATACTCTAAGATTCCTTTTTTTTTTTTATGTAAAAAAAAAAAAAAAAAATTATCATGTAAAATATAAAATTTTAAATATATTGATTATATTGATAATATTTAACTATAAAATTATTAATTTTTAATATCTAAATTTCTTTCTAAAAATATGACTTTTAATTTATTTTATCAAAATTTTAATATAGTTTTATTAGAAAATAATATTGGTTCATATGGTTGTCTCTAATATATATATATATATTTAAATTTGAAGTTTTCTCACTTCTAACGTGACTCAAATTTATGATCAAAAGTAATACTGTCAACTGAGCTAAATCAAAAAACACTTCGGTTGAATATTTCATATTTCATATTTTTTATATTGAAAAAAAAAGTTATTTATATTGAAAAATTATGGAAAGATAAATACATAATACGTATAAATAATTATATATATACATGTTAATGTGTTGGTACATGTACGTGTGTATTAATTTTATTTATTGAATTTATTTTATTTTATGATCATCTAATAGTATGAAATTCTATTCTTAAATTTTTTTTTTTAAATATTAGTGAATTTGACATTGAATCTTTTCATTATTGGTGCAATTGATATTTTTTCATTCTTTCTTATTTAGTAGATCTTCAATATATAACAAATTACTCCTTTCACAAAATTCATTATTTAGACAACCCAAAATTCATTCTTTGACTCATCCAATGAACCAAATGCACATGTCCATCATACATTTAAAACCTATTAAAAAAAAAAAAAAAGATTAATTGTACCAATGACAGGAATATTAGGGTCCAAATATATGATTTTCCTATTTTTTAATGATGTTTTTAGATATGTGATATTTTATTTTTATTTAATTTACATATTCATGTAAATAATATTTAAATATTCATTGTTTTATATATATATATATATATATATTAGTCTGGTTACAACTGATTAGAGCACAATTGAACCAGTAAATCACTGATACTGGTATCTGTAATGACTATTTGAAAAATGGACTAATCAAACATGGAGAAGAAATCCTTTTTTCAGGATTCATGCGAAGTTGGCCAAAGGAACATTGGCATTATCTTTTACTGAACAAATATGGAAAAACCAATCATAAGATGCACATACCATCCGCACAAATTTGTTCATTTTCATCTATAGCATCAATTGTCTTCTCATTCTCATTCCATAATACTCTATCATCACTCCCCTCATTCTCCCTCTGCATACTGCTGCTGCTGCTCTCGTCTAATTCTCCACCTCCTCCTGGGATGACATAATTTCACACACAATACTTAAAAACAGAGCTGCAGAACCAGAATCAGAACCTTTTTCAAGGGCAATATATGGTCATCATATATATTTCTTACCTTGCATCTTGTCTGAATCATTTTGCTCAGTAGTTTTACTAATCTCAGAATTTAGCATCCGGATAAGATTTTTAAGATGAACCAATCTTATACCTTTTCTTGGGATTCCTGAACCAAAGAATAGATAAGTACACCATTACTGATGATGTCCCAAAAAAAAAAAAAAAAAAAAAAGGGAAACCATGTATTGATGTTGCTTTTACCATATGGTACTGTCATTTCTCCATTTTCTTGACTGCCTAAGCAAGGCTTTTTTGAAGAACAGTTCAATAATCTGATAAGGTGTTTGATTTGAGTTAATCGTAAGACTCGGGGATATCTGTATCTGTACTGTCCAGGCCAAGCTGTTTTACCAGATGAAAGAGCTTCAGAGGCAACAAAAAAAAAAAAAAAAAAGGGATTTAGAATTTTGTTATCTGCAAGTATTTTTGTTAACCATTGGAAATATTCTTAATATTACCATGATTAAGATGATCTGATGGATTTTGTAATTGATTCACCTCGTTAGGTGCGAATTGCACTTCACAATCAAGTGCTTGCCCCCGTGCTTGACAATCACTTCTGACACTTGATTCCGCTGCTGCTGCAGTTAGGACTTTCTGCTGAACAATGCCCAGTTTAGCATTGGCTGCTCTTTGTCTCCTCAGTTGATAATTCCTGCGTCGCCTCGCCAAATGTATCTCCCTTTCTTCAAGACTCATAGATTTCCTCCTTTGCCTATCTCGCAACCTTCGCCGTTCTCTATCTCTCTCTTTCTGTATGGCACGCCTTTCCTCTGATCGCTCTACTTGTAATTCTAATAATTGTTCAGTCTCCATTTCTTTTCAACCAACTGATTCTCTTTCATATCATCTGCAATTTTTTTTGTTCATGCAAATGGCAACCACATATTAAATCTTGGTTCCATTATATTTCCATTGTAAGGAACAGGGGAGGGAGCATGATCATGCAATCCAACCAATTCTTAATTTCAAAAGATCTAATGGAAATTCAGACAAGGGTTCAAACTGCTGAATTGCCTTTTTCGATCCCCCGAATCAGGACAAACAGAGAAACAAATTAACAAAAACAAGTTATAACCATTAAAATCTCGCACAACAAATTCACCATCGTAACCGCCAATTCCCACGGAGGAGAGGGGGGGAACAAAAAAAAAAAAAAAACACACAGACAAAACACCCAAGCACATCATGCTTTATTTTTCCCCCTTTCTCTTTTCTTTTCTTTTCGTTCACATTGTATAGGTGGTATATTCATCCCCAAAGAAACAAAAAAATAAAATAAAATAATAAAAAAAAATGGGAGTTGCACGCCATACCTAATAGCAGAAAAGAAAAAAATTGAGGGAGATTTCAGTGATTGTCCAGCGATGGTGATGGTGATGGTGGGGACGGGATGGGGTGATGAAGAGAGAGAGAGAGAGAGAGAGAGAGTGTGGACACTGATATATATCGAAGAAAGAAGGACAGGCGTGACAGGCAGCCCCGTTCCGATGCGATTTCCAAATTCTAAGGCTACGCTGTTTCGATCGGTTAAGGTTTGGTTGATTGAGTAGCCATTGATTTGCCACCTTGTTACTTCAATGCTGCCCACAATCAGGTTCCATCTCTAATAAGATTTTGATTCATTTTGGTAAGTTGAGTTGTATTATTTTCAAAGTGATTCTAATTTCTAACCGATGATATTTTACAGTTGTAGGTAAAACTATTTACTACCGAGTAATGTTTTTTAATTATTTATATTATTATTAATCAATCTATCTTTGATATATATATATATATATTAATGCTTGAATTATCTCACAGTTCATAAAAAATATAATTATTTATGAATTTGAAAATATAAAAGTTTATATCAGCACAAATTTTTCAAGGAATAACAATTTTTTTTCTCCGAAATCAAAGACTAATCCCAGCTTTAAAAAACAAATGCAGATATGTATAAATATAAAAAATGTATATATATACACACTAAAAACAGTGAACTGTATTATAACAAATAGGAAAAAATTTATCATGACATAATAAATGCCTCTCAATTCTTATTTGTAGATTTTTTTTTTTTTTTTAATATATAATATAGATATTTTTATAAAATAAAAATTTGAGGAAAAGTGTTTCATTTTATTTATTT
>JAXGGT010000001.1:9584988-9600520 GCA_035583425.1 Marsdenia floribunda
TTTATTTATTTTGGAAGTTTTTGTATATTATAAAAAGTTAAAAATAATTTTATAGGTTTCTAAAATATTTATTCCATTATTTTTTTTCTTCCAATTTTTACTCCATTTGAAGCTCAATATATATACACACACGATAAGGGCATTACCCAGGTGATAGCAATTATATATATATATCTTATAATTATAAAAAATTATGAATTTTAGTCATATTAAGGTGAAAATTCTGAAATATATATATATATATATATATATATATAATATACTTATTTACTTTATTAATTAAAATAACTGTTTTTTTTTTATAAAAAAAGACATTAATTTTTTTATAAAAAGAAAAAAAAAAAGAAAGTATTAAAATTTTAAGATTATAAAATATTATTGAAAAAAAATCTACTTTTTATATTCGTATAATACAAGATCCCCATAATGGTACATAAAATTTATGTAGTATAGAAGATAATTATAAAATGTATTATTTAAAAGTTTATATTTTAAATAAAAATTGTATTTTATAATATATTTAAAATAGTATAAGAAATATAAAATATTATTAAATTAAACAAATATTTAACTTGAATATTTATGTTTTACTAATTATAAAATTGAAATTAGCTTGGAATATTCCCTGAAAAATTTTAACTTCACACATAATCTTTTCAGTTTTTATTTTGAACTAATATTTGGAATTGAAATTTAATATCTAATCTATCTAATATTAGAATTATACAATTATTTAACATGTGATATAAAATTGTTTGATTTAAAATATAGGAGTTCCTTTTTCTTCTTTGGAATTTTTTAAAAAAAAAAAAAAAAAAAAAAATTGAATAAGGGGATACAGTATAATTTAATTTAATTTTTAATTTTTTGTTCAAATAAATTTATTTCACACGTTAGAGAAACGTAATAATTTTCACACCTTAATTTTTTTTTAAGCAGATTAAATTTTTTTTCTTTTTTTTTTTTAAAAAATGAAGTTTTTACTTCAGAAAATAAGGAGAAATAATTTATTCACACACATACTATAAAAAATAATAAAAATAATATTTCATCTATAATTTGCATTAGAATGTTCTTAACTTTAAACAAGTGCTACTGTAGACCTCCTTTATAATAATTTTTTTTACAAACTTTTTGAGCCTGAATTTTTTTTTAAAAAAAAATTATTATTATTTATAATAAGTTTAACATTTTGTTACTCACTACTAACTTTAACTCGTGAATTCTTTTAAACCAATTGAAATATTTATTGTATTTAATTAAAAAATATGAAAAATTGATGAATATGATCTTAAACATTTAAATTTTCAGTATGTTTGGTACTAAATATTTTATTTTTATTTTTAATTCTAAATAAATTATATTTTGTAATTTTAGTCATTTTGAATGAAAAATTAATAAGGGTGTATTTTTGGATTGGAGATTTTTTTTAGTTTGCTCATTTTTTTTCAAGTTGAGTTGAGTGTAAAACCCTACTCTCCTTCTTCTCTCTTCCTTGCCCGCCTCCACCCTCCATCTTCCTTCTTCTTCCGGCCAAGAGAGGAACTCCAGCTTCGGCTGGAGTTTCTTTCTTAGTCGGAGACCTAGTTTAAATCATTTTTTCTTCAATTTTTTTTATCTTTTACCAGTTTTTTTTGTTTTTGTTTCTCATTTTATCTACTATCTTCATAGATCTGCCATCTTTTGTGTTTCATATGCACAAAAATTTTCTATTCTATCAGAACTCTTTTCTTCATTTTGAAGAAATATTTGTTAAACTCGGCTTAGATCTGGGCCCTTTGTTCGATTTTTGTCTTTTTCTTAGACATTTTTTAATGTTTCTGCCATGTCTAGGATTGATTAGTCTATTGTTGACGGAAGAGGACGAAATCGAGCCTTTTTTGTAGATGAAATCCACAGTTGATGGCTGAAGTATTGAAGATTTAGATAGAATATCTTTCATTTCTGTGTTGTTTGTGGTTTGTTATTGTTTGTTTGTTCTGTTGTCGTTGTCTGTTGTTGTTTTGCTCTTTTGTTGTGTTTGTGTTGTTAGGTTTTTTACCTAGTTTCGACTCAACTATGTTTATTAGGTTGAGTATTTTCTCTCCGCCTAATTTTTTTAGGTTGATGTTTTATTCTATTACCATAAATGATTTTAAATCATTCATTTGTATAATATTTTATCTTTATTAATGAAATTTCACTTACAAAGAAAGAAGAAGTTGAGTTAAGTGTATTGCGAAAAAAGAGAAGTAAGGTGGGACAAGTAAAAAAGTTGTCTAATAAATGGGGGACAAATATATTATATTTTATTTGTGTAATGATGAGATAAATGTTGGAGTATTAGTATAAAGAATGATGTGATATATTTATTGAATATTTTATTTTTAGAATGATTTAACAATTCCAATGAATATAAATATAGAATTTTAGGGACAATTCCAAAAAAAGAACATCTCAATCCCCCTCACAAGTACAAAAGAACTAGAGATATCATTTGGCCGACTAGATACAATGTTTTAAAAAATATGAAAAAATGTGACACAATTTGTGTACATGTACATACTTGAAATGATTAACCAATTTTTATATTATTCAGATTTTATAATGAAAAAACTAAAAAAAAAAAAAAAAAAAAAAAAGTCGAAATTCTATGTAAGCTCATCACAGGCAAACAATACTTTATACATAATTAATTTGTTTTGTTTTGTATTTAATATAACACACTAACGCGTGTTTTCTTGTTGAACATGTGTAATTTAATAATTTTTTATATTAAATATATATATAATAAGTTTAAAAAAAGACTAACAAAAAAATGATACGTATATATTATATATTATATTATGTCTATATATATAAATATAATATAATATTATATATAACAATATATTATTAATTATATATATTATAATTATTTATATTATAGATATAATATAATATATCTATAATTATTTATATTAAAAATTAATTTAATTGTTAATATTTATTTTATATTAAAATTATTGTATTATTTATAATTTCTTTATATCATCGACAATTTTATTATGAAAGGTTGATCATTCTTTGAAGTTGTTAAGGAAGGTTGATCATTCTTGAAGTTATTTATATCCGTTAGTTTACAAAATCATCTTCGTTTTTATCTCCATGCAATGTTATTGGTTGAATACTGATTATAATAGAATAAATTAAAAACAAAAAAGGGAAAAGAGTACTAAGAGAGAAAAAGATGTGAAAAATATGAAAAAAGGAAATGTGGGGTTGTTGTGCTTCGTACTTTGTGAGTTGGGAAAAAGAAATAGGAAAATTCATTCAAAAGTTTTATATATATATATATATATATATTATGTCTATCTATATCTATATCTATATATATAAAAACTATATATATTATAATATATCTATATCTATTATATAATTATATATAAGTAATATATTATTAATTGTATATATAATATTATATTATATATTTATATATAATTATTTAGATTTTATAATATATCTATAATTATTTATATTAAAAATTAAATTAATTGTCAATATTTATCTCATATTAAAATTATTGTATTATTTATATCATCTATAATTTTGTTACGAAAGGTTGACCTTTTTTAAAGTTGTTCAGATCCATTGTATATAATATGATCTTCGTTTTTATCTTCATTCTATAGTGTTGATTGACCACTCATTTTATAAATGTTACAGTGATTTTATAATGGAATAAATAAAACAAAATGGAGAAAGAGTACTAAAGAAAGAAAAAAGGTGAAAAATATGAAAAGAAAGAGAGAGAAGGAAATGTGAGGTTTTACTTCGTACTTTGTGAGGTTGGGAAAAGAAGTAGGAAAGTTTGTTCAAAAGTTATATATATTTTATTATGTCTTTATTTATATCTATATATAAATATTATATATATTATTATAATATATATATATATATATATATATATCTATGTATTATATAATATACAATTATATATAGTAATATATTATTAATTATATATTATATTATATATTTATATAATTATATACGTATTATAATATATCTATAATTATTTATATTAAAAATTAACTTAATTATGAATATTTATCTTTGTATTAAAATTATTCTATTATTTATAATTTAATATCATGTAGAATTTTGATAAAAAAGGTTGATCATTCTTAAAATTGTTCAGATTCATTATATACAAAATAATCTTTGTTTTTATCTTCATGCAATATTAGTTGACTACTAATTTTATAATGGAATAAATAAATAAAAAGGTGGGAGAAGAATACTAAAAAGAGAAAAAGAAGGGAAAAATATGAGAGAAGAAAGAGAGAAAAAAATGTGGGGTTGTTGTATGGTATACTTCGTATTTCGTACAAAAAAAAAAAAAAAACTCACTTTCATTTTCTCTCTCTTCTCTCATCTTCTCTCCATTTTTTTATTTTTTTATTTTTTATTTTTGCCAAATGAACATATATGAATAGTGTTGTGTGAAATAGTATCCAAACAAGTACACCGAATTTTTTTTACAAGTTATTGTTCTTATATTCTTTTTTAGACCCCTTATTCAAAAAAATTAAAACCATAAAATTTAATTTATTTAGCATAAAAGAATTTAAATAAAATTTAAAATTAAATATATTAAAAAATATTTAGAACTATATTCATTTTTTTTTTTTTGGGTGAGTTACTATATTCATTTTCTTAATTAATATTTATTTTATTTTTGGTTCAGTAAGTAATGGGCTAAGGTCAATTGAGCCCAACAAAGAAACTAATCATCCATACTAATGGAAGGTAGTGCGTATAGGCATAAATATATATAATTAATTAGGCATATATATTATTTATGCCTAATTTTATATTTAATTGACCTTTCTTACGCTTAAGAGGTTTTACATTGGGATTATCTAAATCCCACATTAGAAAACTATTAAACTATTTGAAAATTTATCTCCTTTATAAACAATTAATGTCTCCCTAAAAAAGGTAAGTGCATTTAATCCCTTTGCTTTGGACTTTGACCTTATCATTGGACAGACCAGAACTTTCAGCTACATCAGAAGGAGTTTGATTTCCTTTAAACAAGTTCTTAATTCGAATATACCAAAATTTCTACTTGACGCGACTCGATTTCTTATTAGTCGGAACTTAAAGTGACTACTTAATATTGAATGGTTAAACTAAAAAAAAAGGGCTATATGTGATAATTCGAACTTGAGACTCCTCATGAGTCATGCTTAAATCCTTTCATATAGTTTGTTTATTAAGATGTCACGAGTTCAACTTATTTTAGGAAAAAAGACTTGTGTTGCATTTTAGTCATTATATAGTCTTGGGTCTCTATCAATTGATCCTTCTAGAATTAGATAATAAAAATAACAAATTACCAAAATAAAATATTCTAATTAATTTTTGTTTCTATTTTTATTTTTTTAACGTGAGGTCTTTTATCGTTGAATTGTCTCTTAAAATTTAAGTTGTGTGTCAAATATGTAATAATATAAATATTATGATCTATTATTTAAACTAATTCCAATACCTATTATGTTAGATTATTAATCTTCAAACATCTTTAAAAAACTTCAAAGTTTTCAAAAGATCTATCAAAATATTTATAAGAAAAATTGGTGAATTTAGTCCGTCAATCTTTTAATTATTAAAATAGAGTATTTACATATGTCAAGATACTTATAATCTTAATTAACTCATTACAAATTAAGAATAAATTATTTACATACATAAATTTATATATATATATATATATATATATATAAACTCATTAAACTTTACTAAATTACTATATTTAAACTTAATTAAATATTATAATCCTTAAATACACAACTATCATACAAATTTACATAATTTATTGAAATACAATTCAAACATATAACAATTACTGTTCATATGCGGTGTCATTTACCACTCTGCACGTTTAAATAAATTGTTTACCTCATGGACAAATAAATAACAAGGCTCACCGAATTTTGACCAATTTGCCCAAATATGTAAGTATATATAGGAAAATTGGTCAGTTTAGTCATCTAATTATTTTCATTAATTAACGTAAGTTCACAATCTTTTTTTTACCTGTTAAATCCTACATATTTTTACAAGTAACCTGTTAAGTCCTTTCGGCCAAAAATTTGAGTTTTTCGACCAAAATTCATCACATGCCAAGCATGTGATGATTTTTTAAGGGCAAAATCGTCATCTTGAGTATTATAAAGTTGTGAACCTAGACTAACTGCAGGGTCTTATAATGCTATTTTTTTTTTTGTATATATTTTGCAATTAGTTTAAATTCAAAACTTTATAATACTTAAGAGGACGATTTTGTCCTTAAAAAATCATTACGTGTTTGGCACGTGATGAATTTTGGTCAAAAAATTCAAATTTTTGGCTAAAAAAATTTAACAAGCTGCTCGTAAAAAGATGTGCAACTTAACAGGTTAAAAAAAAAGATTATAGACTTACATTAATTAATGAAAATAATTAAAAGACTAAACCGACCAATTTTCCTATATATATATATATATATATATATATGCCCAAAATAGCGATGGGAAAGTTCCAAAACGGAGTAAAGCACGAAAATACGTTTTACTTTATTTATTTATTTGTTGGTAAGAATACTAAAGAGACTATTTATTGGTGTCCAACATTTTAAACAATTTTTTTTTTAGAAAAAAAATTCCAATTTTGACACAAAATTAATTTAGATATATTTTAAATTTTTACTATTCAAACTTAAAATAATAATAAAAAAAAAAAAGTTATCAAATTTCAAAAGAAATAATTTTCTTTTTGAAAAAAAAAAGGAAAATATTTTTCACATCTCCCTAATATTCGTTTTATTTCTTTACTTGTCACATTAAAAAATTAGTGTGATATTTATTCATATTTTAATTAAAAAAAGATACAAATTTCTTAAAACGTCCTTTAAAATATTATTTAAGACAATTAATAAAGTTAAGGTATGTGTTAGTTTTATTTATTATGTTCGTTACATAAACATTTGTATTTTTTTTTTTAATAAAAATCACAATCGAATTGAAATAAATTAATAAAATATTTCTAATTATTTGGAGTGATGAAAAATAAATGTAAATGTCTTTATAATTTTTTAGTTCAATATAATTTTTATTTTTATGGTATAAGTATCTTTAAACAATATATTAATTTTTTACATTTTCTTTAAAAAAAAAAAAGTGTGATGTATTGAAAGAAAGCATTTTCCCTTTAAAAAGGAAGGAAGAAAGAGGAGCAATTAATAAGGGTTCAAATGTGGTCAATATAAATTAATCTTGTAGCTTTTTTTTTTTTTTTTTTTTGTTTTTCCTTTTATTTCAAGTTTGACCGAACGGAGGAAAGAATTGAGATTATTAAATGACCCAAGGAGGTTGAGGGAAGCAATAGTAGAATACACTTATCAAAAAAAAAAAAAAAAGCAATAGAAGAATACAACCACCGAAAGTCAACAACAATTCGATTTCGTTAGAATGAACTACTTTCGAAAGTTTTTTCTACCAAATTTTTGTTAGATATGAGTAGGTATTAATTCCGTTACACTGTAACTCATATCCTTTTAGCTCATGTTTTTTTATAAAAATAATGAATGATTGTCTCAATAAATATATATTTCATGAATAGTTCCTTACAAGTCTATAAATTATAAGTTGTATTGTGTTTTGTGTATCGAAAAATTCTTTCATAAATAATATATCTGTCTTATTTAATTTATGCGATACACCTTTTACAAACATTTTTCAAGTTTTTGAATTCAAATTTAATTTAGTACTCAAATAAAATTTGTTCGTTGGACTTGCTAGTTGCGCAGTGTGCTTCATCAGTAAGTAAAAAATTGTTTTACCTTAAGAGATAGAGGTCTAAAATCCTTAAACACCAAGGAGTGAGAAGAAATCTATTTTAAGGGAATAATATTAAGTACTAGACTGAATTTCATTCGTTTTCCTCAAAATTTTAATTTTAATTTTGTTTTTTGCAAGTTTTCTGTCTCTTATAATATTTTGTTTTATAATAATAATTATAATAAAATAAATCGAATGAGTTTGATGCATGTATTTCTGTTGGAACATTTTCAAAATGTTAATAATTATATTATAGTTCAATGAACTGGAATGGAAATAGGAGTATTCAGCACCTTCTGTTGAAAAGATAAACAGAGATGTAGTTTAATATTATCCGAAAGACTATCTCAATTATCAAATAGAAACCTGAGTCATTTTTACGTTAATAAATATTCTTAAGAATAGAAATTATACGCTTATCAAAAAAATTTAAGAATTGTGAACGACGTCAAATACTCTCATTAGATATATTTTTATACTGATTCCTTAATTCATATATTTCATATTAAGTATATATATATATTATAAATTTTATGAATTAAAATTGTGTTTTTTCATATTTTAATATTAATTATAATAAATAATTAATATGTTGTTATGTTTTTATAGTTGTTATTATCTTACAATTTTCTTCCCTACTATGGTAACCACTTGCATCCTTTACCTCAATTCCCTCATTTACCTTCGCAACCACCTCTGCCACCTTTTCCTTCTTTCTCAATCTCTCTACTACTGTCGCTAGCATCTTTACCTCTCCTACTGTGAGACCCTTTGTCCCGGGGCACTGGACATAGACAGAGGTAGAGGTTTGTCACCTATGCAAAGATATTGCTCAAGTACCCTAGACAAGTTATAATTGTCAAGGGCATTTACAGAAGACTAGACTTAGATATTTGAGACCAATATGCTGGAGTAGCTCAAGTAGCGCATGACATCACTATGCTTGTGCAAGCATGGCATGCCTTGGCTAAGGAATGTGTCAAATCCAAGTGGGACGCAATGGTTCGATGGACAGATTGAACTAGTGGGCTTATGATAGTTCGGTGACAAGATGGTTCGTACGAATTAGCCTTGACCAAGCAGTGGTGTAGGTTGGCATGGACCTACAGGATCAAGTCAGGCAAGCAGCTCAGCTAGAAGACTTGATCCACCTTGATCGGTTCTAGAAGACTTTAGAAGATTGTAGAAGGTCCTAGAAGATGCTAGAATTTTCTTGAAGATGAAGACTAGGTCAATAAAACCTAGTAGATCTATGAAGTATTGCAGGCTTTGGTTACGAGCCTCGAGGATCTCTGTACATGTGGCACGATCTTAGTCATCGGTGATGTCATATCTTCTCTCTATAAACCAAGATAAGAGCTCATTCATCATTCATTCATTCTCATATTCTCTAGTGGAGTTAAAAGCTCTAGAGAGGAGTTCTAGAGAGAGAAAGGGTGTGAAGGAATAGATAGGTAGATTAGTTGTGTGCTTGTATCTACTTAGGCTAGGAGTGTTAGCCTAGTGACTTCTGTTCACAGGCACTCAATTTTGTGTTGTATTCCTTTTCTATTAATATAAATATAGTGAAAGGTTAGACGTCTTTGCCCGTAAAGCTTGTGTGCTCTTTATATTGCCTTCTTTCCACAACATCCAAAAGTTTTTGAGTTATGTGTTTTGGCGTGTGCGTGCCAGGACAAACACCTCGTGACACCTAGCACCCTTGCCATCCCTACCTCCTCTACCACCACTACTTCTTATAAGATTTATTTGTAATTATCTAATATAATTCCTTAATAATTTCCAATTACCTAAATGGATTTAATCTTTTTTTTTTAAAAAAAAAAAATTGATTCATTATCTAATTTTGATTGCTTAAATTAATTATTTTGGTTAATAATTAATATATTTCGATAAAAATTCTTGAATATGTCGTGCACATAAGCATTAAAAAGTAGTAAATTGTTAAAATATCTAAATTTATTAAGGCTTTTCTGATTCCTCTTATAAAATTTTGAAATTTTGTTCTTCAAAATTAAAAGGCTTAAAAAATGAATAAAATTAAAATAAAATAGTTATTTTGTCCCTTAATAATAATTATTATGTAACTAACACATGCGAAAATTTTCAACAAAATTTATTAATTACTGGTCCAAAAAGATCAATTTTGTTAATCGAATGCATATGAACCACCCAAATATTATTATTATTAGTTTTTTTTTTTTTTTGAAGGAAAATGAACCACCCAATATTATTAAGAGACTTCATTCGCTAAAAAAAAATGTAATTAAGGGACGGAATGAGCCAAAACTTCTTTAATTTGTTGGAATCTTTTTGGTAGATTTTTTATTTTAGGAAAATTGACAAATTTAAGTCTTTAACAAATTATATTTAATGAGGTAATTTTCTTTTTAAAATTTTAAACAAAATTACTAATTAGTAATATCATTTTTTCTTATGAAAACTCTAAAAAAAAAGCAAAATTTATTTTAAATAATTCCTAGAAGAAGAGAGGTGCAAATTATTGTCCTACATAATAAGAAATATTAGTGAATTTAGTCCTAAATATTTGCTTCATTTTCATATTTGGTCTCAAACCTTTTTTTTTTTTGTGGATTAGGTCCCTAACATATAAATGTTGTGCTCATTAGGTCCTTCTGATCGGAAAGCATACAAAAATGGCAAAGTCGACCAATTTTGACATCGGTTGACCAATTACCCAGGGATAAAACGATCATTTTACGAAATATTTTTTTAAAAAAAATAAAATAAAATAAACCCGCAGAACGAAAAAGCAACGAACATTCTTTCTTTCCAATGGCTATTAAGCCCTAAAAGCGACAAAAAATTTGAATTCGAAGAAGCAAATAATTTTAGTTGAAGAAGGTATTCCAGAGTGAAGACTTTCAGTAGAAGATTGTCAAAGAAGAATGGCAAATTGAAGGCCTCTGACACGTAGAAAGCATGAAATTGGCGCTGTTAATCCATCTAAACCAGTGATGTGAGATTCAAAAGCTCATTTTGAGTAAAAAGTTTCTATCTTTCAGCTGTGTTTTTTGAGGAAAAATGTTACCGTATGAATGTTGTTAATATGAATGTTGTTAACTATTAAAAATAGGAAAATTTGGGAACAAATTCCAAAAGAGAAGAGGGAGCAGTTTGCATATATTGACTCATTATACTTTAATTCGTACTACAATGGAGGTGGAATGAAAGATAAAGTTATGAAATGGATTAAGAGAAGGGCCATACACACTAAGAAATACACACTCATTCCCATTGTGCTTTGGTAAGTTTGTTAGCTATTTGACTTCTTGTGTTGAGTTGTTTAGAGAAAATGTTGTGAGTACTTTCATAGTAGATATTGATTTTTAACAACCATTATTTATGTAGGTCTTATTGGACTTTATTAATTTTATGCAATTATGGTGATGGATACTATGATGGAGGTCCATGTTTATTGCTATTGGACTCCTTACGTTCAACTAAGCATCGATTGGAAGTTGAGATTAGAAAGTAAGTTAACTCAATGAACAGTAGTTTTATTGTTAGACGGTTTTGTTTTTTTGTGATTCTTTAAGAATGTAGGCTTATGAAAGTGCTTGTGTTGATTGTTCTAGGTTTTTAATTGACATAGAGGTATCACATGGAAGGGGGAATGGTGATCATGTGCAAAAAATTCCATTTTATGTTCCAAAGGTAAGTTGTAAACTTGTATAAAGTTGTCATATGGTTATCAATTATCATTAAACAATCATAGTTGATTTATTTAGGTTGAGTATTGGATAGTTAGTTGCTAATTCATGTTGCTTATTTGTCTAGAGTTGTCATATGAGTATCAATTATCACTTATGAAGCATGGTTTATCTATTTACTCTAAGTATTGGATAGTTAGTTGGTAATTCATTTTGCTTGTTTATATCAAGTTGTCATAAGGTTATCAATTATCATTAAACAAGCATGGTTGATTTATTTAGCTTAAGTATTGGATAGTTAGTTGCTAAGTCATATTGCTTATTTGTATACAGTTGTCATTTGATGATCAATTATCACTTATGAAGCATGATTTATCTATTTAGTATAAGTATTGTATAGTTAGTTGGTAATTCATTTTGCTAGTTTATATTAAGTTGTCATATGGTTATCAATTATCATTAAACAAGCATTGTTGATTTATTTAGCGTAAGTATTGGATAGTTAGTTGGTAATTCATATTGTTTATTTATTTTAAGTATTGGATAGCTTAAGTAAGTAATTCATATCACTTATGTATTTTCTTACATGTTTAGGTCCCACAACAGAGAGGTGGGACAGAACATGGGTGGTATGTTTTGCTATATGCAAAACTGTTTATGAAAAATGCTCTTGAAAATGCTAATTTTGAGGCTGATTATCCATTTTTTATAAGAAATATTTAAACAAAAAAATTGACATTGATTTGAAATTATTGCTTGCTTATTTGGTAATAATATATGTTTATATCTGTGTTGTAGATGAATAAAGAATGGTTTAGCCATGACTTCTTTAACAACTTTAAGATTGAATTAGATAATATGGTTAAAAATAAACCTATTTAGTGGGAGGTTACATCTACAAGTGAGGTAGACTTTGTACATGAACAAGATGTTTTGACAGAAACTAAGAAGGAAGATGTCAATTTGGTACAGGACAAGGTTTCTTTGGCAGAAAAGTATGAATCTGATTTTAAGGAAGTGGAAGTGGGAGATGATGTTCAGGGATTGTAACATAGAATGGAAGTGGACATGGCTGATGAAAATCTAGGAGGGGTATTAGCACAAGTAGAAAGTGTAGAAGATGAAGATGAGTGGATGGATATCTTGGAAAATGTTGGAGCGTTTATCAAAGTGGAAAGATAAAGACAAGAAATGGATAAAAGGAGTACAATGTTTGAGGAAGAGGATATAAAGGGTAAAGGGGAATAGCAAGTGTTTACTGAGAAAGAAGAAAATGAAGGTGATGTTGGAGTTGAGCATGAAGATTCACTAGAAGATAAATTCTTCCATGAATCAGATAAGGAAGTAGAAGGGGAGGAGGATGACCAACAAATAGGTCAAGAACTTGGAAAATAGATTCATGATTTTGAAGTTACCTTAAGGAACTTGAGTTTGGAAGATGCGTACAGAATGAACCTGGTCCAACTACACAAAAAAAGAAAAAAAAAATGGAGGGAAAACACGAAGCAGAGCAAAAAACTTGAAGGCAACTAATACAAGATTAAACAAAACATGTTAGCTAACTTAGAAACAAATAAACAACATGGAAAACAACAAGAATATGCTAATTTGGAAAAGGATAAACAACATGACAAATAGCAAGAATCTACTAATTTAGAAAAAGACAAATAGCATGGCAAACAACAAGAATCTGCTTAGTTAGAAAAAGATAAACAACATGGTAAACAACAACAATCTGTTGATCTAGAAAAAGATAAATAGCATGAACCTGCTCCAAGAACAAGAAAGAATCAGAGGGGGGAATAAGAGGGTTGAGATTCAAATGGGACATGGCTCCCATTGTTGATACATTTGGAGGTGAAAATGATATGACAAGGACTTCAAAAGAGGTACAAGGGACAGAAGATGCATTTCATGACAGTCAAGAATCTGAAAATGATGATGATATCACTCAACAAATTCCAAGGTTTGAGAGGTTTAGCAGAACAAGAGATACCTTGGATCCTAACTTTTAGGTTGATTTTCAGTACTACTAATGAGCTAAAAGGGGCTATTGTCAATCATGGCTTGAAGTATAGAAAGGAAATTTATTTCAAGAAGAGTGACAAGACAAGGATTATGACAACTTGTAAAAGGGCTAATTGTACGTGGGAGCTTTATACAACACCTTTCAAGCAAATAAACAACTTTCAGATTAGATCTTTACAATCAAATCATAGATGTTCAAGGTGTTTGAACCATAGGTTAGCAACTGCCAAGGTTATATGTGATAGATATTTAGAAGATTTCAAATCAACACTTGGTGTACATGTGACAGATTTCAGACACAAGGTTCACAGAGAATTGAATGTAAATGTGTCTAGATGGAAAGTTTACAGAGCCAAGAAAAAAGCAATGACCAAAATTCAAGGAACGTATAAGGACAAATATAAATTGCTTTAGGACTATTGTGAAGAGTTGAGGAAGACTACTCTGGGTTCAACAATTTGGGTGGAAGGGAGGTTTGATGATGAAACAGGATTGCAACATTTTCATAGGTTATATATTGGCTTTCAAGCACTTAGGACTGGGTTCAAAAGAGGTTGTAGGAAGGTACTTGGGTTAGATGGTACCTTTTTGAAATGACCACACCTTGGTGCTCTACTCACAGCAGTGGCCATAGATGCCAACAATAGCATCTTCCTTGTGGTGTATGCAATGGTAGATTCTGAGAACAAGACAAACTAGATTTGGTTTATACAATGGTTGATTGAAGACTTCTCAATTCATGATCAAGATTAGTAGACCTTCATTTCATATAGACAAAAAGTAAGTACATTTTATAAGCTTGTTTTTCTTGCAAACAATTAGTTATTTTTCTTACCAACATGATATAGTTGTGTGCAATTGCAGGGACTTATACTGGTTATGGCTGAACTACTTCCAAAAAGGGAGCACAAACATTATGCTACACTTGCACAACAACTTGAAACAAGTGTACCTCGGGATGCCATCAAAGGAGTAATTTTGAAGATGCTCAAATGCAACCTATGAAAATAAATTCAAAGCTGAAATGGTAAGATTGAAAGATATTAGTGAGGGGGGCATTTAAGTGGCTTGAAAACAACACTAAACCATCGCATTAGAGTAGAGCATTTTTTAGATTTGCTAGTAAATCAGTTGTTGAATATCTATAGTGAGATTTTTAACAAGAACATACTGTTAACTAGATCTAAGCTTATTTTGGGGTTGTTAGAAGGGGTGAGGGTGTACTGATGCTTAGACATCAATCTAGAAGAGCTTGGGTTGGTAAACAAAAGGGTAAATCGTGCCCTAGAATTCATAAGAAATTGGAGAGTATTAAGGAAGGAAGTGCTCTGTGTTACCCCACATATGCTAGTGGGATTAACTTTCAAATTCAAGAATCAAGTAGTGAGCAGTTTACAATAGATATAGTGTCAAGAAAATGCTCATGTAGGAGGTGGGAGTTGACTGGTATTCCTTGCACCCATGTTGTATCAGCCTTAGGGTAGGCCTTAAACTTGAGAATTATGTGGTTGATTATTACACTATTGCAACCTATAAAAGGGCATATGCACCCATTTTGAAGCCAATTAATGGACCCAACAATTGGCTCAAGTCAACTTTGATTCTGCTTGACCCACCTAAGATGATCAGATTACTTGGAAGGCCAAAGAGAAAAAGAAGAGTAGAGCTTGGAGAGAAGGGAGTCAGAGTTAACAAAAAGGGGGTCACAAAATTAAACATAGGAGGGTTGTGTCAATACAAGTGCAAAACTTGTGGCAAGGTTGACCACAATAGCATAAGGTGTGAGGAAAAGAGCAAGGGCAAGGCCATAGATGAACACGAAGATCCAGACTATCCTTCAGTGCAACAGGCAAATTTGAAACTCACTTTCAAACTACTTGTGACATTTCACATAGAAATTATGTAATTTTGCAACCCAATCAACTAAATTTATTCAATGAACAACCTAAGCAAGTCCAAGACCAGCCAGGGCAAGCCCAAGACCTACCA
>JAXGGT010000001.1:9600620-9618576 GCA_035583425.1 Marsdenia floribunda
GCAAGCCCAAGACCTACCAAAGCAAGCCAAGAACAAGCCACAACAAGCCCAAGGCCTGCCACAACAGGCCATGAACAAGCCACAACAAGTCCAAGACCTACCACAGCAGGCCAAGGAGCTACCACAACAAGCCCAAGATCAACAACAGTACAAGGACCTACCACAACAAGCCCAATCTAACCCTCAACAACATGTATACATATATGGTTAATGTGTTCTATGTGTAGGCTATATGTTGTTGAGTATATTGTTGAGTAACCTCATGTTCAATGTGTTCTATTTGTAGGCTAAACCAAAGAAGGCAAGATGATGTGGCTGGTGTGAAAAACATGCCACAACAGTTCAACATGCAAAGAACAATGGGCTTCATTGCATTCAGGAATTAATCTACTAGATTTAATCAGGGAAAGGGATTGAATGCATTTTGGCATTTATTGATGTTTAGTTAATTCTATTTCCTTATCTTAATGTAAACGATGGAAAACCTGTCTTATGGGGAACGACATTTGGCATTACATTTCACAGGGTTAATTTTTGTAATGTAATTCATTGCCATTATTAAGATGATTGAAACATGTTTTAATACACATTGGAACTTATATTTTGGTCAATTAAAGTTTGCTGCCCAAGCAACTATCTTAGTCTTTTCATTTTTTTCTATGGTTGGATTATTTCAATTTTTCCTTTGTCTAATATGTACAAAATAGGTCCACAGCAGCAACATTTTGCATTTAAATATTGGGAATGCATTACATTCACTGGTTTATCTTTTGCATTTTAATTTTCACTGCACTATTGCACCATCATTTACATTGCACACAACCTTTCATTTACTCAACTCATAGCAAACAACAGCAAGAAGGACCAAAAACTCACACCAAAAGCATAAGTAAGTCCTTGCAAAACCTCCTTCTATTCTTACAGCAAAATAAATCAACAATGTTTCCCTTTGTCATGTAAAATTTTCATAAAAATCCCTCAAATTCTTACAGCAACATGGACTAATACCATTACCCAAAAGCATATTTAACTCTCAACAAGACCTACTCAAATTAGTTAAGAAAACTTCACCAAAACCATTAACCAAAACTAACTAAAAATTCCCATGAAAACCTCCTCAAAATCATTCAGCAAAAATCGGCATTGTTATTTACCAAAACCATGAGTACAACAATATTGTTCTCAAACCATTGTTATATTACAAATATAAACGAGTACAACAAATTAAATTAATTAATTAAGTACAAATGTTTCCCAAAAGAACACTGCTAAACATCAATATGAGCTTCACTCAAGAACTACTGTTTTTGTTCCACGGAATTACAAATAGGAAAAAAAATCAATACATATATTAAAAGCTTCATTTTTTCTCTCTTCTTCGCTGCAATCTCCCCTCTTCTTCCAATTTGTCCAACTTTCTTAATAGCCCATGCATCACATTCCTTGTTTCATTGTTAATTGCAACATCCAACCAAAAAAAGTAATTACAATTCCCATCACCCTAAACCCCACCAAAAAAAAAAAAATAAAAACACAAAATTGATAGCCCAAATTATCAAAGCTTTAGCACAACAAAGAAACCTTCTTCCAAGATTTGTATGAGTCCATCATGTCTTCACAATCGTTGCAATCTCACAAAAACACCTTCGACAATACATTATTCACCTAACTAGGGTTTACAAGTTTTTATTTGGGGGGATATTTTGGTCTCTTGCACGGCTAACTAGCTGTTGTGTTCTCCTGTGGGTTTATTTTCTGTCTTTTTTCGTAAAATGACTATTTTACCCCTAGGTAATTGGTCAACCGATGTCAAAAATGGTTGACTTTGCCATTTTTGTATGGTTTCTGATAAGAATGACCTAATGAGCATAAAGTTTATATGTTAGGGACCTAATCCCCCTAGGGGAGAGAAAAAAAAAAAAAAAAAAAAAAAAAAGGTTTAGGACCAAATATGGAAATGAAGGAAATGTTTGGATCTAAATTCACTAATATTTCTATATAATAAATAGTTTGAAAATTAATTTAAAATAATAAAACAAAAATGATTTTCTTTTTTTCAAATAATTCATGCAAACGTGAACCTTAACATTGAAACAAAATCCCATGCATTTTCTTTTTCTTTTGCTTGATTTTACCTGTTCTCATAAGTTAAATTTGTTGTTGGAGGTGATAAAAGAACAAAAATGGTTAAAACTCGTAGCCAAAGTTCTTAGGTGAAGAACTTGGTGTTTAATTTTGTGGTGAAATTATAGGGTTTAAACAAGCACCGGACGACAAGTGATGAAGATTACTTGATGACCGTAGTTTCAAGCGAATTTTTAAGATTTGACAACTAACATTTAAAGATAAAAATACTATTAAACATATAAACATAAATAATAGCTAACACAATTGAGATGTAAGAATAATAATCATTAATTGGAAAAACAATTTTTGTAAATAATTTTTAAATAAAAGTAACATAAAATAACCTTTTTGTCCTTTCCTCCTATACTTAACCTAAATCATTGAAATTTTGAGGCTCTTTTCAAAGTATTTCAAACTCATCTCAAACGCTTAATACCGTTACTAACTGAACTACGCTTATTGACAAAATCTTAATAAATATTAATATTTATACTATTAATTCGTAATTTTTTATAAGTAATTTGGAATTTGTTTTAAGACTTAAACCAATAATAATAATAATTTAAAACATATTTTACGATAATAAAATTTATTAAGGACTAAAATTGATAAATTTCCTGACATTTTAATACTTTTGAGATTATGTAGACACTCTAATTAGTATACTCTTTTAACATTTCTTACATGTCTTGTTCCTATAAAGACTTTGAAAACAGTGAATGATTAATAGGAATACAAAATACCAGTAATTAGTTAGTCCAAGTGGAAGAAATTTAGCTCTCCTTAAACAAGATCTCGAGTTTAAACTTTGCGTATGAAAAAAATGAACGTTAAAAAAATTCCTTTCCATAAAAATTCAACGCCCACTCAATTTCAAATTAATCGAAGTTTGAAGTGACTGTGTGAAATATTAGAAGATTAAAAAAAAAATGAATTCACAAGACTTTGAATTCTAAACCCATTTACGAGAAAAATGAGTTGAATTCTCGACGATAAATTTGAAAATGATTAGCACGCACCTATTTGTCGTCTTACAATCCCACTAAGAAGGGAAAAATACTACGTCTTTTTTTTTTTTTTTTTTTTTCCCAGAAGCCGTCCAGCATTTCTAACAACTGACATTGCAAAAAGCCCTTACACGCTATTAAAACTGAGGAATAAAAAGTAAAAACTAACAAATATATATATATATATATATAGATCACTTCGTTTACCCTACCCAATCCCAGATCAGGTCAGATACTTTTCTAGTGTTTTCCTTGAGCTCACAGATTTCTCTCCTAAAGCTAAGCACATGTTACATGTACAGAAGTAGCCTAAGTTCTCAATCAAGAAAGGCTAGTAGCTGCAGCTACCCCAAAAAAAGAAAAAACTCTAATGGTTTGGGTTCTATCTCCAAGCGGAAGTAGTAGCTAAGGCTCTCCTCTTCCAACCAAGATAAAGGGCACCGTCACTCTCCCCGAGTCGGTAATTCTCGCTGTACTCTTTCAACATGTCCTTGATTGCATTCCCAACTGAGAAACTCAAGGGGACTGCTGTAAATCCAGCCATTGTGAATCTCGACTTCCACTTACCAAACGGTTCGTGTCTTTCTATCCTATCTGCACCTTCGCATGCTATTATATTCACAACGTCCCGTGCAACACAATGCTCCTCTGCACGTATCCTCTGCCCGTCTTCCCTTGGCTTAGCTACATCTATTGACTCGAACATGGCTGAGTAGTAGTCTAACGTTTCGCGAAACCGTGGAAAGAAAGGAGCAGTGTTGGTGTTTGACTCCTGCTCTGTAAGTGTTACTATCTTTGGTGATAAGCTCTTAACTAGTCTCAGCAAACGGTCTCGATGATTCATAGTGTTAACGCTCTCATCAGGCATGTGGTGCAACATATATGGAAATGCGACGGCCAGAGCTTCTCCATACCGGAGCTGCAGGCTCTCTGCCTCTACCTCACACCCTGATATGGCTGCACCGTGGAATTCAAATGGCACACCACATGACTCCGCAACTTTGGCCAACCTCTTCCCCACGAGATCAAGTCCTCCACCTCGAGCATGAACCGACTGGGAATCATCAACCCCTGTAATGCGAATGTACGGAGGTCCCCCCGGCCGATGGGCGTGAGCTTGAATAAAAGACACCCATTGGCTGCCCTGTGCAATCTGAAAATCAATTATATGGATTCTCTTTTCATTTTCCATCGCTTCTCCTATAATGACATTGGATGCCATGTATGCAAATTTGTAGTAGGGGCAAATCTGATAGAGGATGTGCATATAAGACATCAACTCTGGGCCAGTTGGTTCTTTGCATTTTAACTTTTTATATATTATGCTTCCAGAGGATAACAACCTTGCTCTAAGCCCTTCCAACATGTAGGCGCTTAACCGCTGAATCGGCTCCCCAGAAACAGATACCTTCTGTTCCAAGACATTCATCAAGGCTTCAGCAGTTTGTATATCATCATTTGCAATCGCTTCAGCACAGGCAACGAGCAATTGTTTCAAGTCCAGGCTGGGAGCCATTTCAACTATTTGGTTCCGCCTCTGTGAAATAGCAGGTTGTGAGAATACAGTATTAAAGGAGCAACTGCAGCTGTCATCAAGATCAGATTCAGGTCCCAGTAATTTCATCTCCAATTCTCTCAGCACATGCCTGAGATCACTACCATCATCAACACCAGAAGAGCCACTCAATGGTGAACCATAATTATTATCAGATGAGTGGTATAGATCTGACATATACGACTGAGAACACTGTGGTGAGAAAGGACTTCTATTGGATGCTATGCTCACAGCAGAAGGTGAATCGGAGAAGATGTATTCAGTCGCTGGTGCTGACTCCAAGGTAAAGAACTGCTCATTGCGAGCTTGAAAAGAAACCTGGCCTTCTTGGCTACTGTTCTCAGCACATACATTGCTGTTCAATACCTGAAAAGGGGATAAGCAATGTGATTCAATCTGCTGCATGGGTTGATGGTGCAACTTATGGATGCCTTCTGATGTCTGAGCTGCCTGGGATGCTTGCATCTGATAACTATTAACTGAACCACTTGATTATGCTGGACTAGAAACCAAATTATATGGAATTAAGAAGGACCTATTCCTGGAATACTATAGGGATTTTTGATCAATCAACTTGATGGAAGTGATAAATCGACAATCACTAGCATGATATGAAAAGTTCAAATCATCTGCATAAAGGAGAGACAACATGTAAGAAACATCACAACACAAAAGGTGAAATTGAAGCAAGGAAATTCTGAAGCACAAAGATTAACAATTTCGAACAGAGTAACTAGAAGAGTTCCGCAAGAGTTCATGAAACAACTAAAGAAGATACATCACAAGAGTATTTGGAGGAAAGAGAACAATCAAAACATCAGAAGTTGTGGGTTATCTTATGAGATTCTCAAATATCATGCAATTGGATACAGAATGTTTCTTCAAGAATTTTTTGATGCTCTAATACTACCAGGGTCTATAGAAAAGCAACCAAACAATGTTTTTCTTGGTTCACTGGCAAGGGAACTCAGTTACTCAGAACAACACCTTTACCTGCAGGGCCAAATTCACTTGAAACTTATTCGGATAATAGCTTTTGATTCCCCAAATTAATCTTGGTAAGTAAAGAAGTCCTACAATTGAAGTTGGAAGGAAAATAAATCCAACTAACTGTCTGTTTTTTGGGATGGTTAAATTCATTGTCACCTCAGGTACTTTTTCTTTCTTAGGAATCTTGGTAAAGCCCATGAAATCTAATTCAGAGTAGTCACTATGAAAAAACCCCACACCATGGAACTGAAATTGTTTTTTTTTTTTTTTCTTTTTCTTTTCTGGTAGACATTGTTTGTTTTGCAAATGGTACAGACCCCCACCCTATGAGGACTCATAAGAAATTATTCTAAAATGACCTGAATTATTCAGAAATCAACAAATAGTTAAAGATAAATTATTTATTTGCCCCTTTCGTTTTTTCCTTTCGTTTAAGAAGACAGGAGATCTAGCAGACAAATGAATTCCTTAAGCCATTAAAATTCAATACAAAGACTGATGAATACAAACACCACTTCAAGAAATCAGAATGCAATCCAAGAGGACAAAAAGGATCTGAAATAATACTTGGGTTTTCTATTGATTACTTTGCCATATGATTAAAAACACTCAGAACTGAAAACAGAGAAGTAAACAAACAGCAGCAGTATGCCCAAAAATCTAAATCATAGAATCATGCTTACATGATGTCAAAAGGGAAAGCTGAAATAGGAAACCCGACCTGACCATCAAATAAATTTGTTACCAGATAGCTCCATAAAGAAAAGTTGATCCCCTTTTTACTCCATATTAGCAGCTCAAAATTTTACAGCAATTTCAAGAAAGTAAAAGAAATTGCTCCAATCACAAGTTCGAAGAAAAACTAAGAAATGGGCCTTGGCATGAGAGAAAGAAATGGATCCGAGTGGAAGGCCAAAGTCATCTAGTTCTCCAACAGGACAAGATAAGCCTTGGTAAAAACGAGGATAAGAATTTTTCAGAAGGATGTAAAACTTCAAAGAAACAAAATAAGAACCAAAGAGTTCAAAGAACCCAGAAATCCATGAACAGATTATAAGCATCTCCCATACACACATATTATAAAACTTAACACACACCCCAAAGACAAACAAACAAGAAAGAAGACATCTTTGAAGCTTTCTAAGCGTCGACTCGGATAACATACAAAGCTCATTATTCTAACCCCATAAGAAGAAACCCACAAAAGCACCATAAAAAATCACCTGTTTTCAAGAACCAATAATCCATAATCACAATTAGGAACAAATCATGGTTCCCATACTTTTCAAGTCAAAACTCATACTCAAACTGGGGATGCCCAAAATAGAAGTACAATAATTGATACTCACCTCCTACTTGAGAGATGATGTTCTTCGCTCCGTTTCCTGCACTTGTGTGTTGGAGGAAGCAACTAGAGAGAGAGAGAGAGAGAGAGAGAGAGAGATTCAAGCGTTGTTTGATGAATAAAATGGAAAGAAAGAAAGAACCGGAAGGTGGCTTCTGGTGTAAGTAAGTCTCCGTTTAAAATATATTTGGAAATAAACCGAGTAGACAAGGACACAGCGTTTATTGAATTAACTACACAAATGCCCCTAACCGTGTCGACTTTTAAAAAAGAAAAGAAAAAAAAAAAAAAAATGTAATAGTTTTAGAGGTGTGAGTTTCTTTGTTAAAATCGAATTTAAATTATGTGTCACAATTTTAATTATCTCTTTATTAAAAATTTTTTAGTTTTATTGTAATTCAAATTCATAATATTTTATATCCAAAAAAATAACTATTATCAATGGATAAAAATCATTTTATTCCAGATTAATATGGAATTACTAAAGATAAAAACATAATTTTTACACATTATAAATAGTTATTTTACACTTGTCATAATAAAAAATGTTGATTTTTCTAAATAAAATTTTTTATATTTTTTAGTTAATAATTTATAATTTGCACTTATTAATTATCTAGCTCAAAGAAATAATTTTAATTTAGGAAAATTAGATGTTTAGTTCCTATATTATTTTTGTTTGGAAGAATTAGTCCCTATATTTTTTTTTTAACTTTTTTAGTCCCCAAATTAAAATTAATTGGATAAATAAGTCCTTCTAGGCATATTTTTGCCTTTTTTTATGTCAAAATTCAATCAATTTACAAGTGTGCTATTAAATAAGAATATTTTTACCCATTAAAAAAAATGTATACATGCAAAATTATGTAATTTTTGGCATCAAAAATAGAAAAAAATATGGTCATAAGGACTTATTTATCTAATTAATTTTAATTTAGGGACTAAAAAGTTAAAGAAAAAATATAAGGACTAATTCTTCCAAACAAAAATAAAATAGGGACTAAAATGTCTAATTTTCCGTTTAGGAAAATATAATTATTAAAAAAATTGTTTTATGATAAATATAAATAAAATTATCAGCGGTTGTTTCGTTGTGGCACAGGAACGCCAGCCACAAAAAAAAAAAAAAAAAAAAAAAAAAACAAAAAAGAAAAAAAGGAAAAAGGAAAAAACTGCTGAAAACCGACAAAGTTTAGTTGCATAGCTGTAACGCTGTAACATTAACTAGGAAGACTCTGGTTAAACAGTTATGGCAGAATATTCTTGTCTCCTCCCCAAAAATGGGCCGCGTTTCTCATCCTTCTATATATATATATATATAAAAGTAACTAATTCGATGAAATCTAGATTCCAAAATTATAATATATGATTGAAATTTGATATAAGGATATTTTTTATGATATTCAAATTCAAGTCCTCCACTTAACAAGCTAACCAAGTAGAGATATCTAAGCAAAAGGAATCACATTACTAAATTACCACTTTATTTTCATATATTTTATTTAGTATAACCGGTGTCTAAATGAGTCTTAGTTATATTTTGATTGATTCTCGTTTAAGTCAAATAGGTCTCTTTTAAAAAAAAAAGAAAATAAGCTCTTGTACTAAATCTTTAAACCATGTACAATTTTATTTTCTTGAAATAAAAAGATACAATCGAGGATGTTAAGGTAACTAGATTCATGGGTGTTAAAAGTTGTAATATAAATTTGTTACATTATCTATTTATTTATTGTGGTGAATATCTATTTATTTTTATTTACTTATTAAATATTTGGCTAATAATAAGAGTGTAACGAAGAGAATATACTAAAAATCCCCAAAGATGTTACTAACAGAATTAGAATTTTAAAAAGGATTTTTTTAAAAAATATCAATAAATACTATATTTGTTACCTTCTAGTTTTGAACACTTCCGATACTTTCCAAAAAGGATTTTTATATACGCGAAGTCGAATTTAATGAGCTAATCTATTAATTATTATTCTCGATTTTTTTTTTTTTTTTTTTTTATGCGAAAAAATTAATTGTGTGAATTTTTTACTAATTTAAATTTTGTTGAAATTATATTCACATAGTCTGAAGGTTTCATCTTAATTATTATATAATCCTTATAACAAGAATTAAATGCGGGGAGCAGACATTTTTTTTTTTTTAATATACATACATATATATATGCTAAAAGTTATAATTTTTTTAGGTTGAAAAATTGGTGATTTTAATTCCTATACTATATATATATATATATATATATATATATATTTTTTGATAAAAGGAATTCTTATTTTTAATTTTTGGATAAATAAATTCCTTTTTTTTTCGTTTGGACAAACGGGTCTTTTTGACCAATTTAGTTTGAAAAAAATGTTAATTTTTAGATGATTTATTATTATTCGGCATACTATAATGATAATTATTTCATTTCATTTTCTAATTTCTTATAATTCCCATCTTCTCTTACTTTTTTTGGGATAAAAATTGGTCAAAAAGACCTGTTTATACAAACGAAAAAAGAATGAAGATTGAGTTATCCAAAAATTAAAAAAAAAAAAAATCTTTTTGTCCAAACCAAATTATTACAGAAACTAAGGCTGTCTTTGGACTAACTTTTATTTTGAATTAAATGGGTTTATTTTAAGTTGAGTGAATCTTATTGCGAAAAACGAGAAGTAACTTTTTAAGAGTGAAAAAGTTATCTAGTAAATATGGTGTAAAAATTAGTGTGGGATCCATTCTTAAAAGAGAGAGATTGGAAAGTGTAGGGCCCTTTGGTTGCAAGTTGAGAGACAAAAAAGAAAAAATTTATTTCTTGTCCAAATAAAAAGACTCAACTTATTTTAAAAATAACTAACTCAACTCAAGCTAATCTAAACACACCCTAAAATAGTCAATTTTCCTTTTTTAAGGGTATACTCAAAATAATTTTATCTAGAAGCACAAGGTACACGGTACTGCGATCTAAGAAAAAGGATGGAATACAAACAAATTAGAGAACCTAAAGTCTAACCCTAATTAAACGAGATTATGGCCCCCTTCTTACCAATTGGAAAACAAACTTAGAATACAGCTGGGTATTATTGGCCGGTGCATCATTATCCATTTAGTTTAGAATAGTACCTTTTTCTCCAACGATTTTTCTTTTTTTTCTTCTTTTTTATAGAAAAGAAAAAGAAAAGTAGAAAAAAAAAAAAAAAAAAATTGTGTTTTTAATATGGGATGGTGAGATTTTTTTTTTTTTTTTTTTTTTTTTTTAAAAAATGATATTTTAATCTCTTAAACAAAAATTTATCTTTCTTGTATAATTATTGTGTGTGCGTATATATATATATATATATATATCTGTCTGTACACACATCTACTGATATTGTGATACTTCAAATGTTAAACTTTACATATAAATTTTTTTTGTTTTTTACGAATATTATTTTAATAATATCATTTACGAATATCGCAAGTTGGAACCGGAAGGAAATTCAAAAACTTACCTATAAAAGGAATTTTCTTTTTTAATAAAATTCTTTTAGTAGATTTAACTAAGCACCATTTTACTTCTAGCATTCATGTAATTATCATTTTAGGTTGATTCCAATCTTGAAAGTTTTCTTCTTCTACAAGTAATGTATCCACTCTTGCACTTTCCACGATCAAAATTGCTACTTAAAAAAGGGACTTTTTAGAACAAAAATAGTAATTTGATGGTGTGACTTTCTTTATTTAGCTATTTCAAATTGTTTTTATCAAAATAAGAGATCTTGAGTTTGATTCATATTAAGAAAAATCTTGTACTATATTTTCAATCATGTATTATAGTTTTGAGAATTTTCTAATATAAATTTCTCCCGAATTAATATATAAGAATACTGAATTAAAAAAAAACAAAAAAACAAAAAAGAGAGATTTTCTCGGTCAAAAAACAATACTAAGTGGTTAGAATGATCGTTGAAGAAGAATGCTTTTCCCTTTTTCCTTTTTTCCCAAGGATGATATTATGAACTATACAATTTTTTTATAGGTTGTAAGATTCTATTATTAATGACAAACAAAATAATAAGCTACATTAATCACTTTTTTATTTTGTATTTTATTTGGATGTAAATATATACATAAAAGATTTGTTCAAATATAGATTATACATATATATAATTTTTGTATATGACATTTATTTGTTTAAATCATATATAATAGTTAATAAAGTCTTTAGATTAAAGAAATTATTAAGTTAATTTAAAGAAACATAAATATTTAATTTCGAGTAATTTTTTTTTTTAATTCTTTTAGAGGAATCAAATATATGTTTATTATATGCAAGAAGTAGATATGTATCTATTTTTGTACAATATATATTTGTAAATATATATATGTTAAATTGAGTTAATTTGTCATATACTTGCTCTGATATCATGTCAAATTGGTATCTACTCTAAAAACTTAAGCTGATAGAAAGGGGTTAATTTTATCCTCTTAACACACCCCCACGTGTGGTTCGATCACAAATTTTCTTAACAATGCACAACACTTGCACAATAATCAATAAATGGGGGTAATAGCATAAAGAGGAGTTAAATTTATTCTCATAATACACTCTCTCACGTGTAGGCCGATCATTAAATTTTTTTAACAAGACCCAACACGTGTATAATAATATATATTGTTAAGAATATTTAACAATATATATACTAATATAGAAATATTTGCAAATTACACATTTTGCATTACCTACTTCCCTTCCTATAATATACACCTACACTCCTTCTAGAAATAGGTATGCTTTCTACCTATCCAAAACAAAAAATAAAAATAAAAGAACACACACACAAAAGAGTGACAAAGACTAAAAATAATAATAGTAATAAAGAGCCCCAAAATTGGGTAACGTCACAGACCATGGAATTGGAACTTGGAAGTAAGAAACAATGGGCGATCCCTAGTCCTTTCCGTACATGGGTTGGCAGAGAGTCAAGTCAAATGGTACGTCTGTGAATAACTCAAATTCTAAGGGGGGAAATACTGCAGAGCCGCGTTTGATGACGACTGCGGGACGGACGGAGGATCGAAGCACCTGCGCCTGGTGCTGCTGAGGCGCCTCTCTTCTTCCAGGAAATAACGCAATAATGGCATGCATTTTTACATGTGTTATTAATTATCTGCATTTTTTTTTTTTTTTTTTTTTTTATTTGGGTCATGTTATTCTCCCTCGGAGGTTGCTGTTAGGGTTGTTGGATATTTAATTTGAATTAAAATTAGTAACTCTTCATTTATGAGCTATAATTAGTACTTCTTCATTTGGATACATCATTTCATGTAAATAATAAAGGGATGTCTATGATACCATTTGATAAATAAAATACTATTATCAAAAATGGTTGTATCTTTTATGAAGAGTCTTTTATACATCTATATGAAGGAGCTCTTCCAACCATTTCCTATATCACATTCAAAATTAGAGCAAAGAAGTTAGGAATTCTTCTTTTGTATTCATAATTTCTCTCTACTCCATATTCGTTTTCCTTTCATTAAGCATGTTTTCCCTACTAGTATCTTTAGGGTCATTTGTGTTCTTTATAGTATTGGAAACAAACGCTGGATCGTTGAATTTACTGTTGTAGTGCTTCTTCAGTAAGTGTGATCGTTTTACCTTGTGAGTACCAAGGAGAGAGACGAAATCTATCTTAAGGGAATAGTGCTAAGTACTAAACTCGATCAGTTATTTCTAAGGTTGATATTCTTATTTCACTATCAAGTAAACTTGGATTATCTATTTCTACACATCAAGTAAGTTTTCTATTTTATTTTACATGTTATGAATGTTAAGATTATTGTAGTTAGGTAATTATTACTTTTATTAATATTTCCAACACGAGTCCAGTTTGGATTTGATCACTTCGGATAATAGTTCAAACAATCGGAGTAACTTGATTTGTCTCAATATTTTTTATACATTATTCGAATTAAAATTCATTAAATAATTTCTTTTTTTTTTCTTTAGTTTTTTAAAAATAAAGTTATTATTTATAGTCAAGTATCTCAGTTGCTAACATCCTCAATTATTATCCGAGAGATTATAAGTTTGAGACACATAAGAAATAAAAGTATCTCAAAACTGTTATTTATAAAAATCTTCATAAATATTTTTTGTTTTAAGATATATACTTGGATCAAAGGGAATTTTAACAGATGTTTCATCAAAACAATTGAATTTATTTAGAATCTTTTCAATATAATCTAATTGACATAATAAGAAGCCATTTGTTGTTCTTCTTATCTTAACACCAAGAATCACATCAACCTCTATTAAATCTTTCATATCAAAATAATAAGAAAATAATAATTTCTTAGTTTCATTAATCACATCAAGATTTGCACTGAAAATCAACATCTCATCAACATATAAACATAATATGACATAACTTGTTCCAAACACTTTAGAGTAAACACAATTATTAGATATATTTACTTTATAACCATTGCTTAATCAAACTTCTCAAACCATTGTTTCAGTGCTTGTTTAAGACCATAGAGTGAATTTCTAAGCTTACATACCATATTTTCTTGGACAACGCTTACATAACCTTCAGGTTGAATCATGTATATCTCTTCTTTCAAATTACAGTTTAAGAATGATGAGTCCTTGAAGCTGCAAGTGCTAACAATAACTTGATAGTTGCAATCTTTGACAAAAGAAAATATGTATCAAAATAATCTATACCATTCTTTTGTGTAAAGGCTAAAAAAACTAGTCTAGCTTTATATTTATCAATTGAACTATCAAGCTTAATTTTCTTTTTAAAAATCAACTTACATCTAACTAGCTTACTAACTTTTGGCAAATCAACCAAGTCCCAAGTATGATTTGATATAATAGAATCTAAGTCGCTTTTAAGGGCTTCTTTTCATAGGTTAGAATCTATAGAAGTTATAACTTTAGTGTAAGTTATTGGATCTTCATCAATAAATAAAGCAAAAACTATTTGTTTATCTATCTTATCAACAATTTAGAATGTAGTTAAAAAGTCAAATCCAAAACTTGTCTTAGTTTTTTGCCTTGTACTTCTCCTAGGTCCCTCCAAAAAAAAAAATCAATTTTTAAAGAATCAACATGAAGAGTTTTGGTTGCAACATTAGATTCAACAGGCTTATTCATAGGAAAAATATTCTCAAAGAATTCAACATTTTTTGATTCACAAATAGTCATGTCACTTAAAGGCATAAATCTATATGCAACATTGTTTAATGCATAGCCAATAAATACACAATCAAATGTTTTAGAACTAACATTAGATTTTTATTTTTTATTTTTTTTTTAAAATTAGGATAAGCTACTTTTGCCAAACATCCCCATACTCTAAGATAATTTAGTTTAAGAGGAATACTCATCCATAATTCATAAGGTGTTTTATCTAATTTCTTATGAGGTACTATATTTAGAATATAAAAACCTAACAAAACAGCTTCCCGCCACATATTAGTAGAACTTAATAGCATGGCATTCATCATTTCTTTTAAAATTCTATTCTTACGTTCTACAATTCCATTTTGTTGAGGAGAATATGGAGCACTTGTTTCCTAAATAATACCATGTATTTCAGAAAATTCTCTAAGTCAATTTGTTCAACATTCTCCTCCCCTATTTGATCTCACTCTTTTCATCTTTTTGTGTAGCTGATTTTCTACTTCAATTTTATATTTCACAAACATATTAAAAGCTTCGTCTTTTGAACTCAAAAAATATATTTTAGTGTATCTTGAAAAATCGTCAAGAAATGAAATATAATATTTTTTACCACTTGAACTTGAAGTATTCTTAAATTTTTCTAAATTAGAATGTATTAATTCTAATAATTTAATACTCCTCCCAATCATTGGTTTAAAAGGTTTTTTAGAAAATTTTGTCTCAACACAAATAGGACATTTAGAACAGTTCTCTATACTTGAAGTATTTATCATGTGCATATTTTTCAATCTCATTATTGAAACATAGTTTAAGTTTCCAAGTTTTCCGCGCCGTAAATCAAAAGACTCAATAATATAGGAAAAACTCAAAGTGCTTTCATTAAAATTATTAAGTATAGTGTTCAAAATAATCAAATCATCATATAAGTAGCCCATTCCTACAAATTCATTATTTTTAGTTATTACAATAACCTTATCTGATTCAAAAACTGACTTTAAACCAAACTTATTTAAGAGATTTCCAAAAATGAAGTTTCATCATAAAGTAGGTATATATAAAACATCATTTAATGCTAATGCTTATCCAAAAGTAAGTTTTACAACTGCTTTTCCCTGTCCAAGTATTCCTACAGTAGCAGAGTTCCCCATGTAGACACATTCTCCCTCACCAGTTTCTTGAATATTTCCAAACATGTCTTTGTTTGAACACAAGTGCTTTGATGATCTAGTATCTAAAACCCAATTAATTTTGCTTTAAACCAAATTTTCTTCAACTTCTACAACAACAATGACTTCATTAATTTCGGCAATATTAGCGTGTGTACTAGGATGTTTTTGATATGTTTTCAGATTATTCTTCGTCTTGTAGCACTGATAAGCCTTATATGCCCATGTTTTCCACAGTGAAAACATTTTATCTTGTTTTTAGAATTCTATTATTTGATCCCTTAAGATGTAATCCTTTCTTTTGTTGTCCTTTTTTCTAAAACTTTGCTCCTTTATCATTGATATTGTACCAATTCTTTGTGTTGGCACCAAATTAATGAGGTTAACTTTAACAAAAATTGAAGAAATAGAGAGTTGCTTATCTTTCAATCGATTTGCTTCATCTATTATCATGTGATTGATTAATTCTTCAAAAGGAATGTCCTTCTTCTTATGCTTCAATTGATTTTTGTAATCACTCCAAGAAGGCGGAAACTTTTCAAATAAAACATTAACTTGCATTATTTCACACATTTTCATCCCCTCATTCGAAATATTTGCCACTATGTTCTCATATTCATGGACTTGATCCATGATTGTTTTGCCATCAACCATTAAAAATTGTAGCCATTTAACAACTCCAGACTTTTTCTTCCCAACATTATCCCCTCCGTATCTCACCACCAATGTGTCCCAAATTGATCTTGAGTAGTTCTATTTTACAAACAAATCAAGTAGTGAATTGTAGATATGATTTACAAGATGTCCTCTCATTGTTCTGTTGTACTTATTATACTTTTCATTTCTGTCTTCAGAACAACTATCAGATGAAGCAATGATAGGGGTAGAAGAAATTATGCTTTGATTATCATGGATTTCTGTTGACATAACATAGTCCACCTCCAATTGTTCAAAGAAAATCAGAATTTTTTGTAACCACCTTTTGTAATTGTTTCCATCCAATGGTTCCAATTTTGATAAATCAACAAAAGTTTTTGTTATCGTTGTAAGAGAAGCCATAGAGAAGTAGTTATATTGTAAACAATCTGATAAAACCTTTTTGCTTTTAGATTGTCGGAGAAATAGAGTCTTGTATATGATTTCTAGACTAATGGATCTTAAAGTTGCGTTGTGGAGAAACCACTGCCTTGAAAGAAAAATTTCAAACAACTTTGGTACAATCGCTTATTCCATCTGCTTTAACAAAATTAACACAATTATTATTTTAATACACACACTTGTGCTAAAAGAAATGAAATAATAGAAAAATACAAATGTTCAAAAAGAGAAAGAAGAAAATATGAACCTTTTTTTTCATTTTTCTAATTATAAAAATACTGAGATAAAAGAAGTTTCAAAATTTGTATATCCTATCAATAAATCTTTTTAGATATAAAACTCTATAAAATAAATTTATTATTATTATCATTATTTTAAAATTTAATTTAATTATTATGATGCGTTAAAATAAATAATTTTTCAATATTAGAAAGAGAAAGAAGAAAACATGAACCTTTTTTTCGTTTTTCTAAAAATAAAAATGCCTCACACGAAAGAAATTTCAAAATTTTTATATTCTATCAATAAATTTTTTTTAGATATATATAACTCTATAAAATGAATTTATTATTATTATTTTAAAATTTAATTTAACTGTTATAATGCGTTAAAAATAATAACTTTTTAATATATATATATTTTGGTTAGCACCATGTATCCAGGGTGGGTCCACATAGACATGCACCTCAACTAATTCTGGGGGTACAGAGGCCCTCGTTAAGGAGTTTCTCAGAAGTGTACCTTCGGTAATTCAAGGGGTTGCCCCCAAGTCCGATGGCCCTGAAGGGGATTGTTATCAGGATTCGAACTCAAGATGTTCGAATTTACGATTCATCTCAGGGATCTTACCACGGATCCAACCCCTGAGGGTTTATTTTCTTGAATATATATATACATATATTATGAAATATCAATATTAAATTTCGTTATTCCCAACAAAAATAACCTAGGATTCAGTATCATTGAACTATCCTGTTGTTCGAATCTAATTCTCGATTTAATTCTGAAAAAAAAAAAAAAAATTATTCTCTAAATTGGAATAATTTAGAAATGAGAAGATGGAGAATTGACGTAATAACTAACATGATTATGTCATCTTTACCACGTCAGTGCTGGCGAGTGGGCTTCGCTGATTTTATTTTCATTCTTGTGATGTAAAAAATTATAAAAAAAAAAAAAAAAAAAAGGTCAAAATTCTACTTTGTTTTTTAATGAGAGGTCATGATTAAAAAAGAAAAAAAAAACCCATAAAAATAACACATTGAAGAATAAAAGATCATAATTGCGAATGACTAAGACATATATATATATATATATATACATTTATATTTACATAGGTCAAAAGTTTGGTAGACTTTAGTAAAATTCTTCCTGTAAAAACATTGACAAATTAATGTTATGGACAATTTTCTACGTACGGCATTGTTGAAAAAATTTCCACTATTGTAAGAATTATATATTTTGTCAGTGGCCTAGAAGTATAGTATTGTCCTTCTA
>JAXGGT010000001.1:9627736-9647790 GCA_035583425.1 Marsdenia floribunda
TTCTCATCTTTAATCTACAACTTGTTTTTCTAGCGTTCCGGGCACGTAACAAATTGAACCACGGGTTCCTAGAGCATATCGTCTAGTGGGTTCGTATCATGTACTTTAACAAAGTGAAGAATTTTAACAACCCCTCATTTGTCTCAAGTAAGCGTTTCCTGAATCTTATGGGAAAGATCACGACTTCAACATTTGTTATATGTAAGTATTTCATAAGAGTCGCAGTGAGATCTTCACTTAAAAAAGATTAAACTCTATATGTGTAACAACAATTTGAATTGAATCCAAATTAGTCAAAACAGTTACCTTGAGCACCAAATAGTCTAATCATTAATGCATGCACAATCATAAATTAAATGAACTGGATGTATATATATATATTTTTCTTCTGCCAAAACCAAGCAAACTATATGGTGGTTCACCATTGTTTTATGACATTAAAATATTTTGTTTGGGGAATTTTAGTCACAGAGCAATTGTAGAAAAATTAGAAGAAGAGATGACTAAGTAGACTGATGAATGATGACGGGCAAGATGACTAGTTTTCTCCATCACTAGAGGTTGTTCTTTTCCATCCATAGTCTTCAATATTTCTACAACATTTTCATGCAATAAAGCAAAAATGTGTTATTGGAAATTCGATTTTTTTTTTTTAATTTATTTCAAATGCATATAATAATATTCTATAAAAAATAAATAGTTAGAAATCGAATTCATAAAATTAAATCTTACAAATAGTAATTGATATGGTTGATTTGACAAAGATTAGAAAAATTTATTGATTTTTAACACCTAGAAGAAAAGAATAGTTGGGATAGTTAATAAAGTCCCTGATGATTAATTTCTTACTGATTAAAAAACTTTAATCTATTAACAACCCTAATATGAAAAACTGAATTCAAGGTGACTTATTTAAATAATATATAAAAATCACAGGTTAATAACCAGTAAATAAGTTAAAAGAAAATTAGTAGAAATTATGTAAATATATTCATATAATCTATAGTATTTATTTTATAAAAATATATGACAAATATGTGTATATAAAGTGAGAATAATAATAATAAGTAGTATACATTTGTCAAAACTTTTTATTCTATAATATACTGTCTTATTAGACGACTTTATCTATTCTCTAAATAGTTATTTAGAAAGTCGAATAATGATAATGATAAAATTTCTTCAATACTAATGTTTAAAAACTAAATATATATACAATACTAAAATTACTATAGGTAAACACTAAAATATAAAATTTATTGGACAATATGAAAATATAAAAATATAAAAATACTATAAATATACATTAAAGATAGAAGAAGAAAAAAACTAATATATGCAAAATTAATTAAGTTATAAATAAAATACATAGTGTAAACATTCTTCATTTTTTTTTCAACATTAACCCCACCTATATTATAGTGTTGTCAAAGTTTGAATATATGTTTACTCTATAACATCCAAATAAATAAATAATAATAAATAAAATAAAAATTTAATATACTCATAGCTTCTAATCAAATTTTCATGATCTTATAATAATCACAATTATCTTATCTAAATGTACAAAAAATAATATCAATACCATAAATACTAAAGTTTAAGAATTGAAACAAAAAAAAAAAAAAAAACACGTAAAACAATATTTCAAAATCAATTTAAATAATAAAGTTATGTGTGATTTGAAAATAAATAAAAAGAACTAAAAAAAAAAAAAGAAATGGTAATTAAAAACACGAAAATTCAATACATATTAAAAGTTTTAGATAAGGATTTAAAAATAAAGAATATGAAAAAAATTGATCGATAAGAAAGAAAAGAAATCGATAAATAAAAAAATTATTTTATGTTAGAATAAGAATCAAAAGATGATTTTTTTTTTTTTTTTTTTGGTAATTAAGAATCAAAAGATGATAAAGTTGTCAAGAAAGCCTAGTTCAATGGATAGTAGTATCACTTATGATCCGAGGTTATAAGTTCGACACAAGTCAAAAATGAAAATACCTTAAATTTTTTTTAAACAAAAAAAAAAACAAAAAAAAAAAAACATAACAATTTATTTAAAAGACACAAAAGCTAAAAATATTCACATAAATTACCAAATTTGCATTATAATCTTATATAAAATAGATATATATATTCCATTCCCTACACCAACAGATGATAGTTTTGCTTTTATGCCCATTCGTAGTATTAATATTTCATTACATAATTAAATATTATCTAATCACAAATATTATATATATATATATATATATATAAGATTAAAAAATATTTTAGTCTTTGATTATTTAAATTTGTTAATTTTATTTTAAAAAAAATTATAAATATTAATTTATGGAAGATAATAATACCAATATTTTCTAGAGAATTTTTTGAATTAATTAAATTAAATGTATTTTATATTTATTAATATGATAAGAAATTTCGCAATAAAAAAATAATAAAATTGAATTGGTTTAGAAAATTAATATCCTTATATAAATTTATTTTAGGTTGGTTTATAATATAAATTTGTGGCTAATATTGAGGGAACTTTTCGCCTATAAATATGAAGATGTTAGAGTTGAATGATTGGCCAACTCATAAAATAAATAAAAAATTGAGTTTGTGAGAGAGAGAGAGAGAGATCTATCTCCCTCTTCCCCTCCTTGTTTCTCCTGCTTTTCGCAACAAATTTCTTTTCGATTCCAGGGTTTTTAATCAGTCACCAACTCAGGTACCCAATCTTAAGATGCATTTTTGTGATAAGATACGATAAATAAATAAATAAATAGATTTATATAATTTATAATATTTATTTTTTAAAAATATAAAAGTATATGACAAAATACACGTATATAAAGTGAGAATAATAATTATAATAATAATTACACATTTATTTTAATTTCTTATTATATAATGGTATATATAGAATTTGAGAACAAGGTTATATCTCAGTGGTGTGGCTCTCTTTGCTTAGGTATCTCCACCTGTTCTGTCAAGTACAAGACCTAGGTTCCATTCTCACCAAGGACGGTCTTGTGTTGTAGTTTTGGGAGTATAGATTCCTCTCGAATTAGTCTATAAAGATATCAAGTTACAAAAAAAAAAAAAAATGGTATATATGGAATTCTAAGTTATTTCGCAAAAAAAAAAAAAAAAAAAAAAAAAAACCTCAATAATCCAAATTCATCAAAAAATCAAATTTGTGCAGAACAGGGAAAAAGAAATGAAATTAATTAATCCCACGAAAAAGGGGGGGAAAAAAAGGGAAAAATCAACGTAGCCACCAAGAGGATTTGTGATTCGCAGAGGTAGAAGAAGAACAAAAGCTAAAACAAATCAAATCCTCACCGCACTCAACTTTCTTAACAAAGCAGGAATCTATGGAACGCCGGCATAACGGGCAACTCACTCTGCCATACCCAAACCATCTTTCTAAGCACACTCTGTGAAACATATGATCACATCTCAGCTCTTTGATATCATCACCGTCGCCTAACGAACACAGACACACAGCACATTCTGCACCTTCTTCTTCTTCCTTTCCCTCTCTGGCAATCTCACTCTCTTCTTCTTCTTTATTCCCTCCTTTTCCTATCCGGTTATACAGAAAGCTTGATTTGTTAGAAAAGAAATCCAACCACCATTTGAAAGGAGGAGTCGTAGTAGTAGCCATTACTATTGGGTATAGCATGTTCATGATGAACACTAGTTTTCTGCCCGCGGAGAAAGTGGGTTTTGGTGAGAAGAAGGGAATAGCGGTAACCCTGAGCTCAAGTCTATATTTAGAAGGCTACACACGATCGAGGACGGTTGGAAGTTGGGATTGGATAGTTGTAACTATTTATAGAAACCGTGAGTCATTTTTTTTGCGTGCTATTTATCCTAAAATGAAATGAAAAAAAAAAAAAAAACAAGAAAGAAAAGAAAAGTCTTCATTTTCTATGATGATCAATTAAAATGTGTTCTGTACTTAAAAGAAGAAAAGTAATATACATATATATATATGGTAGTTGACGCATAGTCACTTTGTTGCTCAACTATACCATACTTTCTCTTTTTCTTTTTCTAGAAAATTCATTCGACATTCATTTTTTTCTATATAAGTTTGAACAATCTAAGCATTTTTTTTTCATTCGATTCCTCCAAAAAAGCTTGTCTTTCAAACTTTTCACAATAATGTCCTTTCAACATTAACATTCTTTTTAAAACTAAACTTTTTTTTAATACATTAATTGTAGTATTAAAGACTTTTTTTTTTTTTTTTTTTAACGGTGGTATCCCGGACCCTTTCGGTCGAAACTAATCCACTCAAATAGGCTCAATAGTGCGAAGATATCTCAAACTATGGAACACTCAGCTGAAGTTACCCTTACACCTATTGGCAAGTCAAGAGGAAGGAGAGATTCGACTTTTAGGCCTCTTGGCTAGTCAAGAGTCAAAGGGAAAAAACTTGACCAACATACTAGAAAAAGTTGCTCCTGTTAAAGACATCTTATTAATGAAATTTTAATAATAATAATAATAAATCTTATTTATTAAGTTGAAGAAAAAGAGATGAATCAATGAATCCATCATTATAAAAGGGACAATAATTGAATGTAATTAATTGATTGAAATCCAAATTCATCCAAATTTAATTAAATGAATTAATGAATCCATCATTATAAAAGGGACAATAATTGAGGAATTTTCCATAAATATAAATACATATATACACGCAAAGAAAAGTGCATTAGTGGTACATGGTCTTTGTACATAAGTTGTACTAATCATGGGGTCCTCATCTTTGTCCCTGCTCGACCAAGTGGATTCTGAGGTCATCACTTTGTAATATCGTTTGGATAATTAAAATATTCCTTAATTTAGTCAAGAAATAATTAAATGTAATTAATTGAAATCCAAATTCATCCTTTTTTGTTTTTTGCTTTTTTTTTTTTTTTTCTGAGAATTTCAGGAAATGAAGGTACAAATCACTTGTGGAGCCACTACTGTCCATATATGCATGTAGAAATTGTGGTCAACAGTTTCCTATTAGGGTTGGTAAGTTGGAACAGGTAACCAGTTTGAAGGGAGATTTCTCCACGGTATTCATTCAAGACGACAAACGAGAATATCAAACTCAAGTATATAACCAAAATTAGCATTTAAAAGTGAAACCAAAAAAAAAAAAGAAAAAGAAAAGAAAAGTATACATATACATATACATATACATATATATATATATATATATATCATTTATAAGAAGTGTGGTTGATCTAAATTCTTACTATACACATACAAAAAAAAAAAAAAAAAAAAAAAAAAAAATAGAGACAATCTTAAATGTCTCAATAAAGTATATATTACTATATTTCTTGCTTTGATACCCTTAAGATAAATGTCTTAATAAAAATATAAACACTTCAATTGCCTCAAGGTGAATTTTATGTATGAATAATTTGAATTTTTAAATTAAGATTTTTTGAGGGTTTTTTTTAATCTATTAAAGAATTTTCAATTGTCAAAATATGTATTTTTAAAGATATTTTTACATGCGCTGTAATAGAAGGTTAATGCCTTAATAGATATGTCTCAATAGCCCTTTTTTTCCGTAGTGATAGCAACATGAAGCAAAAAAAAAAAAAATGCTTCTAAAAATGAAAGGAAAAAAGAAAAGAAAAAGAAAAGTATACATATACATATATATATTATTTATATAAGAAGTGTGGTTCATCTAAATTCCTACTTCATACACTAAAAAAGAAAAAAGAAAAAAGAAATTATTAGGACTCTCTTTAACGCCTCAAAAAAGTATATATTAGGGTATTTCTTATTATGATGCACTTGATATAAATGTCTCAATAAAGATATATGCGCCTCAATAGCCTCTAGGCGAATTTTATGTATTAATAAAATTGAATTTTTTAATTGAAACTTTTTGAGGTATTTTTCTAATCTATTAAAGCATTTTTAATTGCCAAATATTTATTTTTAAAGACATTTTTTTTATATACATTGTGATAGAAGGTTTTAAAGAATTGTAATTTTAAATGTGGTAATAGATATGTCTCAATAGCCCTTTGTTTGTAGTGATCGAGAAAAACAGTGCTTCTAAAAGAAAAAATGTCTATTGTTTGACTACAAGTTTTTCTCCTACTGTCTAGGCTACTACATACGTTTAAATCTAGTGAAAATAATTATTTATAACTTTTTTTTTTTCGATTTTACGTCGCTTATTCTTTAGTGAACCTTTGTTACAAGTTGAACTATAGTAATATTTGAGATCTCAAAAATATTATTTCGAGTTTACAAATTATTTGATTAATTTGTAAGACGTATAAAGAGCACAAATGTGTTTCAATCACATGAAAATAAATCAAATATAATGCATTTTCATTTTAAAGATTGTTAATTTTTAATAGAACTTTAATTTGTTAGAAGTTGAACTAATACATGTGAGATCTCAAAAACCTTTACTTTTAAATTATAAATTATTTTAGAACATATCATATGCGTATAAAGTATAAATTCAGATGTTTCAACCATATGAAAATCAATCAAATATAATATTTTTTTGGTTTAAAAATCGTTCATTTTTTAATAGTTTAATAGAAATCTTTTACAAGTTGAATAAAAGAATTCTTGATTTTTTATAAAAATAAATTACTTTTAAATTACAAGTTATATGATTACTTTATAAGTTATACCAAACATAAATGTGTTTGGATTATGATGAGACTACTTTTAAACTACGTTTTAACTCTATAACCATTTTAGTTCTTTCCATTTTAAATTTGACTAAATTAAGGAAGAAAAACCCTAAAAAATTATGTCCAATTAGAGTTGCCAAACATTTTCTTACTCATTAATTTGTTTTCTATATTAAACTCTTAATTAGGTGAGACATTTAATTACAAGTTCGCATATATAGTTTTCTTCTATTCTTCCACATAATCGCCCTTCCTTGCTATTTATATGTGAACAGGAAATTTCCTCCTTAAATTAAGGCTGCGCCTCTTGCTCTTGAGGCCACAAAAAATTGAGTGATATTTTATTGAAAAAAAAAAAAAAAATCAAATTAACTAATAATACTATTTAGCATGTCCCATAGTGTTAATATGTTATATATAATTATTAGAAACAATTTTATTTTATGTTTTTTTTTTTTGTTAGACAAAACCATATTTAAAATCACTATTTTCATTAATTCAGATTCGATTCAAATCATACTCACAAAATCTAACTTTTGCTCATGTTAAAAATATTATGAGATAATTATAACATATTGATATTATATATAACATTATCTTTTAGATATTATTATCTGATAAATACTATCATTATCTTTGTATACATTACTATATTTACTATATATTTTCTAGATATAATGAATATCACGAAGATACTTGATAGGTTATATTTCTATTGTAACATCATTCTACATTGAAATACAGTTAAGTACATATAAACCTTAATTTTTCTAACAGTTCAGGAGTCGAACTCGCGTGATCTCACATATAATATTTACACACTTACTTATTTCAACTCAAGATATTGTGTTATCTTATGTATTAGTTACTTATATACAAAAACTAAAGAATAATTCATACGATAACTCAAAAGGGTAGTAATTAAGAAGCAAAAGAAAGAGATGAAAGCGATAGATGTTGAGGTCCTGCAAATCAAATAAATGAGAAGTTGACGTTCTTATAGGTATATATATATATATATATGCTTGCTTGTGCTATCAAATATCTATTTAAATTTCATTGTCGCGTGGTTTTTTTTGTCCCCCCCCCCCTTTGTTTTGTTTTAAATATTATTGAGGTAGACTTTAAGATATGTTAGATACCGATACTATCATATTATATTTTTTAGGTACCAATGTTTTGATGCCATATATTTATTTATAATTTATTGGGGGTTATAAGCATTAACCCTTGTTGTGGTCCTAATATGAAGTTGACAATAAAACTTATTACTTGTTTTATATAATTTCATAATGATGAGTAATTAAACCAATTTATAATTAAAACTGAGAAACTAAAATTGAGAATATATATATATATATGATAATATTCAAACTCTTAAACATCGTTTTTTATATATCTATAAACTTAGTTTAAATTATTATACATAAAAAGGCAAAATAAAAAGAAAAAAAGACAATGTTATAACGAATGTTAGGTCTAATGGAATGTTTCCCATTCGTGAATTTCTTACATCATTTTCTTGTTCTTCTTTCTTTGTTTCCTTTAAAATTTATGAGTAACCTAATAACAATCAGATCTTTTGTTGGATTCAATAAATACTAAGTATTTTATCCACTAATTACGTTGGAATGATACTGATTTCTCATACTAATTGATTCACGAGGTCATAATGATTTGTAAATTCTTGATTCATGACTTAAGAGAGTATATAACAAGTAAGCATGAACTTAATTATTTAAATTGTACTTTTGACTTAATTAAGGTTGAGATTCTGAGTTAATTAATAATTCAAATTACTTAGACTCATGAGTATATTTTATGACATTTCTATATATATACACTTACAATGTAGACAGAGTATCACATTTACCCTCACAAGTAAGTGTCAATCCTATGGTAAGAGTAAATTTCTTGTTCCACAAACTAGATAACCCTATAGTAAATGAGAGTAAAATATTTTCTTTCGATTCTCTAGATGTGTTAGATAATTTAGAGGCATTACATAAGACTGAGACTACAAAAATGTCTTCAAAAAGTTGAGCATTTGCCAATTATATGGTTAAAATATCTAAGTAATTTTAAAAATTTTGGATATAAGGACCAACTTAAAAAATTGTAAATAATTATAATAATATCAAATTCTCAAAATTTTAATATTTGAAACTTAATCTTTAAAAAATAAAATAATTATAAGATATGAAATATTTTCTTTCTCATTATAATATTGTAATGATTTTTGACATTATTTATCACAATAAAAAATGTTGGATTAAAAGGACATGATAGAAAATCTGGTGCACTTGGTTCTCCCTTTCTGTATACATATACTTCTCAGACGACACATACTAAAGAATTTCTCTTTAGGAAAAATATTGGATACACATTAATACTATTAATATTGTATGGATAACTGAAGACAGTTTAATTTCAAAATTATAATTCGAGCCTTATGTTAATAATTAACAAAACAATGTTATTTCAATAAAGTGATGAATTCACTTTTATAAATATATGTATAAATTATTGAATTGTTTGTTTTGTATTTTTAAATTCATTAAAAATAAATAAATTATATATTGAGACATATCTATTAAGGTATTTTAAAATTAATAGTCTTAAAAATCTTTTATTATTATTTATATAAAACTGTCTTTAAAAATAAATATTTAAATAATTAAATTAAAATGCTTTAATACATTTAAAAACATCTAAAAATTATTTTAATTTGAAAATAATTTAAAAACTCAATTTTATTGATACATAAATTACCACCGTAAACCTATTGAGATAGTTCGAGTTGAGACATTTATGTCAAAAGCGATAAAAAAAAAAAAAAATCCCTATAGGCCTTAATATAGACGCGTGATCTCCTAAGACATCTTCTAAAATATTGTTTAAAATATCGATATTATTAAAACACATATACGTTTAATTAATTTCAAAAACTAATGCTATTAACTTCTCTTAAATAAAATTTATTATTTTTTTAAAATAATAATTACTAAAATACTATTAATTTTTTAAGATTAACGTAAATTTTGTTTTTTAATGTTTTTATAAATTTTTTTGATGCGACTATAATTTTTATTTTTTATTTTTAAAAAAGTTATATATATTGACTTAATGAAAATTAAGGACATTAGTTTATGTTAATTAAATTGATACATATTTTAATTTTATTAGTATTAGATTTTTAAATTGAACAACTACCCTTAATCCTTATGTGATGTTTATGAAATGGTTCAATAAGTCAATCGTAACATCTCTTTCCATACGAAAAACTTAATTTAATAGAAAAAATATATATATATATATTTTTTATTATTATTATTATTATTATTTTAAAAGGAGATTTAACTTACATATATATATTTTGGTGTACAAAACAAAATGATATTTATATAAAATATTTTATTTATTTATTTTTATTTTTCTAATGAAACTAAAGGCAGGCACTTTAGAAGGTGACATATATAATACAATTACAACAAAGTTTGAGAATAAGGTGGTTGCTCAGTGGTGTCACTCTCCTTATTTAGGTACTTCATCTGTGTTCGAATTTCACAAGGGACGGACGACCTTGTATAAAATTTCAGCCACGTGTTGTAGTCTTGACAGTTCACACCCATAAATCCCTTTCAAATTAGTCAATAAAAAAACAAACAAAAACAAACTACGACAAAGTTTGGCACCCGAAGGGGTAGGGAAGCTAGAGACAGATACGTACACGACTGAGATTACTACTCATAACAAGGCTACACCATCAGTTGTGATTAGGGTACAGTTTCTTCCTTTAATATGATGTATATATATTATTTAATGATTATAACAAACATTTGGTATGATGGAAAATAATTTCTTTTTCCTTTTTTTTTTTAAAGAAATTAAAATAGAAGATCATTAGCAGAAACTGAGATAACATACAAAGGAAAATCAGAAATTCATTCTCGAAAAGTCAAAAGTATAAAGACCATGAGTCAAAAGGTTCTTTAATACTTCTTAATTTTGTTTTTCTAATAATATTCTTTTTATTATTTTAAAATATTTTACATTAGAAAAAGAGAAAATACTTTGAGCAATATTTTACGTTATAAAATATCACCAATATTTTACAGTATTATTATAAATATGCATATATGTTATTTAACATCGTGCAACTAATTAATATTTAATACTCAATAGATACAAATTATTTGTCCCATTGATCACTTAACATTAAATCAAAATATATTAATTTTCCAGTCATAAAAATAAAAAATGAATTAAATTATTTTGTTCCAAATATACAACTAATTATTCTAAAAAATTAGTTTTAAATATAATAATTATTCCATCCACCAAACTATTAATGCATATTCCCAAAAAAACTTAACTTATAGTTCTCCTTGAAAGTCAACATATATCTTCAATATAATTGACAATTTACATTCATTGAATGGAAAGAAATAAGGGTAAATGTGGAAGTAGATATTTAATAAATCGGGGGAAACATTGTCCTTATCAACAATCCCATGCTTCGATTTTTCTTTTATAAACATTATAAATTAAATACATCAACAACAAAAAAACAAAAAAAAATCTTGATCAAGGGGAAACTTATACCACTCAAAACTGTTGTTGCCCAATCCATCGGGGATCACTACAATAATACCATATGACTGGTGTTGTCGTTGAACAAAGTGAAGAATTTTAACAACCCCTCATTTGTTACAAGTAAGCGTCTTTTGAATCCTAAGCGATGGTTCACGAGTTCACCATTTGCAGCATGTAAGTACTGTATAAGAGTTAGAGTGAGACTTTCGTTTGAACAAGATTAAAGTCTATATGTGTAACACTAATTTAGATTGAATCTAAATTAATCAAAACAGTTACGTACTTTGAATACCGAACGGTCTAATCATTAGTGCATGCACAATTATAAATTAAATGAACTGCACGTATATATATATATATATATATATATATATATATGTTTCTTCTGCCAAAACCAAGCAAACTATATGATGGTTCACCATTGTTTTATAACCTTTAAAATATTTTGATTCGAGAATTTTAGTCACTTTTTTTTTTTTTTTTTTCCTTCTCTCTCTTTTGTCTTAATTAATTAGCCTATAATTTCTAAATATTATTCGCTTTCAACTTGTAATAAAGGATATATTTAGATAATTATTTAAAATTAAAAATTAAATTATATGAAAATGATATGATAATCCAATTGACTTAACTTCTTTTACATAAATATTTTTAGCTTGTTAACTGAAAGGTTATGAGTTTTACGTCATTTTATTTGAGAATGACCTTATATCGTATTTCAACTGAGTCCTACTAAATTAATCAATTAAAATATTCAATTAAAATAAAAATAAATTATACATATAAATTTTGGTGAGAAATTAAAATTAGTATATATATAATTCGAAAATGAAATTTTTTATAATTAAATATTAAAAATATTTATATATAATTGATACAATTGAAATTTACCAAATACATCTTAAAATACTTATATATATATATATATATATATATATTTAAAATTTAATTTATTTTAATTTTACGTAAGAATTAAGGAGATATTTAACCTTTTTTTTTTTTTTTTAAACTTGTCTATGATAAGCACGTGTTGAAGTTTCTTGATGATAAGTTTAGATTGAATATAACTACTTTGAGGATGCAAGGTACATTCATAATGTTCTAATTTATTTATTTATTTTTTAAAAAAGATTTCTTTTTTAAAATATTTTATGATATATAACATGATTCGAACTCACGATTTTTAATCATTATAGGTAAAATTACTATTATTAAAGTAATTATTTATTGTCTAATTTTCTAATTTATAATTGTAACATGAAAAAGAAAGACAGAAAAAAAAAAAAAAATTAATTAGAGAAACATATATTGGATTTGAGTCATGGTAGTTAAAAAAAGCCTCATAAAGGAGGAGAAAAAAAAAAAAACCTATGGTTGGATTGTCATGGTCAAACATTTAATATATAAAAAAAAAAGGAAAATCTTGATCAAGGAGAACCTTAGACCACACAAAAATGGTTGTTATACATTGGTGTTCACTGCAATAATACAATATGAGTGATGTTGTGGTTTAACAAACTGTAGAATTTCTCGAGAACAAGGTGATAGTTTAGTGGTATAGTTTTCTTTGTATAGGTGTTTAAGTCTTAAATTTAAATCTCACCGAGAACCATCATATGTCGAATTTCAGCTATTTATTACTATCTTGAGAATTTATCCTTATAATCTCCCCCAAATTAGAAAAAAGAGTATATAATTTTAACAATTTTCTTTTTTCTGGTATTAAATGTCCGAGGATTGTTAAGAAGGTATAATTTAGTTGGTAACAGTCTCACTTATGATCCAAGAGGTTATGAATTCGAGACATGACAAAGGCAAAATGCCTCAAATTTCAAAAAAAAAAAAAAAAAAAATGCCCGAGGATTGAAGAGTCTATTATTGCGTTGTCGACTGTTCCCGAAGGCGATGGACCATGCATTCAGAATCATAAATTAAATCAACTGCATGTACCTGTATTTTGCCAAGATCGAGGGAATTTATTATTCGGTGTGGCTCATCCTACTCCTCACAACACAACAATATTCAACTTGGATAGGACAAGCCACTTGCATTTAAACTAGGCCAAGAACTTCAATATTAAACATTTCTAGATTTTAATATTTATTTTTTCCCCTTCTCTCTCTTTCTTTTTTCTTTAATCATCGATCTTAGCCTAGAATTTCTCAAAAGTTTTTTCACTTTCACATTTTAATTAAGGATGTATTAATTTATATATATAAATTTGGATCAAAAAAATTTAAAATAATATATATATATATATATATATATACACATATTATAAATATGAATATAAAATTAATTATATTTAAATATAAAAATTATAATTGAAATTTATTTTTTAAATAATTAATATTTAGCACTTTCTATTTTAAGATTAATAGCGTTTTTCAAATTCTTCCGATGTCTCTTGGCTAATTAGTTTTCATTACTTATAGGTAATTAAAAAATTAAGTTGACTTTATTATGAGAGAAAACATAATTAAGTGACGCACGAGAGGTTGGTCGGAAACTAAGTCGGTTAGCAAATAGATCCTAAAATACTTCATATACTTAATTAGGTTTTTTAATTATCCCAAAAGTTATGTAAAATTTTACTTTAAAATAATTTAACTATTTGTGTATTTGATCTTTTTATAATAAGTTCATGTTTTTATCGAAATAAGGCAATTTTGATAATTATTATATCATATAAAGTTTATACATATATTTATTTAAAAAAAAAAAAAAAAGTGAGTAAATTTTGGTTCAAATTAAGAAACTAGATAGGTCCCTTTGAATTCAACCACTGAAAAGGAAATTTTCTTCTGAGAAAAGAATCATAACACAATATAATGGTTCTTCTTGATATTAATTATTTTAGGACAAGAGAAAAAGGACAAGAGATAAAAAAGGGAATCAACCTTTACATATATATGCCTAACATAGCGTATAGCAGATTATACATCTATAATGTCACAAATTCTTCTAATATTGTTTCACATTTGAGAAGGAAAAATTATCTTAACCACCATTGTTCCCGTTCACTTGATCCAAAACTACAGTACTCAAAGAACAATAGCTCCCGGTTGTTCTCCAACGTTAACCATGGCCGAAGGGAAAAATTATTCCGGCATAGGGGACAAGTTATCCGCCCATAACTAAGCCAAGAATCTAAGCAAACTCTGTGGAACAAATGCTCACATCTTAGCTCTCTCACTATATCACCTTCCTCAATATTACAAAGACAAATTGAACAGTGATCATGATGATCTTCATCATGAGTTGCTCTGGGTTGAGCTGAATCCGGCCGGCGGGAACACTTGTAGCGCTTTATTATCCCGGGCTCAGGGATCACGATGCTTCCCAACGTGTTCAACCTAGACGAGAAAAGGGATTGGCGAAGAAGGTAAGCAGAAGACCATTTCAGGTGATTAGCTATCAGCTGCATGTACAAGAAGACACGGCGAAGTAGGCTGCTCATGAGGAACAAGAATAGTAATAGTAAAGAGCAAAGAGTAGAAATTTTTCTCATGAGCATAATTTTATGGGAAAACCTTCGTACAAGTTTTGATGCATTGCAGACGATTTTATAGTAGTGGTGATTTGAGTCGTTTAGCACGTTTTTTTTATTTTTTTTGGAAAAAACATAGTACACGACAACCTTGTAATACAGTTAAGCATTTGACTAAGCACAGTGTGAATGCTACACGAGATCATAGGTTCTACACTCGCTGTAAGCGCCGTGTAAAAGTTAGGGTGAAATCTTATTTTTCGCAAGAATTGGACTTTGCGAGCGTAATCAAAATTAAATTCAAATTAGTCCAAATAGTAATTTTAGATACAAGTTGGTTTTTCTAAATTGAATTCAAATTAGTTAAAATAATAGTTTCGAATATAGAATAATCTTTAAAAAAAAAAAAAATTGTAAATACAATTTTCTTGATTTATTTTTAGGATCTATGTGGCATTAATTTTAGCCATTCGTGATAGATGCCGCTAGTGGACGTGCATAAAGAAAGCCGAAACTGATAATGAAACGCGGTATTCATCTGTTTCAAACATATTATATGTGGTCCATAACTATTTTTAAATATAATATATATTTTTTTTTTTTGAAGAAAAAATTAAATAATTTTCTAAAGGGACAATTTTTTTTTTTTTTTTTTTTTTTTAGGGCAAAATTTGTTTATTACATCATTTAGGACACTAATAAACTTCTTGTACATGCCCATTAACCTCAAAACTAAAATCAATATCCTTAATTACCAATGATTGATTGTGTAAATAATTAAGCATAGAATTTCTATTATTGATATAAATCCTATATTAATTAATTTCAAGAATATTTAATTAACGTAAATGACGTAGGTATCTATCAAATAAATTAGATACCCTTTCAGATAATATATACTAAATGTTTATTTATCTTTTCCAAAAGATGTCTGTTTAGACCCGAATATTTCTTCTATCTCAATCATGGTTCATTGAACCATAAAATAATTATCATTTTGAAAATGTTCCAACAATCTCCCTCTATTTTTGAAATAAATTTTATTTAATTTTGTAAATTGAATGCATAAATAAAGGTATCTTACGATTTGAACCTTCCTTCACTTATCGAAAAATCTATACAATATATCTAAATAATAAGGTAGTATATACTTTGAACTAAATGACACTTTATTGATAAATTGTATATGCAATCACACATAAAAAATTTTGTCCGTGTTGTTCATAAGTGAATAGAATAAAGATTTTGAATTCTTGAAGCGACTAAACTTCACACTCATATCGGTGAATTTATCTCAAGTGCCCCTGCATCTATAGTAGTTTGACAAAATCTCTCTCTTAGAGAAGTTGTGCTATAGATTCATTAAGTTTTTAAAATTCATCCTACTCTCAATGCAGGTACTAAGCATTAAATAACTTTGGGATAGAAGAAAAATATTAATTTAATGCTTGCAATCATTCTAATGACGTACTTTACTCTTTGAACTTGATACTTGGTATAATACTAGTGTCTAGAAGAGGTTTTGTCATCGACAAGTTATCATAATTGGCTTTAAACCTATCCCTTTTGATGTTTTATTTACTACTTCCCTTCTTAAGACTTTAGTAAATGGATCTGCTAGATTATTGCTTGAACACAAGTAATATGTTGTTATTACACCATTAGATATCAAATTTTTAACATAACTATCTCTAGGTCTACTATGTTGTGATTTTCCATTGTAAACTTGACTATAGGCTCTTGATAGTGTTGCCTCACTATTAGAATGTATAGAAATTGATTCTATCAGTTTAGGCCATAATGAAATGTCATAAAATAAGTTACGTAACCATTCAACTTCTTTACTTAAGAGTTATAAATTCAATAGCCACAATTGAATCTGTAATGCAAGTTTATTTCTTGGAACCCTAAGAAATAGCTCCACCTCCAATCATATAGATCCAACTACTAGTACTGATATAGTATTCATGACTTGTAACCAAACTTGTATTAGAATATCCTTCTAATACTAAAGGATAACAACTATATTTAATTCCATAATTTATGATTTTCTTGAGATATTTCAATATTCTTTTATTTGACAACATGCAAATGCACATCACTTGGATTACTCGTGTATCTACTTAACTTTCCAACAACATAAGCAATGCCTAGTCTTGTACAAGTCATGACATACATTAGACAACCAATTACTTTGGCATATTCCAATTGTGATATTGGTCTTCCTTTGTTCTTCGTTAATTTAATACTTGGATCAAATGATGTTGAGATAGGAATACAATCATAGTGATTGAATTTCTTCAAAAAAAATTCAGTATAATGAGATTGTTTTAGAATTATACCATTTTCATCTCTTATAATTCTAATTCCAAGTGTAACATGCCTCATTCATATCTGTTATCGTAAAATTGCTAGAAAAAAAATTCTTGGTATTTTTGTCTTGTTCTAAATCAGTATCAAAAATCAACATATCGTCAACATATAGACATATAATAACCCCTTGACCATCATTAAACTTGCCATACACACATTTATCAGACTGATTAATTTTAAGACTACTATTTGGTTAAATTTTGAGCCATTGCTTAGTTGTCTGCTTTAGGCCATATAAAGAATTCACAAGTTTACATAATTTTCTTTTCTAGGAAGTATAAACTCTTCAGGTTGTTTAATATAAACTTCTTTCTCTAATTCTCCATTTAAGAATGTTGTTTTTACATTCATCTAGTGAATTACCAACTTATGAACAAAAGCTAAAGCTATTAAAACTTCAATAGTTGTAATTATTCTTGCCATAAGAGAATTGAATATGTATCGAAATTATCAATACCTTGCTTTTGTGTAAAACCGTTTACTACTAATCAAAGCCATAAATTTGTCAATAGTTCCATCAACTTTCATTTTCTTCTTAAATATCCACTTGCAGTCTATTAGTTTCAATTCTGATGGAAGATCAACGAATTTCCAATTTTGATTTCCCATAATTGAATCAATTTCTCCATTAAATACTTCCTTTCTAGAAGGCTCCATTTTGTGATTTCATAGCTTCCTCAAATGTCTGAGGATCACCTTCCATGTTATAACAAAATGATATTTGGTTACTAATCAAATTTCTTGTCTCTCCTACCAAAAAGACGAAGAAGTCAAGACCAAAGTCTTTTGCTTTTTGGGTCGTTTACTTCTTCGAAGATTTATAAAATCTCCTTTATATATGTCCACAATATTGTTATCTTTATTTAAATTTAAATTGTGAATAGCCTAAAAAGATACATTTAATTCCTCTTTCTCTAAATTTCTTTCTTTTGGGTTTTGGTACCTTAACTATTTCCCCACAATTCCAAACTCTTAAATAGTTTAGATTCGATTTTCTTTTATTCTAGAATTTATAATTAATTATTTTATTAGGAACTCTATTCAATATATGAAAAGCTGTAAGTAAAGCTTCACCCCCTAAGTCTTGACTTAAACTAGAATTAGACATCATATAATTAACGATTTCTATTAATACATAATTTTTACATTCAACTCTATCGTTTTGTTTTGGTCTATATAGTGATGTAGTTTCATGTTTTATTCCTATAGTCTCAAAAAATAAAGGATTGTAATATTCTCCTCCTCTATCTGTCATTAGACATTTAATAAATTTTTCATAGTGTAATTCTTTTCACTTTTTTTAAATTGTAAATTTATCTAAAAGCCTCATCTTTAGAATACATTAGATAAACTTAACAAAATCTACTATAATCATCTATAAAAGTGGTAAAATATTTCTTCCTACCTAAAGTATGAGTACTATGTAAATCACATATATTACTGTGAATTAATTCCAATAAATCCAACGACCTTTCCTCGTTTTTTTTTTTTTTAGCATACAAGTACTGCTTTTTTCATAAATTTTATTAACATATAGAATTAAATTAAGACTATATTCATGATTCTTTTGAAATTCACATATCCTAGCCTATTATGCCACAAACTAGAAGACTTAACAATATAAGCAGAATCAATAATATTATTATTGGTATTCAATTTGAATGTACCATTACAATAATAACCCTTACCAACAAATAATATTCCCCTTTTGATATTACAAATTTATCAGCTTCAAAAACCACTTTAAAGCCAAATTTGTTCAAATACTTCCATAAATTAAATTACTCCTAACTTCTAGAACATAAAATACAATTGTTAAAGTCAACGTTTTTCTAAAAGTAAATTCAACTTCTACGTTCCCAATTCCCAAAACTAGGGCTGTAGTAGAATTTCCCATATATATAACAGTATCATCAGAAACTTGTTTCATTATCTTGAACATGGCTTTATCTTTGCACACATGGTGTGTAGCATGAGGATCCACCTACTAGGACATGTCATCTTCAAGAAGATTCACTTGAGAAATCATGACAGTTAATTCTTATTCTTGGCATTTGAGGAAAAACCATTGTCTTTCTTTTCACTCTCTTTCTTCTTCTTATAATGATGACAATTTACCTAAACTTGTGTCTCTTAAAATATCTTTCCTAAAAATATTTTCCTAATTTATAATAGTAAGAGCATTTCTTTCTCCATATATCTTTTCTATATAAAAGACTTTCTTACTTAAAGATATTTTATCTCTAAGACTTGCTTTCATTGGAAAAGCACTCAATTTTCAAAATATCTAGCTTAGAGCTATGCTTTTTTTATAAATAAAGCCCTCAAAAGAGGTAGAGGAGGTGGAACATTTTTTCTATTTTACTATGTATTCCATTTGATTATGAGGAACTCTCCAAGAAAGCTCTCCTCTCTCTCTACCGTCTAAAGAGCATTGGTTTTCATCCGGATTTTTATCCATATAACCTTAAGTGAAGCAGCATTGATCTACATTGTCATATATGGAGAAGCCTTGATCCACGACTGGAGTTGAACATTTTCTTCATTAATCTTTATCAACTTCGGAAGGATCTTATTGTATTTGATCCCCCCCCCCTCCCCCCCGCCCTCACATCAAGCATTTTCCCTCATATCTTTGGTTTGTACAATTGGTGATCTCTGAAATGAGCAAGATTTTCAAAATGAATATGAAGGTAGCATGTTTCAAGATGAAGATGCAACTAGCTTTTGAGTTTTACAGTTCACCTTAATCATGTTACTCATAACTATGTTGAATTTTATGCAGTTTTGATGTGGTAAAAACTTGATACCACGTGAGAGAATATATTTACCTTAATAATAAATATCTGTTTCCCGAGTGAAGAGGGGCTTTACCCCCGTTTTGACCTCCGATGATAAAGTTAGTATCGGGAAGAAAA
>JAXGGT010000001.1:9652675-9667833 GCA_035583425.1 Marsdenia floribunda
AAATGAGTGATTATATATTATCATAACAAATTTTTAATCCATTTCTTCATTGAGCTATTTCTCTGTGTTTTTGACTGTTGAAGATAGAATATTTATGATATTCTGTTTGTGATAATAAATGTAGTAGTTCCAATTTGAAAGTTTTTATGAACAAAATCACTAATTCCAGCATTGACAAAAATTTTCAGTTCCAAATCAATCCATATGGCAAGGCCAAGAAAATGGCAGAAGATATCATCCTATACTTCTCAAAGACTTCTGACATGGCTGTAATGATCCTAAGGTTTGTGATATGTGCTTCTCTGTGTCAAACCCTACTCATCATGTTATGCAAAACCAAGTTTCATAGTGTGTGTATATATATCATGGAGCAAGGATTAACATGTTGTTGCACCTTGATGGTAGTTGATTGCATAAGTTGTTAAGATTTCCAGTGTTGTTGTAAACCTGATTATGATGTAATAATATTCAGGTACTTCAATGTAATTGGTTCTGATCCAGAAGGAAGGTTGGGAGAGGCCCCTTGACCAGAATTGCGCGAGGAGGGCCAGATATCTGGCGCTTGTTTTGATGCTGCACAAGGGATCATTCCTGGATTAAAAGGTACTGAATTTTACTGAATTTCACTTAATTCAGGAATTTAGTAGAAATTTTACTTAATTCAGTTGGTTTGTACTGTGTCTTCTGCTGATTTTTATTTTGTTTGTACCAAAATTTTTTTGTTTATATAATTGCCACACATATCACAAAAGAACATTCATCCCTTCGATGCACATGGACATTTTACTTGTTCCCCTGTGTTTTTGGTTAATTATGCATTGCTATTGGATGCATTAATATGATTTTTCTTCTTTCTCTCTCTCTCTCTATATATATATATATATTAGGGGGTTGATTACTTGAAGTATGACAATTGCATCAACAACAACATCAGTCCAAAGGATAGGTATCCAGTAATGGGCAAAGCACTTCTCAATTCAGGAAGATCAATTTTCTACTCTTTATGTGAATGGTTAGTCCATTTAGAATAAATAAATATATATATATATATATATATTAATTATTTGATTGTTTTGAAATAGTTAAACCAGATAAAATGTATGTTTATATGATGATGATGATGATGATGGGATCCACTGCAGGGGGGACCAGGATCCAGCAACATGGGCAAAATCTATTGGAAACAGTTGGAGAACAACTGGTGACATCCAAGGTAATTGGAGTAGGTAATAATTTAATGAATAATTAACTAATTGAGGAAAATTAATCGTTTTAGTATTTATATTATTATCGCTTATTTTTATTTTTTGTCTAATTGAATTCCTTTTTTTTTTTTTTTTTTTTTTTTATTTAAAAAAAAAAAATTTACTGAAAGTTTTGCATATTGAATGGGGACTGGTAAAACTTGGGTCTATGGTAGAATATACCTTTTAATCTTTTTTAGTGAACCCCTCGGTATTATAGGAGATGATGAATTTGGCTTTCATGAAAGCTAATTGTACAAGTATTATAATTATTCTTATTCTAGCTTTTGTTTTGTTTTGTTTTGTTTTCTCCCTTTTTTTAAATATTTTTATTGTCTTGTACAACTAGTCATTGTGAGAGGATTATTACTGTGTTCGTAGGATTGCATCAGAGGACTTTCTTTTGATGCCAGCAGACACGAGAAAAACATTGGTTGGTATATGATGGTATTATCATGCATGTTTGATTTGCTGCAAATCTTGCTTGGTTGTGGATCAGGAATGCGGAATTTTGATCGGGTCACAAGGCAGTTTAGGTGACAGTTAAAACTGTTCCAAATTGATTTTAACAGAAAGCTCCATCAGAATTCACAAGCCATTGATCATGCTGGTAGAGGATCTTCTGTTCTAATAATGTCCAATTTGTGATGATGTTACAAGAAGAGATCTTATTTTCTGTGTGTATCTGCTGAAATTCCTTTCCTTCCCTCCCCACCGCCACCAAAACAGAAAAAGTGGGCAAAAGAACCAGTCTTCCCTCCTCCAGTATCGACTATGTATTTTCAATGGTGGACATATTTTTGTTGAACTTAGAGGTGTTGCTTTATGTTAATGGGCAAACTATTTCAGTTTGTAGACTTCTACGTCATGCTTAAGGAAAATACTGAGGTATCCTGTTCTTTCATAATTTTGTTTGGTAATTTTCTAAAGTCTTTTAGATGTAGTTCTTTTTTTCTTATGAATTAGAAAGCTTATTTATATTGAATTAGAATCATATATTTTCTATTTAAATACATTAGATATTGTACGGATAAAATTAAAATTTTAATTTCTTTTAAAAAATTAAAAAATAATGGCCCATTTAATATATGACGTTTTTAATAAATAAGATTTTTTTTTTAATTTTTTTTTATTTAAAAAGGAATGTATACGATGGTCTCTCAACCATCGTATATAGTCAGAGTATATACGACGGTCTTATAGCAGTCATATATAGTAAGAATATACACGACGGTTCTATAGCAATCGTATATAGTAAGAGTATATACGACGGTCCTTCAACCGTCGTATATAGTTGAATTTTATACGACGGTCCCTTAGCCGTCGTATATAATAAAAGTATATGTGACGGTCTTAAAATCTTCGTAAATTAATAGTCGTATAAAGCAAATACGACGATTATTGAGCTGTCGTATATTTTTAGCGACCCTCATTTTCACGACGGATCAAAAATCGACATTGAACACTCGTATATAATATATACGACACCTTTTACACTATATACGACTGTTCTTATTTTTAGTAGTGCATAATACTAAATTATTAATGTTTACTAAAGATGAATTATGATAATTATTTTGATAAACACAACATTGAATGAAAATGAATAAATATTCACCGTGCTATATATTTTATGAATATATATATATATATATATATATAATCATACCAATCATAGTAATTATTTATTTTTTTGTAAAAGTAAAACATAAAAAGTATTTAACACATACTTTATTTTTTATTTTACAAATTTTATTTAAGTAATTTTCATTAAAAATTTAACTAAGAAAAGAATAAAAATTTTATGAGAATAATATATTGTAATACCAGACCCAAGTTAGAGACAATTAAGAAATTTTAATACTTTTATTAATTACTAAGGGTTATGAATTACATAATTATTAGTATTTATCAATAAGTTATTTTATCTAATAAGTAGTCTCATTGATATTAGGCTTTAATATTTACTAGTTATCTTTTCAAGAAAATTTTATTGAAGAATATTAACAAAGTAAGTCAATTCTTCGATTTCTTTTAAGTTTAAATTTAGTTTATTAGAGAAAACTTAAATTGATTTATGATAATTAAGTTGGAATTCAAAGATCGAATAGGCGAGATTTTAGACTTTGATTGGAGATTATAGATGTGAGTAAATAGGATATTTCGATTTTCTATTTTCTTGATAAATTCTTGTTTTTGTTTCTCTCTAAATGAATTGATTTGTTTTTTATATCCCTGTTTCTTCGAATCGTAAAAGGTGAGTAAATGAGATATTTTGATTTTCTTCTTGATTTCTATTTTCTTGATAAAATTCTTTGAATTCTTATTTATTTTGTTTCATTAGATTGAGTTTTCAATTCTTGATTTTGCTTCTTGATGAAATTCTTTGAATTCTTATTTCTTTTATTTCATCATATTGAGTTTCAATTATTGATTTTTGTTTCTTGATAAAATTATTTGAATTCTTGTTTTTTTCGTTTTATCAAATTGAGTTTTCAATTCCTGATTTTTGTTTCCTGATAAAATTCTTTGAATTCTTATTTTTTTTATTTCATCAAATTAAGTTTTGAATTCTTGAATTTTGATGATGATGGAGACTTTACCCATGATCATTTTTATTATTATTTTCATTAAAATATTATTTACAAGATTTTTTCAAAAATAAAGCGAACTCTTCTCAATTTTTATCTTTCCTATTTAATCAATATTTCTTGAAACTTTTATGTTATTTTATTAGTTTTAAAATTTCTTTTAAAGTTAGTTAAAATATTTTCCTTTTTATTCCTTTCTTCAAAGATTTATTTCATGAAAATTTTTATTAGCCTTCTGAAAATTTTTAGCTTCCTAAAGATTTTCACAAAAGAATTATGTTTTCTTTATTTTCGAAGAAATTTTTTTTAAAAAAAATTATTTAAGCATCTCTCAAAAATATATAAGTTTTTGGCTCAAGTCTTTTAGAAATTAGTTGGGGAACATATTTCAAATTATAAGTTTTGAACCCAAGAGCATGGTGAAAAAGCTCATACTTTTATAAGTTCTGGTTGTCCTAGCGGGAGTACAGCTAAGGCCAAATTTGGTTAAACCAATGAGTGACTATACTTGCTTGAGCCTACTTAAAAAGAAGAGTTATTTGAATTTGATATGTTCTCTATTTGATTAAAAAAGCTTTGTTATGGGAAAGTTTATTTTGATCAAATGACTTTTTGAAAACATGATTTTTGACTTTACCTTTGTTTTTTGATATTTTGAAAGACAAGGAAAAGAGAGATATTATGTTTATTCATTGGGTCTCTAACCCACTTCCTTCCCTTTATTTCTCCTTTTTGTAGATATTAGTAATGATGAGTAAAAGAATAAGTGGGGATCTCAATTCTCGTGATTAGATTAGATGTTATTTTGGGTTTCATAATTATCCTTTTTTGAAGATTATTTTTGTTTTCAAATAAATTTTGGGATTGTACCCCTAACTCTGGTTCAAAATTTCTCTGAGATATTATAGTTTTGATGTTATTTTTGAAATTTATTTTGGAATTATTTGTTGTATTAAGGATTCAGATTTTTTTTTCGTTCTATACTTAGGGTAAAATTTTTTATTGATTTGAGAAAGAGACCTTGTGCTCTTGGAGGAAACCTTGAAGGTACGGTCATGTTGCACCTCGATTTCGGGGCGTAACATATACCATGACAAATTCCCATTAGAATCCCCTATTTCCGATAAGGATTAAGACAGGATGTAATAGTTATTCACCATAGGGGCAGGGACAAGGATGGGAAATACATGCAGGAATTAGGGATGAAATGATGAAGGACTTCCGCAAATGCTCAACGCCATTGCCATTCCTATAACCTCTTCTTCATCTCGATCCTTTGATTGATTTGATTTCTCTCAAGGCCTCGAACTTGATCTTGGAATAAATTTGATTCTTCCAGTAGTCTTGGACTTGATCTCTCAATGGATTTCACTTAGAAGACCGCTTGAGGCTTAACTTGATTCGTCAATTAGTATTTGATATCTTCAAGGGTCTTTGGATTTCATCCTGGAATAGATTTGACTTTGAGGGCCTCGAGACTTGATCTTGAAAGGAAGATGCATTAGAGCTTCGATGCTCTCAATACAATTTTTACCTATGTCCTTTGAGGAATGAAAGAGGCAGATCTTTATAGTTTCTAAACATGAGCAACTCCTTTGAATACTCCTCTTACCCTTCTATTCACATATGAAGAAGTAACCAAGTGAACGAATTTAATTAGTTAAAAACTTCTCGATGGTGATGTTGCACTATCTCACTAGTCGAGACACTCTTTTAACTTTCATTTGTTAATTCTTTTTTTATTATTGACACATGTCGAGTTATCATTATTTTCTTCATAATTAATTGAATGAAAATTTATTATCCATTCAATTAGTTTAAATAATATCCAGTGAATTTTAGTGTATAAATTGTCATCTTCAAACTTCTATATGGGCCAATTTGAAATTGTTATGAGAATAAATTTCTAGGCAAATTGGTAAATTTAGTCCCTTAACTTATATAATTTTTGTAATTTCATCTATATTTAAAAATTGGGCAAATTTCATCCCTTATGTTAATAATTTTGGTAAATTTCATCATTTTATTAATTTGAGTGACGATCAATGTAATCAATTTTTACAATTTTATTTTATTTTTTTTAAACAAAAGGTAGAAATAAAAATCTTCAATGGATACATATACTTTATTTTTAAAAAAATAAAATTAAATTGTAAAAATTGATTGTATTGACCTTCACTTAAATTGATAAAAGGATAAAATTTGCAAAAGTTATTAACATAAGAATTGAAATTTACCAAAAATTTTAAATAGGGATAAAATTACAAAAATTATATAAGTTAAAAGACCAAATTTACCAATTTACCTAAATTTCTATTTATTTCTATCATATTTTATTTGATTACTCAAATTTAAATACGTGTGGTATAAGATAAAGATTCTCTCTCTTTTTCTTTTTCTTTTTATAAAAAATCACATTTCAATCAAATTAAAACAAAAGATAGAATTTTTTAAAAAAATAAATATTTAAATCAAATTATATATTTGTATATGATTCATAAAAAATATATTTTTCAATAAATAAAAATTTAAATCAAATTATATATTGAATTTGACTGGATTTGTAGGGGGAAAAAATATATTTGGAGGAATCATAATCATCCTCAAGAACATCATCAACTTTAAGGAATCCTCACCATCTTGGACAACGTCAACTTGAATGAATCACTGCCCCATTTACCCACATCAAGTCATACGAGTAAACAACATCATCTACGACTGCGACTTAACATCTTGGCTAATTTGGAGGAGTCAATCAAAATCTTTTTCAACCATCTTCACAAATATTTGGCATTCCTATGCACCATTGAAGAGGTCAAATTTGATTTTCTTATGGAAAATTCCAAGGTTAAAGCTTTTATGAATTGATTTTGAAATTTTAATTTCATATAAATTGATTTATTATCTATTTTCGATTTCTCAAATTGATCATTTCAATCAAAATTAGTAAAAATCCAATCACATACTCATTTAATTAAAATGGTATTTTAATCATTTTAGAATAAATTATATTTATCTATATATTAAATATATAGTATTACATTAAAAAAAAAAAACAAAAACAAAAACAAAGCCAAAAAAAAAAAAAAGAAAAAAGAAAGAATGGAAGAAACATTCAAAAGAAGCCAACCTATATTCTATACTTTTATTTTTACAGTATTAAATCCTACAACTATATACGATTACTAACTTTATCTTTTGACTAATTGTTTTAAGGAAAATTCTTGATTTTAATCCTGTAACTATTTAAGTTTCCTAAACTTGGTCCTAAATCCTTAAAAATACCTAACTAGATCCTATAACTATTTTCAAATTCTGAAGTAGGTCCTTCCGGCCAAAATCCTCCCCTTTTTCGGCACTCCCAATCACATGAGATACACATGCCATCTTTTTTTAGGGCATTTTTGATAATCTCTTCCATCCTTCAAAAAAAAAATTAATTATAAACTAAATCCCCATTATAATGAAGTAAAGAAAGAAAGAAGAAGAAATTTCAGTGGTGGAGAATTAGTTTATAAATTTTTTTTGAGAGATAGAAGAAATTACCGAAAATGCCCTAAAAAAAGAAGGTATGTGTATTTTACATGATTAGAAATGCTGGAAAAGGGAAAAATTTTGCCCGATATGACCTATTTCAAAATTTGAAAATAGTTATAGTATCTAGTTAGATATTTTTAAAGATTTAGGACCAAATTCAGAAAACCTAAATAGTTATAGGACTAAAATCATGAATTTTCCTTGTTTTAAATAATCCGACTATTTTGGTTATTTATTCATCAACTGATGGCAGTGGATTAAAGTTGCCTATACTAGCACTTGTCTTTTAGAGCAGAAGAATAAAAGAATGTAGCTTCGCTACAGCTTGTATAATATAACAAATTCACTTCTTCTAAATTTTACACAGTACGTTCTTTTCTTTTTTTTTTTTTTTTTTCCCCTTCCCATATAGACAAGAAAAGCTATCTGTGAGTGGGATCAAATCTTTGCAGAAGTTGTAACTTATGCAGGCATTCTCCTTATTTCTACAAGTTCACAGGCTCCAATTATTGAAGATACACAAAAGCACATTATGAAAGAGGAGATTCCTCAACAACATTGATCTAGTTCTTTGCAAGAGAAACAGCAACATCACAAAGAAATATCATTCATAAACCACAATGCTAGTTCAGCTACTCTTGCAAAATGGAATACGAGAAAGTTAATTGGAATATGACAATGAATAATTGAACTAAAATATAGAAATAATATAAGCATAGACAAAAACATAAACTGACACTTTACCAGTTTCATTTTCAGCACCAGGGCCACTTGGCATCTCTCCATGTGAAGCAACGATTTTTCACGTCTAGTTCAGCTTCATGATTACCAATTCCATTAACTTGCTGGTGGCTACCTTTATTTGGTTCGGATGACTGGCAGCACTGCAACTTTCTATCATGCAGTAAAGCTTCATCCCTGTAAGCTGGGCTGTGATATCTTGGGTGCTCAATAAAAGGAACATTCTTCCACCAGAGTTTGAGAGCCTATTATTGAAATCAAGGAGAAGAATAATGGATCTTTCAAGAGGGAAAAATCTTGCACTACATTTTACAGGAACGTGAATTATATATAGGAAGGGGAAAAAAAAAAACCCAAAAAAAAAAAAAAAAGGGCAAACAGATTTTCTCATTACACAGCCTACACAAGTAAGAGATGCCCTGGAACAAACTAAATCAAAAAACATCCACGGGGACAAAATTATCAAGAGTAATGGCCATTCTTTACAAACAAGCAATACAAGCACGTAAGGATAGATTGACCGAGTGTGCTACTATAATTTCAGAATCACTATTATGTTCAAGTATGTTATGATACGAAAAAGCTAATCAATGTTTTATACAATCATATATTATCATACCATACCATGTAGGATAAACAAGTTAAGACCATTTATGTGGTAGGTAAAAGCTTTATAGAACATACATGCCAATATATCCATAGTGCAACCTTATGGGGCATTAACCAGAAGAACCATGCTTGATCCCCTGCAATCTGGGAGGGTACTCTTTTTGCTGTCACTGATGCTGTGAAATAGTTGCCAAGCTCAGGATGCTGTACCGAAATTACTACTGAGAGATTAGCACCTGGAACACTTGCTTTAATACTCCAGTTCCCCAACATGTCCTGGGATTAAATATAAAATTCTATTTAATAAGCAAAAAAAAATCAAAACCTGATTAGATCAGTACAGTGCAGTGCAAATGGAAACCACAGTTTAAAGAATGTTCCCAACCATCTTGTGCAGATCATAATTTCTGGTTATCAATATCTAAAAGGGCACTCATTTTTATAGTTACTAGGTTATTACAAACAAAATAAATTACATAATGTTATCAAATTTTGTCTGGGCATCATTATCTAGAGCAGTGATACATTTTTTGTATGTTTTTCATACTTTCTCCTTTGCTTTCTCTGCACGCCATCGACCAAGAAAATTAAAATGGATTTAGTAACAACATACCATAAAAGGACTGACATGAAGTGGTTTTGCCACTAAATCAGAGTTGGGATCAAACAGAAATAAGACTCTTTCACCCCATGGGGTGTTGGTAACCTGAAACAAGAAAGAGATGATAGTCAGCCAATGCTCAGTGATTGAGTTATTTATCAGATACTGATATTTTTGAAAATTCCCCCATTGCTACCCCACTCCCAATAAAGATCTCTCCAACAACTTCAGATTGTTAGAAACAGACAACCATATTAATTCATCTTTCTGTTCTTCTATGTCCATAAAATATGGTAAGTGAATCCTCCATTTGATTCTGTCAAGTAGACGAACAAACCCGCATGGCCCTCCTAGTCAGTTTACAGACAACTTCAACCTATAAACTAGAACTAAAGCTATGAACTCATTTCCCATATAAAATAACCATAAAATAAAAATTTTAAAAAATAAATAAATATATAGAAGAAGAAGAAAAGAAAGAAAGATCCAAATTAGTGCTGAAACCTTGATTTGTCTACGACTTGGATTTTGAACAATGATCACAGAAATTAGAAAGAGATAAGCTTCTATCTTCATGGATGTCCATATAAATTTAACAACTTTCATTAGCATTCAGCAGACAAAGAACAGAGGATTAGAAGAAAACACATTTTGCTAAAGTTGCTAGACCTCTAACATCAAGATCACAAACAAACAATTTATGGACCTAATCTACTTGTAAAAGATATTAACAAACCTTTCTCTAGATGTTTTTCTTTCACATGAACACACAAAAAAAAAAAAAAAAAAAAAAGAAACCTAAGAAATTTTACCGCTGTAACAGATAGTTTCTGGAAATAATGTAGATATGCCAAGTTAACCACACATTGTATAAATCAGATAACCAAATTAGCCAATCATAATAGTTATATACCACCTGAAAACTGTTGGGGGCACAAGATTCACTCTACATTGAAACAAAAAGCTAAAAGTGCAAGTAACCTCATCAAACTGCAAATCATCTCTCAATAAAAAAAATTTATTACCACCAGCACAAGGCCAAGTCATTATTTATATATATCTTAAAATCCAAGTCAGTAGTAAAGATTAAAATATCTTTTGTATAAAATAAAATCAATAACTTATTAAGTAAATAATGATATGTTGCCATAAAACTGAAGTTACACTTGATAAGGATGCTCTATATCTGCTTCTTGCTCCAGAGAAAATTGATACTCTCATGCTCCCACTCCTGTACCATAGAATGATTACCTAATTTCGATGCTAAACATGTTTTTAAGCATGATTCAGAAATTTTAACTTCTAAGTAATGTTTCTTAACATAGTCAACATATATTGAATTTCTTTAGAGATTTATCAGATGGGTTTCTCTATCATTATGTCTTTAACAAACATGATGACATTAATACCCAATGAAAGAATCATATCAACCTAAAGGGAGCTCTTCTCCAAGAGATATTTCAACATATTTTGGACCAATAAAAATAAAAGAAGAAAAAAATCCCACAGCATAGATTGCTGAAGGAGAAGAAAAATTTGACTGAATTGAAGATACACCAAATTTGGCTGCATTTGCTCAATACATTGATGTTTCTTTTATCCCCAAACTTCAATGTGGTCAGTTGTTAATTGGGATCAGGAAGACTATTTTCACACTTGTTTTGACCCCTACATTTGGTTTTAGCCATTTCACCTACTTTCTTGATTTAATAATAATAATAATAAAAATAAAAAATTCTCTTGCTTTTCATCTTAGACCAACCTTGGGCTTTGCTTTCAGGTCAAGTAAAAAATGTCCTGTAAGACAGTAATTTGAAAGGCACCTATAGAAGTGCTCCATGCCAACTTATGTTCCACCATAATCAGAAGAACAAGTCTTTCAACAATAAAAAGAGTTCAGGTAAAGAGAAAAAAATGAAGTATAATACCCTACCAAATATACTTTTCATAATCAAATTTTCAACCCTAAGTTTAGGGTATCATAAAATTAGTATAGTGTTCTTTGTTTTTTTTTTTTTTTTTTTTTCTTTTCCTTTTTCAGGAGCAAATATTGATTATAATAAGTATTCACTTAGTAGTCTCGAAAAAATCTGCTGATAAAAGTCTTCCACAAGATATGTCAAACTAATTCATCCACTATAAGTTGGGTCTCTGAGATGATTCATAAGTTGATAGCATACTTCCAATGAAGCACTATATGTATTTTGGATCTCTGAGATGATTCATAGGTTAATAGTAAACTACAAATATATAACCTTTTAATGATAATTAGGGGAATAAAAACACAATATAGAGTAGTTTTACATTATTTGGTTGTTTCTCTGTTAGCTTTTGTAAATAGTTAAATATTCTTATGGATAATCATTCTAAAGTCAAACTAAGATGCCAATCCATATGAAAATATGATAATTGGAGACCATCAGTTTCAATTAGCCTAGAAATATGAGCACTGATATCAGATGTTGCCAAGATTTAAAAGGAAATTCAATAAATCCATCTTCTTTTCACTCTATATTTAATTTGGGCAGGAATGAAGCGTGAAGGCGAATGAAGCACCACTTTGTTAAATAAATATCAGACCATCATTGCTTTACTCTTATCATATTTCTTCTTCGCAGTGTTCTCTTTTTCATTTGCTTTGCAACAGATTGCTGTCAATTCAAAGAGATATTCATAACCATAGCTTAAATACTAAGCTACTACTTAAATGTCTTTATAAAATATGAAAAAATGGGAAAACATACCATATACTAGAATTCATCTCTAATTGTTGGCAATATCCACTTGTAGCTATCAAAGTAATTACCTATAGAATCTAGAAGGAACTCTATTTTCTACTGCCAAAGCATCAAAGCTACAATGTGTGGAATGCAGGGAAGTGAGGGATATTAAGATATAAAACAATGCATATTATATGTGGCCTAATATTCTACTAGCATAAGAGGAGAAAAGTTTATGGACCCTGAATAAATTATTTGTGGATTTTCAATATCATAATTCCAAAGAGCTTCACAAAGGCATTGTCCTTCACTTTTACTGCACTCTTCAGTATAGAATTATTCCAAAATATCTGGTTTCTCTAGTACTTAAGGGGTGAGAATCACTACTGTGTAACAGAAAGAAAACCACATTATTCATATATAAACGATTTCTAGAAAAACTCAATTATTGCAAGGCTGTTTTTGAGTTAAAATTTGTATAAATTGTGAATCGGGTAGGAAACCTTGCTCTTTATTCTAGAAGAAGAGGATAAGGCAAGAAGCAAAGAAAATATGGAAAACCATAGGTTTCAAGACAGCATCAAACCCAAGACTTAAGGCTCTACCCACAACTCCCCCATCAGTAGGATTAATTGTCTCAATGAATTTGATAGAATTCATATATATTTGTTTTATGGTTCTTGACTCCTTGGATAACTTCCCATATCCCACTAACTATAGAATTTTTTATCAACTGATTATAATACAGTAAACATTATAAGTTTCCTTTGTAATAAGGCATCGAGCATTTATGTCGAATGCACCAAAGTCCCCTTTTTGCCCAAGGATGTAACCACGTGCAAATAGTGGGATCAGCCCACTTGAATCTTAAAGAACTAGATAAATTTAATAAAATGTTTATTTTCTTAACTGGCACCAGTAAAATTAAATAAATACATAAAGAAAGAGGGCCAAGTAAATATGCATTCTGTATTTTTATAAATATTGAAAATCTAGCATATTTTTTCTGCATTTTTATAATGACAATTGACAAATATCAAACGCACTCATGTACAATGTGAACACGTGACCAAATTGAAAACATTTTTCCGGCTATACCAATGCTTTTGCCACTCAAAAGTTCTCCATAAAACATATAAAGTTGCACAAAAATGGGATGTAGCCGAAACAAGAAATCATGAATAACTAGAAGTGACCAAACAACCTGAAATGTAAGACATCCATTACACCTACAGAAGCTCTTCATACGGTAACATGCAGTCAAATCTTACAACAATGTCATGTTATTGGTATCACTAACCTCAGCGATACATTTCCTCAAATTTTGTGAAGGGCCTTCAATGTCATAGCAATAGTACAAACTCAATGGATTTTGTTCATATCCCACACTTGGAGGAATCGTCAATAAGAAACTGGTACAGGGATAACACCATAAATTAGCTGAAATTGCTTAAATTCGTATCAGATAATTCATATAAATGTTTTTTTTAACTGTTAGGAACCACTAAATACCAACATACCTAAGGTTTCTATATACAATTAAAACCTAAGCCCATGAACTTGCTTTTTTTCTTTTTCTTTTTCTTTTTCTTTCCTTTAACAATTACGACACTGAACTTCAATTTGAACCTGTCATGCTATGTCAGATTGTGCAGTCCAAGTGGACATGTGTGAATTTGTTGACCCCAAAGCACCAAAGAAACCCTTTCTACGCGTATAACTGTACTTAATCATCAACTTCAATAGTCCAATCTGGACGAATTTTATGTTCCTGAAATGAGAAGTTCATGGGCTAAATTAAGTCTTCCTAAATAGTTTAAAGAAGATGCTAGAGAAGATAAAATCCAGAACTTCTTGCAAAAAAACGTGGTACTAAATGGGACAAAAGATTACATTTTTATAACATTTCACATTTTCTTTGGCATAGTTTTGTATGTGGAAATATACCAAGATAAAGAGTCAAAATTAGTCATATTCACGGAAAGAAACAGACTTTGCAGCAACCATAAAACAAATAAGCACAATTACACGGGTCCATTGGTCTCGGAAATTCTTCTAGCTTCAACTGCAGTTAGATGATGCAGTGGCACGTTAGGGGCGTGTTCCAGGTCGATAAATGCATAGCGGACTGAATACTGGAAAAAATGGTGTACAGGGCGGCGGCGCTCGTGCCAGACCATTCCCTGGTAGACGGTAACATGGTCTGCGACGTCTATGGCGGCGCGTGGAGTTAAAAAGCGCCGCAAGATGAGGATAATGGAAAGAACGACTGAGGTAACAGTTGTGGAGATGATGGAGCAGAGGAGATAAAGTGCCTCCATCGGATCATTTTTGGTAATGCTTCCTTCTTTTTTATTTGGCTATTATTCCGACGTTTTACACTAACAACCCTTGATTCAAGGTATACGAGAACCCAAGACGTAGTAGGTAAGTGAATTAGGAAAGAGCACTCGTAGATTAAGTAAAATTTTTTGAAATTTTAAATATTTTTATCTTTATCATGTCTTAAATTTATGATTTTTTGAATCATAAGCGAGGTTATTATTAACTGAATTATATCTCTTGATAGTTTAAGTGAGGTTGCAGGATCGAAACAGTAATTTAAAAATTTGGGATTAGAGCGTACTTTTCACAAAGAATCTATCAAACTCGAGCAAAAATTAGTCTAAATATAAATATGACATATCGCTCATAATTACGACCCATTTAAAATACGTTATGCACTAAAAAAAAAAGATGTGAGTTTGGTTGGGTCCCTACTTTTACATAAAATTTTATATGGGTATTATAAAAAATGAATAAATGACTCCTTATCAAAAAAAAAAAAAAAGAATAAATGACTCTTTAAAATCCATTAAACATTAAAAATAGAGACAAAAGTACTAAGGCTTTACTTTAATTTATCAAAATCAACTTTTGACTCACTTTAAAAAAAAAAAAAAAAACAACAACAACAACTTTTGATAATTTTTAATAAAAAATTTAGGAAAATTGGTCATTTTAGTCCCCATACTATTTTCGTTTAGACAAAAGGGTCTCTGTTTTATTTTTTTGGACAAACGAATCCCTGTTCTTTTTTCGATTGGACAAATGAGTCCTTTTCATCAACTTTTGT
>JAXGGT010000001.1:9669333-9684985 GCA_035583425.1 Marsdenia floribunda
CCTATAGTTGTGCTTGATTACGTGACAACCTTATGTGATTTATTCTACTCGATTTATGCTGTTATTTTAATCACACACAAAGCATACACACCATATTTATATTCATTTTTCATGCCAAAAGTACTACATATAAACTAAATATTTTTGACATGGAAGAAAACATTCCTATTCTTGGAAGAGACATATTCTACGAAGAGTACAAATCTAGAAAAATATTATACAAGTTCCCTATATATTATCCCTATCAATTCAACAACTCCTGCATAAAATCTTTTGGCTTCGACTCTTGAACTTTCCAAAGAGGTTAGTGTTGTATTGGCCCAATGCAAAGAGGAAATTAAAAAGTCTTCTCTAGCATGATCTCCTATTATGCATGTTTGAACTCTAACTCCTTTGAGTATACTTTCTTCTCCTTCTTGTAAAAATATCTTGTAGAAATGTGAATTGTCTTCACTTACTATTTGCAAGGTATTACTTACAATTATTTTTTCTTTCAATTTACACTGAAAAAGGTGCAAGAGAGTAAGAGCTCCAAGAAGAGAACTTTGATCTTGTCTACATCAGACTCTGAAACTAAAGATGATGTCCTACTGGTAAAGAGAAGGAAAGGAACTTTAGGAATTGTTTCTCTACCTTTAGAAGGTGAGATCCAAATTGACATTCCTGTTGAAATTCCAACTCCGCTATCACCAATTCATGTTCCATCTCCTAAATCACCATCTGTTTCTACTTTTATTGGTATTAAAAACACATTAAGAGGAAGAAGAAGCTCCTGCAAGTTGGCTCCAAAAGGATTTTTAGATGCCTTCTCACAACAAAGGGTTGAGCAAACCTACATAGGAAATCATCAAGTATGCTGCTCCCATATTATGAATTTGAATTTGAAAATTCTCAAGTAGGAAGTCAGCTTGGAGTAGGTGTTGTAACAAGGTCTATTGATATTGATACCTTGAAAAAGTTGATTCCCAAACAAGCAGAAGATGTTGGAAATCAAGGTGGAGCTTTGCTATTAATGATGTAAATCTGCTTTCATTTTTTCATATCTCAATTATAAGGACTTGACTTTAATTTTTTTTTTTTTTTTTTTTTTTGCAGTTTAACGCTCATTTTGTAAGATTGCATGAACTAGCCTCTGACAGTACTTAGGCTAAGAGACAAGAGAAGTTGCTTTATGATAAGCTAGCTGAATCTAAAAAGAAAAAAGAAAGCCTTGCAAGTAGGGTGAATACTATGAAAGAACAAATTAATGAGCTGAATACTCTAAGGACAGAGATAGATGCTATGAAATTTGAATTCACTGAAAAGAAGAGATGTGTAGAGGAATTTTAGACTGAGAAACAGGATGTATTGGGAAGGAGCAAATTTTGAAAAAGGAAATAGAGGGTTTATCTAATCAAGAGATGAATGGATGGATAAATTTGTAGAGGTGAAGATAGAGAATTTAAACATTTCAAGAGAAAATGATGAATTGAAGATATTGAGTAAAGGTTTGTCTAAGTTTTTTTCATAGAAAATGGGATCTGTGTAATCATAGTACAACTGTACTAGAAGTGTAGAGAATAGAACCTTAACAAAACACTATACATTCAGGAAATTACAGCCTTAACTCTATTCTCCTATATGCCAATTAGAGATGGTCTCCCATATTCTAATCAAAACAAGTTTAACAGAAACATATGGTCCATGTCATGCTTTCTTCCTGTGAATTACAACATTCCTAGTAGTCCAAAGCTCATGGATGGTTTGCGAAATACAAACCTCCAGTATAGTTGTCATATTGACCTTTCCATGTTCATTGTTAGGTTAGCTTCAGCTATTCATCAACTGACGTAAGCTAACAAAAATCTGGTGCCTCAATATCCTTTAATAGGATCTCCCATAATATGTGGGCCATTGGGTAATCCTTAGTGACATGAAGAATGTCTTATGGCGCTCTACTACAACATACACAGGTGGGGTTATCTATGATGGATTTCTTCCAAAGAGACATTCCAATCAGTAGCCTCTAATGTTTCATCAGCCATAGGGGTAATAGATTATCTTCATGTGGCTTTGAATTTCCATATTTTCTTTCATCCTTTCCCCATGTTCGCATTATGGTTAAGCTGGAGCAGGTCAAATGACAATGTTGAGGTTAATCTACTACTACTGGTAGCTTTCCAAATCCAAGGATCTTGTTTGTTTAGTTTGCTTCCTACTACAACAATTTTCTCTAGTATTTCTTGTCCTAGGAATACCTCAAGTCCCTCCATATTCCATTTCCCTTCCTTATCCTAATAATCCTTCGCTAGACACCTTTGCATCTCCAAAGGAGGTAGGAGATTGCAGACAGATACTAATGGACCACAAGAGAGCCACTCATCCATCTAGAAGTGGACTAAACTTCTGTCTCCAACTTGCCACTTGATCCCTTATTTGAGCAGGCTCTAGCCCTTGCGTATACTGTTCCTGGTATGGTAGTTACTGCCTATTGTTGTTCCCTTTACAAGTCGTAATACCCTATACTTTGCAAGTAGCACCTGGCTCCATAGATGTTGAGGATTATGCAACATTCTCTAGTATAGTCGAGCCAAAGAGACCTGATTTGTATCCTACAATCAACATATACCCCGCCCGCTAGCCTTCTTAGGCTTGCATACTACGTCCTAGGTCACATGATGCATGCTATGCTTGTTTTCTTCATCAACCCAAAGAAAACGAGGGCTCAACTTCTCTAAATTACTCAGGGTGCTTTGGGGTATTTTGGAAGCATGCATGAAGTAAGAAGGAATAGTAGATACTATTGTTCGGACAAGGAGTGCTCTAGACTCTCTCGGCAATGTTTTCATTTTTCATCCTGATAGCTTCGATCTCACTTTCATCACATCCTATCATAGGTATTCCTGGACACTCTACTGTGAATCAAGGGGATTCCAAGGTATATTCCTAGGTTACCAGAAGTCGTAATATGGAAGTCCTGGATGATTGTAGTTTGAATGCTCTTTGATGTATTCGACGAAAACCGTATGACTGATGTCCCAAGGTTAACCTTTTGCCCTGAATAGCTACGAAATTCAGCAAAAATGCCCTCTATATATTTTGCTTGACAAATAAAAGATTCCCCAAATAATAGTAAATTGTCAACAAGAAAAGATGGGAGATTGGGGGCTCGCAACGTGATGCTCTAATCGGTTTCCAGGTCTTCTATTTAACTGCCCTGGAGATCCCATGTCCCAGTAGCTCTATACAATGCACAAATAAGTATGGGGATAAAGGATCTCCCTGCCTTAGTCCTTTTTGAGGTTGGATGTCCTCCAATCTCTTTCTATTCCAAGGAACAGTGAGTGACGTGGAGGTAGTACATGACATGATGAGTTCCATAAAATGAAAGCTGAACCCCGTTGCAAGTATTACCCCTCAAAGGAACTCCAATCCATCTAATCATAAGCCTTCTCGAGGTATTTTGTCAAAAACCCTATGATGATAATGTTAAGAGAAATCTTTGAGAAAATAAAGGGAGTATACAAATGTTAACCTAGATATTCATAGAAGCAATAAACAAAAGGAGAACAAAGAGAGAATGCTTGTGCTCAGTGTGTATTGACTTTTTCTTTTTTTTTTTATTTGTTTGGAAAAAATGGATAACTTGATGATTATGTTGACTGAAGGTTGGTATTGTTATGTACTAGCTAATTAGGGTAGTGCCAAGTGTCTTTCTTTTAGAATCCTAAAAGGGCATCCCCTTACCAGTTACTTATTATTGGGACCTTTTTTAGAGGCATTAATGGTAGTAAGAACAGTAATCATGCATGGAATAATCTATCTCAAATAATACAAAGGGAATAGACCACAACCATATGACGACCTTGTGATGTCCCCCAAAAGTTAAGCGAAACATGGCTCCATTGTGGAGGTGACTTGGCACCTCATAGACGGAGCTGTCCTTCATCCTATCAACTTTGGCACTCCACGTAATTAATATATAATTAATATATAATAGTAAATCAAACTAACTTAATATATATATATACTCATATATAATTCATTCAATGGAAAATTGGTACATTTAGTTCATAATGTTCAGGTCTTTAGTGTGGTTGGTCCTTTTTTTTCTTCTTATTTATTCAGTAGGTCTCAAATATATAATAGATACTTGCATTCGGTCACTCTCTTCACAAGATTCATTGTTTAGAAAAGTCAATTTTGCAAAGAAAATGACCAAATGCACTTGTCTATTGGGGACTTACAAAATAAAAAAGAAAGAAAAAGGACCAAAGATTGGAGACCAAATCCACCAATTTTCCTTCATTCAATACATATACACAATATTTAAATCTTTCAACATATATATAATTTATTCCATATACATACATATACCTATATATAAAGCATTCAACATATATATAATTTATTCAATATATATAAATAAATAAACTTCACAATAGATCCGAGAAGAACAAAGATGGAGCTTTTATGTCTTTTGAACGGTGCAATAACGGCAGCAGTAGCTGTACATTTTTTATCTTTTTTTTGTTAATTATTCTAATAGGTTTATCATGGAGATCGTAAGGAGTAATTTTGGGCTGTAGCTAAAACTTGAAGAAGAAAAGGAAAGAAATGGGAGAGAAAGGAGAGAGATGAAGAAGGAAGAAGATGAGTCTATGCTGCAGACTTCTAAATTTATTTATTTACTTTTATCTATATCAGGGCAAAAAACTGGTGTCCCCAACTGCAGTTTCTGGCTAAGTTGGGTTGTCGTTTTTGTCTTTTTGCAAATAATAATAAAGAAAAGTATTTTGGTTTAGGGTTAGGTTTCTACGGTTATACTTCATTATAGGAAATACGGTTTAAAAACATTGATGTTATTATATTCATTATATATATAACTCAGAAAAATATGAATCAGCATAATTATATCATTTCTTACATACGTAGAACATTTCATCAATTAAAGTTATTACAATATATATGATTGTATATACTATATAAGGAACGTGTTATTACATAAATTAAACCAATAATCCGACCGTTGGGTGTAACCATATTTATAAAATATTAACATAGACGAAATTTGGGCTTAATCTTATATTATTTTATATGTTATCTACGTACATTTGGATATTAATACCGAAATATATGTGCTAATTTTTTATTTTACAAAAAGTCAAATTCTTAGTCCAGCTGTTAGATTTGTTAAACATATATAAAACACATATCTATAAAATTTAAAAGCAATAGAATATAATTTGACGTGTCATTGATGAGATAAATTAGTATTTTCTGAGTAAAAATAACTGTCATATTTGTTCTTCACAAGTGTCGTTTTTGCACCACCAAATACGACACTTTTGAAACGGTTATATTTGTTCAAAAAAGTCATCATTTTTACGTAAACTAAAGCGATACTTGTCAAAATTATCGTTTTTGACTAACACGTTTCTCAAAATAAAACAAAAAATGGTGGTCATGCAGCTGTCGTATTTGGCAGCCAAAATGACGACTGCCAGCCACCATTTCTTATTGTTGTGGTATCTATCCCTGTTTTTTGTAGTGTATCATGGAAATTATGTTATTTATTTTTGCATTTTAGAACAAAATCACTTACCTTTTTATAACCTAGGATGCGCCGATACTTTTGTAAGAACATTACACACATTCCATCTAGAACCGGATCTTTCATTGGTGCCGTTTGCTTCAATGCAGGATATTTCATTGGTGTCGTTTGCTTCAATGCATCTTCTACTTCTTTCCTAGAGAAAGGCTTGGACAACATAGGGTATTGATCATGATTTATGCCCCTTATGTCCATCTCCATCTCTTCATTAAGCTGTTCAGTTTTAGTGGAGAATAGTGCAGTACATCTTGAATATTGCACGACACATTGTTCTTCTTGTATGCTCTAATTGTATTTTTCTTTCTCCTTGCAGTTGACCTGGCGTGGAAATACTTCGTATTCCTACCCCTTTTTGTAATCATTGAACTCTTCCATGGGCTTTCCAATAATCAACTTTCAAATTATGATATCTAATAAACTTTTTAAGTAGCCTTTCCACTTCTCCTGTATATTCTTTGCCCCGTTGTTGTCGTATTTTTCTCAGTTCTCTTTCAGTTTTTTTAACTCTTTTTCAATGGATCTTCCTGTTGTTTGTATACTCCAAGTCCCTCAATGGCAGTACCAATATCACAATCCGCCCTATAAGGATGTTCAATGCATTGCTAGATTATTGTATCTTTAATGCTTTTTTCATTCAACCAAAAGGGTTCAAATCTTGTTGCTGTCTGTGCAAACTCAACTCTTCGTCCTATTCTTTGTGCTGGTGGCAGAACTAGTAAAGGTTTACGGTCACTAGTGGCTACTATTAAAGCTTTTGTATGTAGAATAGGTAGTGGTTCCTTCCAAGCTCCATTGTAAAAAGATTAACCAATTCTTGACCAAATAGTATCAATAAGAGGGTGATCATTTTCACAGAGACAGTACAAAAAAGGTGTCAAGAATCAACCTACAAAGGTAATTTCGATTATGTCTTCCTTCGATTTGTTTGAAACACTTTTTATTCTTGTTGGAGGGGAAAAAAAAAAAAATATATATATATATATATATATATTTTTGGTTGCATTCTCAATCTAATCAGATTGAATTCTTTTGCCGAAACTCAACGTGAGATCCCAATCCATTGTGTTATGGCCTCAAATTGGATACTGTCTCATTATATTTCTTTAATAAACATTTAATTTTTTATTCATATTTTTCATAAAATATCTGAAAAATAAAATATAGAATCAAACAAAAATTGTGTATCAGTAAAATCTTAAAGTAATAAGTGATTATGATTATTGTAAACATCAATCATCAACTTCAATTGAAATTAATTAGAATTAAATATTTAATATTTCCTAAAGAACTTGAGAGATATAATTTAATAATGTAAATATATCTAAAAATAAAATACTTTTATTTGAGTATAGAATATTACATTCTAGACCATAATGAGTCATATTCATGTACGAGTAAAAAAATTTACGAAATAACATAAAATAATGTTGGAAAAAGAGTTTAAAGGACTAAAAGTATGATAAAACAAAAGTTTAGATTGAGACATTTTAAAATATTTAAATAAAATAAAAAAAAAAAAAAAAAAAAAAAAAAAAAGACTTGACCAATATGGGTTAGAAGCTTCAAATAATAAATTAAGTGGAGTAGAAGCTTCAACAAAGAATAGGAATCTAAAAGGTAGGAATTGAAATCTAATAATTAGGGTATTAATAAGCGCAACACTTTAATTACCATACACAACACCATAGATACCACCGTTTAAAGATTTTTATTCTTCTTCTTCTTTTCTTCCGCTCAAAATACTCCATCGAAACATAACATCAAAATACCTAAAAAAAAATAATAATAAAATTTTAAATCTTAATATATAAAATGGTTTATTAAAATTTTGTAATAATTCCTTCTAATCAAAATTTTACTTCCCTAATTAAAATTTGGTTATAATGAAATGGAATGCATATAAAATCTTAGTAGTGTATTAGGTTAAGTATCGAATATACTTCAAATCAAATTAATTCCTTCCCTTTCCCGTTCCCCTTCCTTCCTTTCATTCTAAAAGAATGGTTTTAAAAAGGAAAGAAAGAAAGAAAATATTTCCCAATTCTATATTTCATTTTATATAATAAATTTGTTTGAGTAATAATTTGAAAAGTAAATAACGTTGAAGATTTGATCAGACAAGCACTTTTTACCTATTTTGGGACATTAATGAAAATTGATGGCCAACCACTTCTAATTATATTTTGAAATTAGAATATATATATATATATATATATATGCCAATTGACTTTAGCATTATCCCTTCAAAGTAGCAATATATAGCAGTAATATATAAGAAGATAAAATAGAGCATATACATGTTTGTGTTGGGCAAGTAATCGTTAATTTTTTTATGTTCCTTTTTTTTTTTTTTTTTTTTTTTTTTTTGGCCTGTTAATTTTGCGTGAGGGTAATGCTAATAACACAAAAATGGCAGAACAAACGAAGAAGTGACTTGTTGCCAACCTCTTTGAACTTAAAACATTTCTAGCTGTTATGACATCCATTTCACATTGTAATCGTGTCTAAATACTATTTACAAAATATAGGGAAAAAAATTCAAAAATTTAAGGCTAATTTAAAATATCTCTTTTAACATATTACAAATTAGTTTTATTTTGTAGTTTAACTACTTTTCGACTACCCTAAGGTTTAACATAAATTATGATTTTTGTTTTTTTTCCATGTTTTTAACTATGTACTAAAATGAGTGGGACGTGGTCTACTACTACTCATATCTGGTGCACTATATGAAAAATTTAACTCTGAAATTTGAAATTTAATAAATTATCTATATATAATAACTTTTGTTTTTTATTTGTAATGTACAAATGAAATAGTATAGAACAAAATAGTTTCGTTGTATTTTATTTGAAAATAAAAATCGTAAGATGGGGAAAAAAAAATGATCAAATTGACTGATTATAAATAGATTAGGGACCCAATTGACTAATAATTTTATAAAATTATATAGACAACTTACAAAAATGACTTATTATGAACTAAATAGTCTAATTGTAATTTTATTTGTATCCTTAGCACAGATTTTATGCTAGCCAAAAACTACAAGTTCGGTTTCAAAATCCAAGTAAGATGAATCTTTAGCTATTATCACTGCAAGGATTTCCCTTTATAAATTAGTGCTATATATTTGGATTACTTTTTTATTCAGTAATTATTGCTATTATTATTATTTCAAGTGATTCGAATTTAGAAACGTTTATATTTATAAGTAAAATCATTATTTATATTTTTTTTAGATATTTTTTTGATAATTCGATATTTTTATACTAATCAAAGATGAATTTATAGAGGTATATTTTTAAGAGTAAGATATGCAAATAATCGAAATTTGGTATAAGGCTATTCTTAATAGGATTCAAATCGAGAACTTTTCACTTCACAAGTTAAATTACAGTACCTACATGTTGTCACTTCCACGGGTCTGCTGTTACTGCTATTAGATGTTAGCTTTCAGTTTGTATAATTTCCCTTGCAGCAAATCCAATTGAATATTTTATTTGGAAGCAAAAATCTTCTGCTTTTTTTTTTTTTTAAGAAAAAAATCTTCTTTTTGATGGTGTACTAAAAGGGGTTGGCATATTTCCTCAATAGAATTGAATTCTCTCTCTATCTATCAGGAGAAAAGGAGAGAGAGAGAGAGAGAGAAAGGAAAAGAAAAGCTAATCACAATGTTGCATTATTACAGTATAAGATTTTTCACATTGGTTGAATTAAAAAGGTAATAATTATTTAGCAGAAACCAAATTTTCTGTGTCAAATGTCTTTTCTTACCAACAGCGTAATAATTAAAATGAAATAAATATTTTATTTATATACATACACATACAAATCTGTGAAATGCATGTATGTTGCATGGTTCCAAAGAACTTAGGGTATTTTTGGATTGAAACTTTTTTCGAGAAAGCTCATTTTTTTCAAAAAAAATTGAGTTGATTGCGAATAACGAGGAGTAAGGTGGGGCCAATGTAAGATGTTGTCTAGTAAGTAGAAGACAAAAATAATATATTTTATTAGTGTAATAATGATTTTTTATTTGAATTATATATATTTATATGTATATTTGAATATTTAGAGTAAGTGAGTGAATTTTTTATTCATTTTTTTGCCACCTCACCAAACATGAATAGTAACATGTCAGATTTGTGTCCAAACAAATACAACTATTTTTTTTGAGTTTGAGTGAAATTTTGAAAAAAAATCCTAATAAAAAAACAGCCTTAATTATTCTTTTTCCGTTTATAAGTCACTATTACTTTTGAAAGACTAAAGATATAGGAAGAGAAATTTCAAGTAAAAATTTGGTTTTGTGAGTGGATTTTGATCGATTAATTTGGATATGGTGAGAACATTGTTACGTTAGTGACCATGGATCGATTAAATAGCTAGGATTTTTATTTTTTTTTTTTTTTTTTACCATCCCATAAAACTTTTCAAGACAACTAATAAATTTGTGCCCCACCTCTTTCCGACAAGGAATAAAAAATCACAAAGAATGTAGAATGTCATGATTATGAAAAGAGAAGAACCACTTAGACAATGTTTTTCTAACCACCATGGTATGACCGAATTTCGTCCAGGTTAATGTAATGGACAATAAGTAAAAATCATCACTTCCACCATTAATTAGGAAGGATTCACTATATTATGGAAGACGAGAAAAATTAAAAAAAAAAAAAAAAAAAAAAACTGTGGAGAACTGAAGTCATGGTGAAATGACATGAATAATTGAGGATATCAACCAGGCAGGGCAAAGTACTCCTGTACGTGAATGAAGAATTAGCAAAATGCATGGACAACAAGTTGCATGTCCAAAAAATGGTTGGCTGCGGCAACCATAACCAACTTGCAAAAAATTGTCGATAGGGAAAGTGATGAAATTATTACAGTGATCAGTACCAAGTGGCAAATTGGCATAAATAGTCCCCAAATTATGACCGTTTGGTGATATTGGTCTTTGAATTAATTTTTTTGAGACATTAGTCCCTGAATTATGTTAAATTGTGTAGAATTGATCATTCTCTTAAAAATTTATGTTATTTTATAGTTAATTTCAAAAATAAATAAATAAATAAATTGCCCAAAGGAATTTTCGCTATTTTATAATAACATTATACTAAAAAGAAAAAAAGTCAATATATATGTATATATGTACGGTGAAGAGAATGAGATAAATGGCTATATGTATATGTATTTGTTTCAATAATATATATTTTTTTGTATAATATTATTGTGAAATGACTAAAATGCTCTTGGTCTTTTTTTTTTTTTTTTCGAAATTAACTATAGGATAACAAAAATTTTTAATGGAAAAACCAATCCCACACAATTTAACATTATATAGGGATTAATATTACAAAAAAATTAATTCAAGAGCTAATATCGCCAAATGACCATAGTTTAGGGACTATTTATACCAATTTACCGTACCAAGTTGCTTTTGTCATATTTATGTCTTGAACAGTTCATCTCCGTCTGAAAGAAGATAAGAAGTTGCTTTGTACTTTTGATATTATTGACACACCACATGCGATCACTATATACATATAGATATGCAGACTGCCCTATATCTGAAGCTCTCTCTCTCTCAGACTCCATGACGTACTACGAGTCTTGTGTTATTCACAATTAACTATTTAGTAATCATCTTGATTCTTGTAATGCTAAAAAATTATGAGTATAAAATCTTATATTCCATTAAAAATCCTTCCACATTTCAGATACGGAGTTGGGTATCACTTTCTCACTCTATGTATGTACAGTGTATAGGACCCATGTATGTGCTTGCTCTTGTAATCCATGTTGATGTATTACAGCTCAGAAAGTTCCCTCACCACCCAGACAAACTTGTAGAACAACGTGATGTTCATGTTTAGGTTCTTTCTTACATATACATATATATATATATATATGTGTGTTTGTGTTTGTGTGTGTGTGTGTGTGGTGTTCCTGGCCTCGAAATGATTGACAACTTGTACCTTACATACGGTTCTACACATATTAACTAGTTCCATCAGGAGTGCCCTAGGGTGTATTTAAGATAGTATATATTTGTACTGCTTACTTTAAATTTTAAAAGACAGAAATGAACTTCCTTAATTTGGTTCTGTGGGTTGACGGGAGATATAAAATATCTATTAAATGGACTGTAAGAGAAAATGAACCTATACATACATGTGCTTATATATGACTTTCTCATTCTTGCTTTCCCAGTCATCAAACAAAAGTTTATTAGGTATGGGTAAGATTCAGTGTATTTCTGTTTCCCTAAGTAATAATCTTAAAGCACTTTGGAACAAAAGATCCTTATGTTTGTCAACTCCATCGATGCCCCAAAGTCTATATGTGCAGATTCTCTGAGTGTGTGTTAGACTATCTGATCAGAAGCCAAAATAAGCACCATGCACTCCTCCTCAAACGTATATAGTCTAAAAATGATAATTCTTCTGTCGTCAGGTTCATGTATTGGGACAAATAATTAACGTAGGAAAATTAAATTTATAACTACTACCAACATATGCAAAAGCAAAAAAGAAAAGCAGAATGAAGATTATGGAAACAATAGATCTTGGAAAAGCAGAGAATTGTCTCCTAAATGTAAATAGAGAAATGAAGGAAATATATTCTTTAGTAGGTAGAAAAGCGCTTAGTTAGCGTGCACAAACTTCTAAATACTTCCTGACTATATATATATATTCCTTTTGAAATTAATTACATGTCATATTTGCAACCACAGAATCATGCATCTCATATATATATATCATATATATGTGATACTGGTGAACTCTTTTGGTGCCTAATTCTAAGCTAAGAAAATTCAGAAACAATATCTGATTTGTAGACGAAAGATTCAGAAAAAGAAAAACTTTTTCTTTGTGGGAATTATATTGAAACTTTCCACCATTTGTTGCATGAAAGGTTCTCTCTACTTGTAGTCGTTTGTTTAACCACCTCACTAGCTAAGTTTGTGCTGAAGGGTATCGTCAATTTCTTTCCCTCAAAGTATGAACATTAATGAGAATTAAGAATATACATATATACATATATATCTAAACTAAGGTTGAACAGGTCAGCAGTCATCCCATCCAAGCAATGTGTAAAAGTCAAGGACAAAACCTACACATACATATATATATATATATATATGTATAGGGCCCAATTGACTTCAACATGCGAAGCCTAACTTTGCAAATTTGACTAGCTACGGTATTTTAGGTATCAGTTTCGTTTCGTTTTCTTCTCTTTTAAGTAAACTCTTTTTACCTAATTCACAAATATTTTGATTATATTTGAAGAGACTTGACCTTGTGTTAAGAGTGCATGCACATAGAAAAGTTTATGAAATCTTTCATACATTAAAATGTGAGGTAAGAAAAGGAATTGGCCCCCACCACTTCTAAAGGCTTACTCACCTTGGAAGTATTCTTTCTTTGGTCATTCTTTGTAGTAAATAATTTGTATTGGTGTTGATCTCATGAATTGATAATTTGACTATAAATTTGAATGTATTTACCTCAATTTACATAATAATTATTTTTATTGTATCAAAATAAATAACGTAATTATACATATTAATTATGAGTGGAATACTTAGGGATCATTGGTCTATGTATATATATATGTGTGTATACATAAACCATGTAAGACTGGGAAAGGGGGGGTGGGGGGCGTACATGTCACAATCACTATGAGATATAATCATGTATATTTGTTGATAATGAGATTTAGTTGGCAACTTTACTTGAAAGAAGTATTTTTCCATCTACTCAACCACTTTGAGCTTTCTACTAATTAATGATCACTTTGATTCAATGTCTTCAATTTATAACACGTATGATTAACAAATTATTTAACAAATATTTTTCAATCTATCTTATTTCGCCTATCGTGATATATATTAAGTATTTCAATTCTTTTTCCTTACTCAATGCAGGCTCAAATAGACTATCATTTGATGATATATATATGTATATATGAATATTGCAAAACATTCATCCCTTTCCAAAACCAACCATTCCCATGATCCTCAATATTGACCCCAAAATTTTGACTTAACATCATGGAAAACCATATAAATTAAGATTCTTATATTTCTTGTTACCTATATAGATATACAATAAAAATAAATAAATAAACACGTGCCAAGGAACAGTGTGTAAAAACTTATGTGGTAAGAGGGCCCTTATACATTATCTTGTATCCCGCTTTCCATAAACTAAGTGTACGTTGCTTTCAGATAAAAGAAAATTTCGACCAATAACTTGACTAAGATTTTCTTAATCTTACCTGCCAAGTCAATCAGAAAAAGTACGTCTGTTCAAAGCTTAAGAAAGAATACCTAAATTAATTTCGAATTAAACGGTGTATTTAAACTATCTATTATATATATATATATGGGGAAAGCGTCAGTGCTTTCCCGGATTAACCCTTTTTTATGGTACGTGAAGGTGTTAAACCATCAAAGAAAACCTTACAGAAAATCGACATGTTATAGTTTAGAAAAAAATAATGCCTGATAAGTAGTAGGAAGTCCGAACTCTGAAGGTTTTAAAGCTCAAACTCACTATTTTAGCTCAACAAAATTCAAGAATTTAATTAATTACTCTTCCCAGAACAAATAATGTATTTTGATTGTCCCAAAATACTTTAGGTATACCATATGAAATTATTGGGACTTATTGAAAGTGCTTAATAACAAGTTGAAAAGAAACCAATTACCATTTCAGGACCAGAAATACATGTGTGTGTGTGTGTATATAGCTAGGAAATGTATTTTGGAGGTGTTTTTTTTTTTTTCCTTTACTGAAAGAAATCATTCACTATGTTTCACTGCAATTCCTGTCATGTAAATGGAATCCATTGAAATGGGCGTATCTATGAAGATCTTATCAAAAGTATAGGCACATGTCGATACATGTGTGTACATGTGGACTCATGGAATTTTTATAAGTGGCTTATTATATTTCTATTGTCTATATATATATATGTATATCCCTTTGAATGTGCTATACATGTGTTACCGGTTTATAAATTTTTCTAAAGATTTTTCTTTTTTCTTATTTTTTTTGAACTTTCATCAACTTCTTAAATTTTTTTGCATGCTCCAATTTGTATGAAAAAGCCGTAGCACGTTGCAACATTTTCTGTAGTTATCATTCACTTTCCTGCATGCACAGTTTTCTTACCATATATATATATATATACATACACACAAGTTGATGCGCCAATCAATCAGACAATTCTTTCCCTTTGGTTCAATTTCCTTCCTTCCTTTTACAGTAATTGAATAACAAAAAAACTTATCAAAAGAATATATATATATAACTTATTCTAAAGATTGTGGGTGGTTTTAAAGAATAGAGCTCGTCATTCATTTATATTCTTCTTATTTATATCGGGTCAAATGTTTCACTTCTCTCAGATTTCGAAAACATTCTCTATTTTAAATTTTTTTAGTTAAAAACATTGTTGTCAAATAAATTTCTAAACTGCAAAATTAGAGACAAGAAAAATACAGACAAATAAATTTATTAAAATATGTAGGTACAAATCTCTTGTAATTTGTAGAAAGGACCCTTCGATTCTTCTCTTCAACAGGAAACACCAATTTGTTGGCGATGCCCTTGATTTTTGGATTGAACGAGATTTGGTGACAAACATTAGATCTTTTGTTGTTAAAACTTCCTCAACTAATTTGATGAAGAACGCCTCGAAGAACACTTTGAATATTCGAAGAAGGCCTCGAAAAACTCCATGAATATTTGAAGAAGACTCGAAGATCACCTCGAATATTTGAAGAAGACCTCGAACTTTTGCAGCTCCTCCTTTGAAACCCAGATTTTCTCCGATATTGCTAACGTCTCTGTCGATGTATTCGTTGATGTGTTTGTTCCTCTCTATAACCCTGATGTAGCGCCCTATTTATAGGCCAAGGTTGAACATGATTTAGGTGTTACCATAAATGATTTAAGTAACCCGAATTTCAAATATTTCCATCTTTACTGTGGTAGAATATCTTCGAGATATATTTAGGCATAATTCTTGATTTGTGAAGATCCG
>JAXGGT010000001.1:9685085-9696663 GCA_035583425.1 Marsdenia floribunda
ATAATCAAGACTAAATATATTTTTAATAGTCTTGATTAAATAAATCATTTTTTGCCAAAATTCCTTTGTCTACAAATTCCCCTCGAGACTTGTCGACGAGTGCGATTCTAGAGCATGAATGTCGATGAGTCTCGACAAAAAGAACTCACTTAATTCTCCTTCAATTTGGTAGAAGAAGAAATCATTACTTCTGGAGCTAAATCTTGATCTCAAACTAAGGATGTTGAACTTTCTTTAGATTTGATAGAGAAAGACACATTGAAGTTTGAATATTTGTTGATTATTTCCGTTGTGGATTTGAGGGCCTTTTGGGCTTAATCTTGATCCTTTGATTAATTTGACATTAAATCTGATCTTTCCGAGGGTTTTCAGACTTGATCTCGAAATGAATCTGACTTTGAGGGCCGCTTGGCTTATTCTCAACCTTTGATTTGATTTCTCCGAGGTTTTTGGACTTGATCTCAAAATAAAATTGATTTCACGGGTTGTTGAGTCTTGATCTCAATCTGAATTTGGAAGAAATAGAAAATCTATTAGAACTTCATTGATTCTCTTCTAATTTTTTTTTTCTTCTTTTTTTGTGCCTTTGGGCTTCATCTTGTTACTTGATAGCTGATTTGACTTCGATCGAAGACCCTAGGACTGGATCTTGATCTAGATTTGTGGAGATTTCGACGTTCACAGTTTCAACTAGCTAGTGCGGGCCAAGAGTATCAATTTTTACCAACTTAGAATTGTTGGGGGTGTCTTTAGCAGTTTAACCAATTAAGACACCTTTGGTGTTTGCCATCCACAGTTTTAATTCATGCTGGCCAAGAATAACTTGCAGTTTAAGCTCGTGCAGTCAAAGAGCCTTCATATGGATTGACTTGCAGGTGTTACCATAAATGATTTAGGTAACCTGAATCTCGAATATTTCCATCTTTATTGTGGTAGAATATCTTCGAGATATATTTAGCCATAATTCTTGATTTGTGAAGATCCGAAAATAATGATTAGGCAATTGGCAAGACCTTCAAGATATTCAAGAAGAACAAAGCAGAATTATGCCACTTGTTGAAAGTCTTTCAATTAGGGTTATTCCCCAACAAATTCACGGGTCTCCGATATGTTGGATCGATATGATATTCGTCCAAGACTTTATTTCACATGGCCCTTTCACAAATAGTCCAAAATAATTGGACTTCTATGGACTTTATTTAAATAATCAAGACTAAATATATTTTTAATAATCTTGATTAAATAAATTATTTTTTGTCAAAATTTCTTTGTCTACAAACATGTTTGAAAATTATAGGACCAAACGAAATTAACTTCAAGTCATTCAACACTTTTCTCTTTTCCTTTTCTTTCAATATATGAATGCAGATTTGACAAAATGAAGTTTCAATTTCAAGGTCATATTTAGAAATATATAATTATCTAATTTGGTCCCTTTTAGCACTAGTTTCACTAATAACGTTCTTTTTCCAGAATTTTCGTTATATGGTTCCTTTTCACTAATTTTTTTTTTTTTTTCAATAAGGTGAAGTGTAAGAATTAAAATGAACCTTATTGACAAAATTTTGATGAGAAGGGACCTCATAGTCAAAAATTTTTAAAAAGGGAGGTTATTGGTAAAACTATATTAATTATTAAATAGGAACCAAATTGGACAATTATGCTAAAAAAATTAAGTATGCTATTGGAGATAAAGCAAGATGTCTACTGGCTAATTTTAAGCTTAGACCAATTTTGATAGACCCTAATAGGAAACTGGGCCATAATGGGGGGCGGGGGTGAAACGGGTACCTTGTCCGCATTGAAAGTACATGAGTATATAATATGAAATATAAATATGAGTTTAGGTATTCATTATCAAGGATATGGATCCTGGTATAGGAAAGACGGTGTCAAGTAGTTGACCATGGGGTCTATTAGACCCATAATTGTAGCGTAGGCTCGCGAGCTCAGATCGTGACACATAAGTAAGGGGAGGAACACACACCACCCCACTACCACCTTGTTTTCTAGAAGAGTGAAATTTGATTGTCAGCACGGCATACTGAAAAATGTAATTTATATATTATAATGCATATACGGACATATATGTGTGTTATTTACAAGAAAAGCTTAGAGAGACATCAATGACTGATCGATCACTCGTACATAACTTTATTGCATTATAGTCATTGTTTATTTATAATATGATAACTTAAAACTCTCAATCCAACTGCTAATAACTAACCTCTCGATCGGCCTCGGAATCAAATCTCGTATATTAATTATATATATGTATATATATTCCTCAAAAGTAGTTAAGTTAATGATTTCCTCTCACATGTCGGGAGCAAAACCTAACATTTGAAGTAACTGCATTAAATAAATTAACTAGTGCTTTGCATGTGTTCTCTGTAGATTGTCGAATAATAACTTCATTGCGCATTTTTTTCCACTAGTTCTTGTCATTTCTTGTGCAGAAAAGGATATAGAGAGATCCCCAATCTGCGTACCTTATAATAATTTGCAGTTAATCATTATTCAAGAAACAACAAATTAATTTATGAATTGCTTGGCTTTTCTTTCTCTGTTCGATCGGCGGAACATTTCCATGGAATCATTGTTGTGTGCACAGCCCATGTGCTTGCAGATTATATATATATAACTCCTAATCCAAAAAAGCTACTGAAGTAATTAGCTTATAATGATTGGAGATGATCCCATGTTAGATCAGGTTTAATTAAGTGCCAAACATGTGGGTTTCAGTCCTACTAATTAATTTTATGCAGAAGGTAATTAACATTATTAATCCACTTGGTTGCTATATTATATTATTACACAATCAGTACTGCAGGTTTATCTATCTAGAACAAATCATCTCACTATATATAATACAATGAAAATCAGGAAACATTATGTCCAAAGAAAACTTTAAAATGTCTTTTGAAGATTTTTTAAAGAAACCCTAATTTAATTTTATTATTATTTTGGTGTGTGTGTGTGTGTGCGTGCATTGGCACGTGAAATGATGTTGAATTATTGAGAAGTGAATGTCAATTCAGATGACTATCTTCAAATTATGAAACCAACTTGGTGTTTTGTCACTGTCAATGAGGAACTCGAGACATACATAGCTATTTGACCAATCAGAAGTCACACATATGTAACACAAGTGGGAATATTACTACAACTTGATCCTGCTTCACTTGGAGTCCATTATGAAAGACAGTATTACAAGAAAAATTTGTCCCACAACCTCAAAAATTCTCCCGGGATGCTTTGCTTACACGTATTGCAAGTTGTTTAGTTGGGTCAGGGACTCCAGAAGAGATAAGTCTGTTATATAATATATTTGTTGGAAAAAATATATATACATACATATATATATATATAAAGCCTGTGTGTATGCATGCAGCTACCCTCATCAGTCAGACAACTTTCTAGGTTGTCTGGTAATGCTTTTCAATTATCTATTTAATACCCAAAAAAGAATTTTATAGAGAAATTACTTCAATATTCCCCTTTTTTTTTGTCTAATTAACTGATCATCTTAATTACACTGATCTTATATATCAAGCACGTTCAAGAGATAATTAGCAGGATCGTCCTTTAGGTATTGTTAATCAAATCTTGGAACAAAGAAAAAGCAGCTGCGGGAAAAGTTTCAATCATGATCATGTGCAGTAGCTAGCTAGCTAGCTAGCTAGCAGGTCAGGCAAGTGATGTTGCTAGCTGACATTGCCAAAGGGAAGCAATTAACTGATGGTCTTTTTTACTCTCTTTTCTGTGATGATTAATAATGGACGACACACGCAAACACACAAGAATAATTAATGGTGGATTTGTCTTATAAAGTCAGCTCTTCGTCGATAGGGATCCAATGGTAAGTATTGAAGAACTTATCATTTTCAGACATTCCATCCGAAAAAAGTTGATGAATAATCAATATATTTTGCACCATTACCGTTGCCTATGAGTCAGCTATATACATAAATATATATTCCATAATGCCATTAGGGTTAAGAAAATTCTTAATGCATATTCCCATTAGGGATCCATATATAGTCAATTATATATATGCACTCTTGCATGCTGATGAGAAATAAAAGTATATTCACCAAAGAAAAAAAAAAAACAAAAAGAGAAATAAAAGTATTATAGTGTGTGTATATATATATAGCTTACTATAGTGGATATGTACTGGATGATCATGGGTGTTCTAGACCGCAGTCGCTGCAACATAAAAGTAGCTCAGAATTCTAACCATTTCATGAATAAGGTAAAACAATGTTGTTTTATTAAAAATTATCGGATTATCTTATAATTACTTGGTTTGAACCGTTGGATCTTCTTTACTTTCTTTAAATCTTGACACATTAAAATGCACGTTTGGAGTTGGTTAATCTAAGTCGTACGTAGCTCTTGGTCCCCGGTTGGGTATGTCCATGAGACCGTGTACCAATGTGTTAGAACATGATAGGATTTGATGCCTCGATGGTTATCATGCACTATTATTAATAACTAGGAAAAATAGATTCACCCTAATTTTTTACTCATTTAACTTAGGCAAAGCCTCCTATAACTGAACGACCATATATCTAAACTATGCAGACATAATTCCATATATACATATATACTTATAAGCTAATCTTCATATGCATCTTGGTGTTTTTGGATTTCAATTACATTAGAAATGAATTTGCAAAATTGGTTTTTCAATAGGTATTTTATTTGGACATGAATTTGATTGAAATTACTCTATGTTGGCTAAGCATATTATATATAGGGTTGTCATGTCAATATATATTTTTCTTAATAATTATATTGTATTGTGAATCTCATTATACAACAATACTATTCTAAAATAAATTAAATAATATTATACACATTTATCAAAAAAAAATAAAATAATGATATTACACTATTTATCAGTATATCCCAAAAAAAACTAATTTGCCGAATACACTATTTTTCGATATAAAATTTATTTTCAATAAAGTTATAAGTAAAATTTATTTTAAGTTTCACTTAAAATGACTCACTTTTTTCAATTTAGAATGCTAATTCAAACACGTCTTTATTCCCTATTTACAATGCATGTTCTTACAACAAGAATTATTTAAGATTTAATTCAAAAAACTTGAAAAGTTGTATATTAAGTTCTCCTTTTTTTATTCAGTCTCCAAACAAATTTTGACTTGACTAAAGGCGAATAATCAAATTCATGATTTTTAAGTCATGAGTGAGGAACTTATTGTCATTTACAAGAATCCTTGCCTTGTCTATAAATCATCATATAATGAAATTTGTTTAAACATAGTAAAAATTATTAAATATTAATATTTTTTTGCTATTTGATAAGAGTTACATGTAATTTGAATAGATATTCAATTGACTAACATCCTACATGTATGCTATGTCTAAACTCAATTTGAAGTTTTCAATTCTATCTCAAATTCTGTACAATAACATACAATATTGAATTCATAAAATCTTATGATAAGGAATACTGTATCATAATAAATAGTGATCCATTTTTACAAATATATTTGTGTATATATATAATGAAATTGTTTAAATTTCAAAATCTTTACTTGTCCCTATCTTCAATCTGTATCCAACAGTTAAAAAGGTGAAAAAGATGAACTCAGATGTACTAACGAGTAAATTTGTGAAAAGGGCAAAAATAGGACAGCCCATGTCCCATTTGTTCCCTGAAGAGGTATACATGTTGAAAATCACAAATGTTAGTGATGGGACAACTAAAAACAAAAGAAGAATACCACTAGAACTTATCAAAAAGCAGACAACTATACATACGTACATACATATTTATTTATATATATAATTTAGATTGAAATAATGGCGATTTCAACCTGAAACATTGAACAAATTTGCAGCATTACAGTTAGATTTCGAAACATGTTGTCTACAACACAGGAAATCAGTGTCCAAACTTTATTTCCTCCAAGACCCAAATATTAATGACAGTTGTTAGTTTGTAAGGAAAGAAAAAAAAAAGGAAAATACGAAATCTAGATTGTGAATTTTCACTTCATAATATATATATATATATATATATATAGAACACAATTAATTACAAAATACTTCAAAGACTATAGAAGCCTAATTGTTTCTACTTTAAGGCATCAAAGGGAAGTTTTATAGTGTAAAGTTAGTTCAAACTTTTAGCGATTGTAATCAATTTTGTAAGTATAATAATAATATATCCACATAAGTAATAATTTTATTAACAAAGTAAAACGGCATAGTTTCACGTACAAATGATCGGACCTACTTCTAGTTTTTTATTCGGAGACTTTAGAATCTTCCAATTGACACTGCATACTAATTGAATACAAAAACTTTACTTAATAATTACCTTTTCTATTATGAAAGTTTTGGATGCATATATGTGTATATATATATATATATATATATGGAATTTGATATTTTCTTTTTTTTTTTTTAAATTTGTTTTAGGTTTAAAAGATATTTTAGTCTTTTAACTAAAACACCCGTTGATTTTATTATTTTCTCAGAAAATATGAAAGCTTATGTTGTAATAAAAAAAAAAAAAAAAAGGAGGAAATAATTAATTAATTAAAGAAAGTGAATTTTATTGGAAGCTTATTCCAGATATTTTGGAGTTTGATCTGAAATACAGTTGCACTTGACCTAAGAAATACGGTATTCGGATATTATAATAGAGAGGAAAATAAAAAATAAAAAGGGCTGCATGCAGGACCCATAATTGATATTTTTAATTCCATGAGAAATTATTATTATTATGTTATTTACTTGAACGACAGATCTTTCAACGTATGATCTAATCTTGTCAGTTTTTTCTTTTTCTTTAATAAAATAAAAAATAATTATTTCAACAAATACACACCAATTTATCTATTTTTCGCTGCGAGTTCTATCCCATTAGAGCTAAATAGTTAGCCATGAAATATACTCTATTCGTAATGGACAATGTGGGCAACTACGTACCATATCACACCTTATTTTTAATATAACTCTTATTGTAATTATACGTTCACTTCATCAATATATAGCCACACTGATTAAATTATTTTAAAAAAAAAAGTGGGAAAGATCAAAACATTAAAAAAGAAAAATTGGGTCAAAACAAAACTAAGATCAAATTAGATATTTATAAATAGTTGTAATAGGATGAATAATAAAAAAATATAAAATATAGTTCCAGAGTAACACATATATAAAATAAGAATCATAGACAGAATATTCTCTTGGAAAAATTGGGTGCTTCCCTTTTTTTTTTTTTTTTTTTTTTTGGTAAGTAAATTGGGTGCTTCCTTATTAGATAGTAAAATGATGAAAATAATTAGGAGTTTGAGAGTAGACACGCTTGCTAGCTGAATTCAGGAGGGTTTTTCCTGAAAATTTGGAGGATGAAGAGGGAGGGGAAGGAAGTAGATCAGGTTCCCCGGGGGTTAGGTGATGTGATGAAGAGATTTTTCAATAAACAAACTATACATATATATAATACAGGGGTGTTGAAACGACCACGTGGTTTTTGGCCGAAAAGGGTGACGGAGAATTATTGCCTTGCCTTCACGGAAACACAGACAACACATCCTCTCCTCCCTGCCACATCCTCACTATTCACTCCTCTTATCTTCTTTTAAATAAAATATATATATATATATTGGATGTAATGTTACATTATTGTTAATTTTTTGATTAGATATATTTTTGATGAAAATTGAAAGATCATTTTCAAACTTCAAGTGGAAGGAAAGAAAGTTGCATTTTGGTCCCAATGCTAGGGTTAGCTAGCACTTTCCTTCTTTTTTTTTTTTTTTGGTAAATTTCTTCTATTACAATCCAAATCATGCATATGTTTATATGTGGAAAATTATATATTTTCAGCGTTTTGATCGTTTACTATTTTTTTATATATTTTTTATATTATTTTTAAGTGACTATTTTATTATTTTTTATTATATTTAAATTAATTTTTTATTAAGTTAGGACCTTATTACCATTTCATATTTGTACAAACTTGATTATAGATAAATTTAACCTCTGAGAAAAAGATTAAAATTCGTTATATGTATGATCACAAAAAGAATATATATAATATGGAGACCAAAAAAAAGCAATAAAAAAAAAGATCAAAATGCTAGAGTTTACCACTTGCAAGGGACCATCTCGTACACTATGCAAAAAAAAAAAAAAAAAAAAAAAAAATCAAAATTACAAAAAATTAATAACACAATGACCAAAATAACCAAATTTCCATATATATATGTGTGTGTGTGTGATGTCTATTTTTTTTTTACTTCACTTTATTGTTTCATTCCATTACAATGTTTTATATTTGATGGAATAGCATATCCAATTTGGTTTTTGATGGTTAACACTTCTTTTTTTTTTTTTTTTTTTTTTCCTTTTTGTAATATCTTCGACTATATTCATTAAAAGTTGATAATTTTTCTATTTTAATTAGATAAATTTACACTATAATAATAAAAAAGAATTGTCTGAAATTGATACTTGATAAGAGAACGAAAGCGCTATATATATATATATATATATGTACTCGATGTTACAATCAGTATCAAACAAGTCCCTCACATAGCTTCATATTATACTCCTATAAAACAGAACGCAAAAACACGGATAAATCGTCAATTTAGTCCCTTAAGTTTATATTTTGATTTGTTATGGACCCTCATATTTATTTTTGTCCAAAGTAGTCCCTTAAGTTTATGTTTGGATATGTTATAGTCCCTCATATTTATTTATTTTTTGAAATAGTCCCTTAAAATTTTTAAATTGATTAAAGTGATCCTTTAACCGTTAACATCTAAATATTTCGTCAACTCTTTTTGCACGTAACATCCTAAATTCTCTTTAATTTTGAACAAAAGTACAAAAATACGCCTCTAAAAAAGACACACGCAAGGAAAGTTAACGAAATATTTGGATGTTAATGGTCAAAGGACTGCTTTGATTAATTCTAAAACTCTTAAGGGACTACTTTAGACAAAAATAAACATGAAAGATCATAACAGATTAAAACATAAACTTAAGGGATTAAATTGACGATTTATCAGCAAAAACACGTACATGTATGTATATATATGTATGTATGTATGTATAACAGTTCATGAAAAATGCGGCGGAACGAGGAAAAAATTAAAGAATATGCAATCGTATAAGTTGTTTTGGCAAATTTTAATCTTAATAATAATAATAATAATAATTTTGAACTAAAATTAAACAATTATTTTCTATCAAAAAAATGATTCGAGAATAGTGTTTTGATGATAAGTAATTATCGCATTATTTTTATAATTAATGTGGCTAGCAGTAACAAAAGTGATACCAATCCTTAAATTAAGAAAGTCACAAATTTGACAAGAAAACCTATCTCAATTGGTAACAATCTTACTTATAATTATATAGATTACAAGTTTAAAATTGCATTAGACATAAAAAAAATTCTTAAATTAAAATATATTTATTTTATAAAATCAAATATTTAACTTTCAATTATGGAAAAAAGAAATTATGTAAAACTTCTCATAAATTTTAATTTGTAGTGGAAATTCATTATTAGAATTAAGTTTTTTTTTGTTTTTTTCCATATAATACTCTCAATATTTTACCTAAAAAAAAATACACATTAATATTACAAGAGAAAATTTCTTCTTAGAGTGGAAGATGAAAGAGAGGAATTTCTAGATTTTTTTTGTTTTTATTTTTATATCTAATGACATAACATTCACTTGTATTTTTTAATATATATATATATATATAATTGAGAATATTTAATAAAGAAAAAAAAAAATCCAAATATAAATGTTGTTGTGACTCTACTCCAAGAATTTATTTATCATTACATATTTTTTTCTTGAGATGTGTTTGAAATATACTTAGGAGAGAATATGCAACCTTTTTTCTCAGAATTTATGTATATATATATTGTTTTCTCAAACTATGCAATAACTCTTTCTTCTCAATCATCATTGGAGCTCAAGAAACAGTATGTAATAAACCAAAAAGTCATAAACATTCTGTCTTTCACTTTCCACTTTTATATAATACTTTTCAAACCCTTTAAAAATTACTAATTAATTTTTTTTTTAAAAAAATATTTTTAAAATTTTTTATTTTTCATAAAAAAGTAATAATAATTATATTAGTTGTAAGAAATTATCATTAAAAATATTAAAAATAATAGATGGAAAAAAAAAGGAAAAACCCTCTTAAATGTTTCTGACAAGTTAAAAAATTAAGAAGTATATAAAAATAAAATTGTCAATTGTAATAGGGAAATATTTATGAGTAAATATTATTTTATTTTAATGCAACTTACTTTTTTTTTTTTTTTTTTTTTATGGAAGCTGGTCCTTTTAATACTTATATTTTACAATTTCAATAAATGAATCTTTATTTTTATTTTTTTAGATAATTAGATCTCTATTTTATTTTTAATTGGTCAAAAAGAGTTATTACGATAAAATTTGATAATTTTAGCCACCAAAATTTATATGCTAAGCAGGTATATGTCTCATGAAAAACATTATTATCATTTACAATTCTATTAATCTACTAAAATCTTAATAAACCCTTATTTCTTCTAATAAAACGATCTTAGAAGAAAGAATAATGAGAGATGGAAGAAATTAAAAAATTGAATGAAATTGGAAAAAATGAGGTTTCATTAAGATGTGAATAGATTAAAATGACAAAGTTACCTTTCATAAGATATACACATTCTTGGCACATAAATTTTGACGATTAAAAATGATCAAAATTTTATTGGAAGGACCTCTTTGTCCAATATTAAAAATAAAATATCTTTCATAGGATATACACATTCTTGGTACATAAATTTTGATGGTTAAAAATGATCAAAATTTTGCCGGAAGGACCTCTTTATCCAATATTAAAAATAAAATAAGAATCCAATTGTCCAAAAAATAAAAATAAAAACTCATTTATCCAAGCGATAATAATATAAAGACTAACACGACCATTTTTTTTTTATTTTATCTATCTGAAAAATAAACATTATTTACTTTTGCAAAACATTAAAGAGTTTTTAAAAGATACAAAAATTGGATTATAAAATAAGTAGGAAAATTTTATTCTATAACCTTTTTATATTCTTAAACTACATTTTATATTTTTATTTTTATAGCTTTAGATCCTATAACAGTTTACAATTAGTTAACTTGATTCTTTTTATCGATATTTTAAAATAACTTGACTATTTTAATATATGTTCATTAGATAAATAATTTTTTTAGGTCATTTTTAATATAATAACTTGTGTAATTACTTGATCACATGATAAACACATAACTAAAATGATCAAAGGAAAATTGGCCATTTTAGTCCCTAAACCAATTTCGTTTGGACAAAGGGGTCCCTGTTTTTTATTTTTGAATAAACGAATCCCCATTCTTTTTTTATTTGGACAAACGGATCCTTTTGACTAATTTTTATCTAAAAATACAACAAAATAAGAGAGAACTTACGAGATATTAAAAGATAAAATGAAATAATTATCATCACAATATGTAGAATAATAATAAATCATGTTAAAACTAACACT
>JAXGGT010000001.1:9696763-9714369 GCA_035583425.1 Marsdenia floribunda
GTTTATCCAAAAATAAAAAACAGGGACCCCTTTGTCCAAACGAAATTAGTTTGGGGACTAAAATGGCCAATTTTCCAATGACCAAATTATTAAAAACAGAAAATTAGTTTAAATGAGCAAATCAAGTAATTGTAAAATATTATAAAATTTAGATTCATAAAAGTAATTTTTTTTTTTTTTTTTTTGGTCTAAAACCTGATATTCATTCAAGGGAATAAATCGTGTACAAGAGAAGTACGTTCTTTACAAGTTCGTGAGCAAAAAGGGGGATTGTTCCCATGTATAGAGTGAGAGGAGTTCAAACATTGTTTGTAGACTCCTCTCAGCCAATGCATAAGAGTTAACAATAGCCCTACCAGTATCAAAAAGCCTATTTGTATGACTAAACCAGATATCATTTACACATTGACGAAAAACATAAGACCAGTGGGGAGCCATATCATAGGTCCCCTGTTGTTTAGTGATGTTTGAAACCACCCATTGAACTTCATCGTGAGCCTGGAAGAAACCAGTCAAAATTTGGGGAGGTGCAAGAAGTAACCATACATGTCAGGCCAGGGTACAGTCCCTTAACAAGTAAAGAAAGGATTGGTAGGGGGAACCACACCATGAACAGGTAGGACTCGGAATGACGTGTCGCGTCCAGAGTAGTGCGGCAGTCGGCAAGGAGCGGTGAAGCAGGCACCAAAGTATGAAAGATAATCTAGGAGGGCCATGTAATTTCCATATCTGCTGCCACGGGAGTGGGTTCAATGTAGGGGGGTCGGGAAAGAGTGTTGTGCGAACAGACTTCAAGCTAAACATGCCAGAGGTCTAGCCTAACCACCTCGGTTGTTAACTGTCCTGACCCGGACGATTCAAAGTAACCATAGCCAATTTGCTCCTAAGAGTGGCCGGCAGCAGGGGGTCAATGTTGCCCAATCCCACTCACGCGACGAACTCCAGTAGGTACAAACAGATCGGTATCTCTCCTCCAACGACACCAGTGATGTAGCAAGGGTGATCAGCGGCTCCTCCACCAACCACCTGTCCAGCTAAAATGAGATCCGTAGGCCATCCCCAATTGCCCAGTGGACACACTGAGCACACCCAACCATAGCCTTGCAAATGCCACACCAAATGTAGGAGCCCAGGGGGTGGGCGGTCTGGACAGAATACTCAGCCACCCACCATATTTTTCAGTCAACACCTGGCTACTAAGCTTTTAGGGATGGGTGAGTAGGTTCCATGCCAGACAAGCCAGGTAGGCTCGATTCATCTGATAGAAATTAGGCAATTCGAAGCCTCCAAAACCTTTAGGGCGACAAATCTTCGCCCAAGATATCGTGTGTGACTTACATTGGTTGGGAGGATGTCCCCAAAAGAAGTTTCGTGCCATTGCTTCCAATTGCTTGAGAGTGTGGACTAGTATGGGCATGGTCTGCATACTATAGGTTGGAAGGGCAGAAATCACTGTCTGTAGAAGCACAGTGCAGGCTGCTTTTGAGAGAAGACGGGCTTTCCATCCTGCTAAGTGCGTTTGTACCTTGTCAACCAAGAATTGGAAGTGTTGTTTCATGATGCGCTCGTGCAACAGTGGTACTCCAAGATAAGAACCCAGATTGGTAGTGGTTGGTATTCCAAATTCAGTCAAGATGGAGTTACAAAGGAATCGAGGAGTGTTGGGGGAAAACCAAATACAGGATTTAGCCCAGTTGATCCGTTGGCCAGACTTGCCACAAATATAGGCTAGGATGTGTTCCATCATGCGGTCCTGTGACAAGGAAGCCTCCCAAATAATAGAAGGTCATTTGCAAATAGTACATGGAGAAAGCTAGCCCCTTAAGGCCCAAGGACACCACTGTCTACTTCTTTGAAGATATGGCCTCTGCAATACGTTGGCTTAGCACTTCCATGTAAAGAACAAAGAGATAGGGGGGACAGTAGGTCCCCTTGACGGAGACCTCGTGATGGTGTGAAAGGCACCAAAGTCTCTCCATTCTAGCATAAGGATAAGGCTGCTGACTAGATATAATTCATAATCACCCGGATGAGATGTGGTTGAAAACCCACCCGATCAAGTACCTGCTCCAAGAAAGTCCAATCCACTCTATCATAAGCCTTTTCCAAGTCTAACTTCACAATGAAAGCTCCATTGTGCCCCTTTCGCTTTAACAAGGAGTGGAGGGCTTCATGGGCCATCGTGATATTATTCGTTGTAGATTTGTCTGGTATAAAACTCTACTGCCAAGGGCCCGTAAGTTTACCCATGAGGGGTTTTAGACCAATGGCTATGACCTTGGAGGCAATCTTAACGACAACATTGTAGAGGGAGATCGGGTGGAACTGGATAAGATGCTCCAGGTGCTCAACCTTAGGGATAAGGCAAATAAGGGATTAACTGATGCTCGAGGGTAGGGTACCAGTTTCAAAGATATGGAGAAAAATATCAGTGACCGAAGGGCCTATAATGTGCTCGTATCGTTGGAAAAAAATTGGTGAAAACTATCAGGGCCAGGTACCTTATGAGCCCCTATTTGTGATACTGCCTGTTTAATTTCAAGAGCTGAGACTGCATGATTTAACCAAAATCTGTCCCCATGATTCATGCACGAGAATGACCACTCTGAAGGTTTGGCTGGTAAACAAGGTTCCTTTGTGTAAAGCTAAATGTAAAAGTCTCGGGTCACAGCTTGGAGTACCCTCGGTTGCTCACACCAAGAACCCCGATCATCTTTGAGTCGAATAATGGCATTACGCCGTCGTCGCAACAGGGTAGACAAGCGGAAAAATCTAGTGTCCTGTTCCCCGGACTGAAGCCAAGTAATCCGAGATTTCTGTCTCCATAGGCTCTCCTCTTGCTCAAGAAGCTGATCCAAATCGCATCGAAGGTGAACCTCCAACTCTAGAAGGTAAGGAGAATTACCAATGGCTAACCTCCTTTGGATGCCGCCGAGCCTGTACATACATCATTTTTTATTAAGGAACATGTTCCCGAAGATGCTACGATTCCACGACGAAATCTCTGTTTGAAACAATTTCATAATACCCAACAGTCCCATTTAGCCACTCGCGCCCCAGATTTTATCAACCACGCCTTCAAAGCCAGGATGGGAATACCAGGCCCTTAACATCTTGAAGGGTTTCGTCTGCCTTTGAGAAACTGTAGCCTTAGGAAACTGTAGCCTTAGGAAACTGGAACAAGAGAGGATGGTGATCCGATCTTGCTCGAGGAAGGTGGACCACACGGTTGTTGGGGGAAAGAACCAGCCAGGCTTCGTAACAAACAAAATCGGTCCAAGCGCTCTCTAATGCTAGCGGCTCCAGTCCGCATGTTAGACCAAGTGAAGCGCGGGCTAGAAAAACCCATGTCGAGTAGTGAGCAAGCTGAAATGGTATCCAAAGAGGTTTAGCTTGTTGAGGACAGAACAGGCGCCCCTCTTTCTTCTCCGAACTGTGGGTGATTTGGTTAAAGTCACCCACCAACACCTAAGTCAACTGACTGCCTGGCCAAATAGTGAGATGTACCTCTAAAGCTCTCGCCGAAAGACTGGGTGAGGCGAAGCATAGATTGCAGACAAGAGCCACGACTATCCGTCAGGTTAATGAACAATAGAATTGATGATTTGGTCATCAATTGAGAGAACATCTAAACTAATTCGGAGGCCGTTCCAAAAAATCCATATACCCCCTGCAAAGTCGTTAGCCTCAGAGTGAAGCATCTTATTCAGATGTGTTTTAGTAGTAATAAAATTGGCCTGAGCACTAGGAACCCGGGTCTCAAGTAAAACTAAGATTGAAGGTGAATGAACCTTAATTAAGTTAAGAATATGTCTTCTAGAGTAAGGGGAGCCAGCTCCCTTATAGTTCCAGATTACTAGATGGGGACTGATCATTGAGGGGGGCGGGAGGGGCCGGGCTTCACATTCATATTAGACGGCTTACCCATAAGAGTAAAGATAGTAGAAGTCACAACACGTGCACCAGGTGGTGGGGGGGGGAGCCGACTTACCATGAGGACTCGAGTTTAGAGCTTAATATGCATCGATTAGGACAGTTGTTTGTTGGTTGTGTTCTCTGCTAGTCGAAGTTGGAACATACTGTTTAGTCTGTTGAGACGACCTCTTCCCCTTGGCAGATGAGTTGTGATGAGAGTTAGAGAAATCCCGAAGTGGAGGTCGACCGTGAGCCGAAGTTGGGTCGGCCTGACTGACTCGGTTTGGGGTTCGGGATCTGTGAGCACTCCGATGGGCTGCCTGTTTGCCTAGTTTTTGGATAGCCCTAGAGGGGTTCTTGGGCTCGTGGGTTGCACCTCCCGATCTATGGTTACTCGGCCTAGGTAAATCCTGGATCAAAGCTTTCAAGTTATGGATTGCTTGTTCCATGGCCTGGGCCTCCCCCAGGTTTTGAATGGCCTCAAATTGTGAGGATAGACTAAGATTGTTGGGTTGGGCCCTACCCACTGGCCTAACGGGCTGATCCTCAGCTTCCTCCTCTAAAGTACTAAATGGGCCATCTTTCGGGGCTTGGTCCTCCTCTGCTAGGGTTACCTTACTCTTACTGCCTAGGCCGCTATCTGAGGGTTCCCGACGGCCGATCCTTTGTGGAGTGCATTTCTTCCTAGCATACTTAGGTAACATCCATGGGTCGTACGACATGGAGGGGTTGGACGGTTCACCTGGTGGTTTCGCCATCGGTGGAGGCTGATCCGTAGTTGTTGGTGGCGGTAGGTTCTTATCCAGACAGGTGGCAGTACGGTGTCCATATTTCCCACAGTGGAAACATATCTGGTAGAACCCCTCATACTCCACTTGTTGGGGTTGCTCTAGCAAGGTCACCGACGGGACAAGAGTAGCCAACAAATTAACTTCAACATAGACTCAGGCAAACCGGCCCCTCCTCGTATTATCTGAGGTACAATCCACCCGTACTGTATGACCAACAAGATCTTCCATGTCCCATAAAATCTCCTCATCAAATGACTCCATAGGCAGAGTAGGGAAACTAACCCAGACCATAGTGCAGGTTATGGCTTCTGTGGTTGGTCGAAAATTGGGCTTCCATCTGGACACAAACAAAGAGTGCCCCATCATAATCCAAGGACCATCCTCCAAGACATGGAGGTAGTCAGCTCGAGAGAAAAAACGAGCAATAAAGAACCCATTATCCAGGTCAATCAGTTCATGCCCATTGTCCTGCTTCCAAAGGTCACGTGTCCGTTGCTCCAGAATCCGCAAGGTAACAGATTTTTCTAGCAGTTAAACAAGCTGATATATTTTTCTTTCGAGAATTCAACTCGAGGCCCACACATGGTGGTTTATCCCCTACGTCCAGCTCCGTGTGGAATAGTTCGTCCACACCTTCATAATGCTCCTCATCATCATCTCCTAGGTAGTAACTGCGACTACGGGCAGGTCCCCTCAAGACGTCGGTGAAGGACTTCAAACCTCAAGTGGTCGTATCAGAACTCTGCGAAGGTGTGTATAGAACATCAGTGGAAGTTTTCATGTCACAGGTAGGGTCAAAAGAAGTGCCAAACGATTGACCCTTGTGCTTTTTGGTACTGCGTTGAAGCAAGTCAGCTTCCTCCATTGATGGAGCCGGCTAGTTGGTATCCATGGACATTTATTTCCTAAAGAGATTTTACTCTTTTGAGTATTTTGAATTTATAAGACATAGTGCACAAAAATACAATAATTATAAAATAAAAATAGATAATTTGAAAAGATTACTAGGCTTCTTTACAAACAAATATATATATATATTTCCTCAAAAAAAGGTCTAAATTGATACAACAAATATTTTCAGAATCACATTGAATGTCGAATTTATAGTTTATTGATTTAACCTTAATTAAATTGCAATTGAGTTGGTCATGTTATAATTTAAAAATTAAAAAAAATTATTATAAATAATATAATTTATTAAAAAAATTAATTTATAAAGATATGTATAAAAGAGTTAAATATAAATATTGAATGAAGAGAGGATGAAGACGACGACCCTTAAAGAAAAAAAAAGAAGGAAATTTTTCTTTATTGGAGAGTTTTAATTAATTTTTTTTGTTTATTATATATTTTTTAAAATGAAGTTATATACTTTAGATATTCTATAAATTGACCAAAAAATTTTGAAATTTTATTAATTTGACAAGTTCAGAAGGTAAATGGTTGATTGATGATTTGACCGGTCCGATCAATTGATCTAAATTGATTCACTACTTTTAATACGATTTTTCTCCAAAAATTGAACTAATTTTGAAACAGATTCGTTGTTGGACCAACCAATCTAGTCCGATGCACAAAATCATGGATACAACTACGGATAAGCATAAATGAGTTTTGTCAAATATGGTCTTTTTCATGTTTCAAATAATAATAATAAAATTGGGTTTAGCTTAAAATTAAAATTATTTATTTGAACTCATTACTTCTCACTTTCTACTAATTGAGCTATATTTTCTTATCAACTATTGTAATAACTTTTAACCATTCTTATTTTTTACAAAGATTAACTTTTCTTAAATTTATTTTGAAAAATTATATATATAATGATAATTAAGAGAATAAAAGTTATTGCAATTTTTATCTTTTAATTTTAAAATTTAATATATATTTTTTCAAAAAAATAAATTATTTATAATATTTTTATAAATAATCACGTGTCAAAATTACCTATAAAAATATTTAAAATAGAGTTTATAGTTTATGGAATTTATGTATTCAAATTTATTGGTAACAATTTAGCTAGAATCATCAAAAGTCATGAATTTATTTTTATTAGAAGCTTGAAAAATTTATAATTTAAAAATAAAGAAAAAAAAATTTTATAATTACCATATTAGCTATTAGCTTATTTATAACTTTCAATAAATATATATATATATATTTAAATGAAGGACTAAACACATTTTTTTAAATTAACAAATATATATATATATATATATATTGAGTAAATATTTTGAAAATGGAATGAAAGTAATAATAATATTCCCTGCTTCCCTTAAATTTTTAAAACTTCACCTTAAAAAGTTATTCTTAATTAATTAATTAATTAGTTTTTTCTTACAGTAGTGGTCAAAGAATCTGTCCTAAATATTCTTGGACTCTCCAAATCTTAGGTCATGAGAAACATTGGCATGTGAAGAGGCCATTCTTTGATCCTGAAAGCTCAATAATTGTGAATTTAAAGATAAACATCCTCTCTATTGGTTTATCTCCCCAAATTACTTCACAAATAAAGAAACCTTCACTCTCATGTACCACACCAACTTGAATCTCTGCCATCAATTCTTTTCCTTTTCCTTTGTGGGTTTTTTAATTAATTTGGTACCTTTGAGTATCCCTTCTGGCTCTAATCCTCCCTCTTATTGGTTCCTAATTTAAGGATTCCTCCAAATTAATTAACCCCCATAAAAACCATGCCCGCCCATACCTATTACCACTCCCCCCTTTTATCATCTGCTAATTTAGTGTACATAGTCATGTCATATGTCATGGTTATAAGCTAACAAGCACTGTTTTGCAAGTGCCCTTCCCACAAATCCACCACGTGGTCTTCTCTTAGATGTCTATGGTGGACCTCCGTATACAATGCAATACCACCACCCCAACCTCACCCCACCCCTTCACCCACTACCTTCTATTTAAATCCCATTCCCTCTTTCCCTCTCCCCCAGAGTCTCTCTTCTCCCCTTTTTCTTTTCTCTCTAGCTAGTAGTCTCAACAACAAGAAAAGAAAGCAAGCCAAGATTTCTATCTGCTAATCACTTTCTGTACAAACAACTCTCCTTAAAGTAAGTGAACACAGAAAAATCATGGCTACTTCTACAAACTCAGTTACATGGGCCAGAGCTCCAATTTCTCATCATCAGTCCTTTTCATCTTCTTCCATGGTTGATTTGGGGTTCTCTTTTAAATCAATTTCCGTGAGGAAGCCCATTAAAAGAGCGAAAATCAAGTGTGCTTTACAAACTTCTTCATTAATCACCTTCCCTGAAGCACAGGCAATCACTAGAAAAGGTCCACTACCAAAAGTTTCTGATACCTCGCAATCCCCACTACCTCAGTGGAATTTACTACAAAGAGCCGCAGCGAAGGCCTTAGACATGGTGGAAAGCGCGTTAGTCACACGGGAGCTTCAGCAACTACTCCCTAAAACAGCCGACCCACGTGTTCAAATTGCCGGGAATTTCTCTCCGGTACCTGAACAGCCAGTCCGGCACAACCTCCCAGTCACCGGCACTGTCCCTGACTGCATTAATGGTGTTTACGTCCGGAACGGTGCCAACCCTCTGTTCGAGCCTATCGCCGGCCACCATCTCTTTGACGGTGATGGCATGGTGCATGCTGTGACCATTAATGACGGTTCTGTTAGCTACGGTTGCCGCTTCACTGAAACCCAAAGATTCGTTCAGGAACGGAATTTAGGCCGTCCCATGTTCCCCAAAGCCATTGGTGAACTTCACGGACACTCAGGGATTGCCAGACTCCTCTTATTCTACGCAAGAGCCCTATTTGGGCTCGTTGATCACAGCCATGGCATGGGAGTAGCCAACGCAGGTTTAGTCTACTTCAACAACAGACTCTTAGCCATGTCTGAAGACGATCTCCCTTATCAGGTGAGGATAAAGGGCTCTGGTGATCTGGAAACAATTGGGAGATATGACTTTGGTGAGCAGCTGAGGAGCACCATGATCGCTCATCCTAAGGTTGATCCCGCGTCCGGTGAGCTCTTCGCTTTGAGTTATGATGTTGTGCAGAAGCCATATCTCAAGTACTTCAAGTTCTCAGCAGAAGGAAAAAAGTCACCGGACGTCGAAATCCCTCTTGACGTGCCAACTATGATGCATGATTTCGCCATCACTGAAAATTTTGTGGTGATTCCAGACCAGCAGGTGGTGTTCAAGCTCCAAGAAATGATCAGGGGTGGGTCGCCAGTGAGATATGACCAGAGCAAGAAATCCCGGTTTGGAATTCTATCAAAAAATGCGGAAAATGCCAAGGATATTATCTGGGTGGAGTGCCCAGATACTTTCTGCTTTCATCTGTGGAATGCCTGGGAGGAGCCGGAGACCGATGAAGTTGTGGTCATTGGTTCTTGCATGACTCCAGCAGACTCAATTTTCAATGAGTGTGACGAGAATTTGACGAGTGTTCTTTCTGAAATTAGACTTAATCTGAAGACTGGCGAATCACAAAAAAAGTCAATAATTGCAGCTTCCGAGCAAGTGAACTTGGAAGCAGGCATGGTAAACAGAAATCTTCTTGGTAGAAAAACAAGGTACGTATATCTAGCTGTTGCTGAGCCATGGCCTAAAGTTTCTGGATTTGCAAAGGTGGACCTTTCCACAGGAGAAGTTCAGAAGTTCACCTATGGTGATGAGAGATATGGAGGAGAACCATTGTTTCTACCAAGAGATCCCAATTCAGAAAGAAGGGAAGATGATGGCTACATTCTTGCATTTGTCCACGATGAGAAGACAGGGAACTCAGAGCTGCAGATAGTAAATGCTATGACACTGAAATTGGAGGCGTCGGTAAATCTTCCGTCAAGAGTTCCGTACGGATTCCATGGCACATTCATCAGTAACAAAGACTTGGAAAATCAAGCATAGGAGTGGTGGTGGTGGTGGTGGTGGGCTGGCTGTTAAAAGAAAGAAGTTGAAAGTTACTATACATAATTAATTTCTGGAAAGGAAAGAATTGCCTGTGGGATGATTTAGATTTAGGTAAAAAAAAATTTGTCCCCGGACTTTCCTCAAAACTTTTGACCTGAATTAGCAGCAATTTTTATCTGGTATTATCCTCCGGGAGGAGAGCAGAAACTTAGCTTGTAGCTTTTGGTGATGTATTTAGTATTGGGGAGCTCAGCTGGTTTCTGTTTTGTTTTATATACATACATATATTATATATATATATTTTCCTCCTCTTGAAATGCATATTTGTTTCTCTCTTCTTTTTGCTGTTTCCTTTTCCTTTTTTTTTTTTTTTTTTTTTTGTTGGTAGATCACGTAAGGTATGTCAATTAGTAAAGAACTTATATATTACAACTAACATTATTGCCATATTGTCCAGCACCCTTGGGTTATCTTTTCAGATCCTTTCTAAATTTTTAGTAAGATTGTTTTCCACAAGGATGTTGGGTTGTCAATTTTAGCCAATATATATATATATATTTAATCTGGTATTCTTATTGATTAATTTTAAGTATAAATTATGTCACATTTCTAAATTATCACATTATTTTAAATTTTAGCCAAAATTTGAATGACCGAAGCCAATGTGTAGATTTCTAGAGAGGGAAATAATTCTTTTTTATTATTATTATTATTATTTTATTTGAAGGAACTAAGGTTGTAAGAAATTTCTCTTCGGATTAGCTCTGTTCTTTTTTGTTCAAAAATTTCCTTTTTTACTAAAAGGTAAGTAATGTTCCACCCATTTCACAACTAGGGAACTTCTATTATATGCCAATTGCTCATATTTCTCCTTTTCCTTTATTTATTTATTTATTTTTGGGTGTTGGGGGTGGGGGGGGGGGGGGGGTTGGGTTTGTCAAAAAGTTAAATTTGATTCTCAACACTCAACTACTTAGATGACAAAATTTTATGGTTTTGATCACATCTAGTAAGTATTCTATAATGAAAGATACCTTCCTTTTTTTTTTTTTTTCTTTCTTTCTTTCTTTCTTTCTTTCTTTCTTTGAAATTTAACTCCAAGTTCAATACCTAAACTGCAAAAGCAGAGCAGACAGCGAGGAATATTTTATTTCTTTTTTATTTATGAAAAATGAAATTTACATATTGAAATTTCCTTTGAAAATTCAATATTGAATGGGTGATGATAGTGTTGCATCCTTCAAAACGAATAATATATATATATATATATATATGTAGATATGAAATTTTGTCAATGTTGATCCTCATTTCAAAAAAAGAAAAAATTGATTCTTTTACTTCTCATATTTGATTTGTTTGGATAAATAATCAAATTTCTATTTTATTTTTTATTAAATAAGGTATCTTTTGGTCAAATTTTAACTATTTTTGACCATTAAAATTTACCTACAAAGCCTCTATAAATCTCATAAAGTATTTTTTTTGTCATGTTAATAAATTATGAATGCTTTAATGAGACCATAAATTACAAAAAATGTTTTTTGGAGTAAGACATACACTTATATGATACGTCGAACTTGATCAATTTCATTGTACGTCTTCAAATAGTCTTAAAACTGGCATAAAATTTCAAAAGGAAAAAAAAAAAAAAGTAATAAATTTGATAATAATAAAACGTGAATTAATTTTTTCTTTAAAAAATATAAAAGTTAAAAGTTTTATTTCTTTAGGCTTCACTAGAATATACATATGGATTTTTTTATTTTTTTTAAATTTAGATATATATATATATATATATATATATATATTTTATATATATAAGATTACACATCCTTCTTTTAGAAGAAAATGTTTTTTCTAATGGTGTTATGGTAAATATTTTAAACTTCTTTTGGTCTTTAAAATTATAAATTTAATATTTGCTAATTTTTTGTTTTTCGTAATTTTTTAATTATTATTTAATAGTTTTTTTTTTCAATTTTTCTCTCTCAAAGTCTTTTAATATTTATAATTATAAAATTTAATGTTTGCTAATTTTTTAGTTTTCATAATTATGAGATTGTAGACATTCTTTCTGAAAAGAAATTTTTTTTCATTGACAATCTTTTTTTTCATTTATAACTTTGTTTCTTTGCCTTTATAAGCAAATAATTGGATTTTTCTTGTTTAAAATATAAATATGTAATATTAATTTGATAAGATATTTGAAAAATATATTTAAATTTAATTTATTTTTTAAAAAAATAAAAAGATATACACGTAAAAGTAGAAAAATCAATATAAAAAAATACTAATTAATATATTAATAAAAAATATTTTTTAAAACATTAAAAAAAATTAATTAATTACAAATGAATTCATTTTAAAATCAATTAATATATTTATATATTATAATGGTTGTATATACATTTAATAATAGTTTATTATTATAAAACAAATAAAATTTTAATATATTTAATTATCAATTTTTTTTAACATATTTAATGTATGTAATTTAGTAATATGTTTTTCCTTATATATATATATATATATATATATATATATATTTGTTATATATTCTATATATTTTTTCTCGAATATTGTAATATTTGCATAAATTTTTAAAATTAATATAATTACAATATGACTTAATTCTTTACGAAATTAAAGATTATAAAGATAAAATAATAATGTAAATAAGTATTTAAAAATATTAAGATGAAAAAAAATACATTTCGCACCTGGGGCGAAATGTATTCCTAGTATACACATATATGAATTAATGATAAATTTAATCTCCGAACTCATATTTATTAGTCAATTTAATATTTTTATTTTGTTTAATTTATGACTATTATTATTTTTTTAATAAAAATATTTCAACACATTAGTTCTCTAAACAATTGTAATAAATAAAGTATATAAATAAATATTTATTAGTCTATTTAGAAAAAGTAAATATATTAAATTAATTAAAAAAATTAAAATTCATTAAAATTAATTTTTTATTTATTGTTTAAATATAAAATTTTATTTTTGTCTTTCATCGAGTGAGAGTAGAGGATGGATACTTCTCTCTCTCTCTCTCTCTCTTTTTCCCTGTTCCATTCTTTTTTATGTGAACGTATAAGTATAATTATTAATACAAATATGTACGGAACATTTTTTTTTGTGATTAAAAAATTAATTTTTTTTTTCATTAATACAAACTGTTAAAATAATTATAATACAAGAGTAATTCAATAATTTTTTTCAAAAAAACATTTATATAAAGATTATACGATACTAAGTAAAAAAAATAAAATAAAATAAGTGAATTTTTTATTACTAATTTTTTTTTTTTTTTTCTAATTTTCTAAATTTAAAAATTAGAATTATACTACACAAATTTAAGTTGTTTAGTGCTTAAACTATTTAAATTAGAAAAAAAAATTAGTCATTCTGATTATCATATTTTTATTATTTGGACAAATGAGTTTCTAACTCTTTTTTTTCTGAACAATCTGATCCCTATTTTATTTTAAATTGGCTTAGTAGTCCTTCGAATAAAATTTTACTAATTTTTATCTCTCAAAATTTATGTGCCAAACATGTATATTAAATTGATTAATGTAATTGTAAATGACAAAAATGTCTTTTATAGGAGATATGTACACTTGACACTTGAATTTCAATCACTAAAAATTATTAAAATTTTAATAAAATAACCTCTTTATTTAATTAAAAATAAAATAAAAGTTCGATAATTAAAAAATAAAAAAAAAAAATTTATTTACCCAACATAAAGATTAAAGTAAGTAATTTTCCATTTAAATTATTGTAACTCGAACTTGCCAACATTCAATGTTAATTATTATTTCAGTAGCTAATTTTGATGTTAGGTATAATATTGTCACGGTGAATCCAATTTCGTCTGAAGTTTGGATGTGAACATCTGAGGTTGGCAGGTAATAATTTTATGGGAGAGGAAAAAGTGACCAAAGATTTAGCGCTCGTGATGTTTTTCCCGCGAAGCAAACTTTCCACGTTCCATTATTATAATATTATTTCTTCTTGTAATGACCAACTTTTTGGTCAATATATATATATCTTCCTTCTTGGGCGTTTTTATTTATTTATTTATTTATTAAATTTGAGGTATTTTTATTTCGTATCTCGAACTCATAACTTCTCAGATTATAAGTGATGTTGCTTGACTTCTTCGACGTTTTAATTTGATCATATATATATATATTTGAATATTATGGAATCAAAAGCAATCCAACATGTAATATTTAAATTTAATTAATTAATTATTTGAAGTATGATTTAAATAGGCTTGTTAACGAGTTTAATCGGATCCAGAATTACTAGTTTTGTACCTGAACTCGAGAAAATATTTTTGGAATCATACCCCACCCGATATCCGTTAGATCCAAAAAATTTATACCCATACCTGACATTATCGGGTCTTGAATTCGAACCATGTATGCCTTACCCGAAATTTTATCTTATTTTTAAAAAATAATTTAATTATTTTAAATAAAATATTTATATTTAAATAACTTATAATATAATTTATAATATTATAATAAGTTATAATATTTAAAATATAATTTAATTATATTAACAATTGATAATTCATAAAAATTAAATTATAAATTAAAATATAAAATTTTTAAAATTATTAAAGTTGTGGAAAAGAATATCAAGTTAAAATTAAAAAATAATATAAAATAAATGATAAAATATATATATGTTAATTTAATAAAAAAAAACATCTGTCAAATACTTTAACACTATAATTAATATAATATATTAAAATTTATATATTTAATTTTAAAAATTATCGAATTGAATATGTACAGATACGAGTAAATTTAATTAATATTTTTAATTTTTAAAATATCATTTAAATTTATTTCACTATTTGTTTGTATAATTTAAAACTAAAAACTCATTTAATATCTAAAGTAATTTTAACTCAATTTTGAACTTAAATAAAAATTATATTCTAAAAAATTATGAAAATATAAAGTTAATTGATAAAATATTAATAAATATAATAGTTTATATATAATATATAAATATTGTAATTTATTCACAAATACTTAAATAATTATTGAGCTTAAAAAAGTATTTAATTGTTGTTTATTTAATAAAAAATTAACATTAATCAAATATAAATAAGGTGGAACAAGTTTTTTTCATCAATTATTTAATTTATTTATATCTATAACCGTGCACGGGAGAGTATTTAGAATAATATATACATACATACATATATATATATATATATATATATATATATTATGTTTTAAAAAAATCTCAGGTCAATTATATCCTTCTTATTGAGGGTAAGGTTGTCGTATGATTGTGGTACATGATAATTGTATTTTGATCATACTTTTACCATTTTTTTTAATATATTAATAAAATTTATATATATGTTATAATCTAATTAAATTACAAAAAAAAAAAAAAAAAAAAAAACTGCTTTGTTACAAAAAATTTTAATTATATATATAAAAGCAAAATAAAACAAAACACTCGTAATTGTTTAGACTTACAAAATGAATATATTTTAGATATTTTTATATTGATAAAATTATAATTTTTATAAAAAAAGAAAATTAAAGAATTAAAATTATAGCACGTATATACTACACGGTTTATTAAAAATTTTTGCTCCATACATGCATGGATTTTGACATGAATTGAAGATATATATATATATATATATACGGATTTATGTCAAAAGTAATAGGAAAAATCCCTGGTTTAGTCCTATATCTTTTTTCGTTTCTCCAACTAGGTCCTAAATCTTTAATTTTGCCTAACTTGATCCCATATCTTTTTGCGTTTCCCCAACTTCATCCTTCCGGCCAATTTTTTTGTAATTCCGGCCACTTTCATGATATTTTTTTTTTTGTTACAATTTTTTAGGGGCATTTTGGGCATTTTAATTCTTTAATAAAATAATGAATAAAAATGGAGGGAAAAAGGAATTCTTTAATAAAATAATAAATAAAAGAAATAGAAGAGGGTTTCTTCCCCGTGAGAAAGAAATTGGAAAAAGGAAAATTTTTCTGAAATTTATCAACTTGAAAGGAAAATCATCAAGAAGAATCTCTCCCATTTTCTCCCTCAACTTGAAAGAGAAATTTTTTAAATCGATCAAGGGAAATCATCATTACAGTAAGCCATCTTCTCCCTTAGCACTTCCATTTTTACATGTAATTTAGTCTCTGATTTTTTTCAAATGGAGTGGATTTTTTTCAACGGGCTTCGTGAGTTTGAAGATTGGAAAGCTAAGCATCTCACTGATGCCGGGAGAAAGCTCCTTTCTTTGAACTTGTTTTGGTTTCCTTCTTCTTTCTTTCTTTTTCTTTTTTTTTTTTTTTGTATCGTAAAATGTTATTTTTACCTCTATTTTGTGGTGTAATCTATTAATTCAATTGTAATTTTTTGTAGCTTCTGATGATAAAAGCTCGGAACGACCACCTTAAGGAGTGCCTGGAGGTTGTAGTACATTTGACTGATGAACTAAATGTTGCTGTGACCGAACTGCTTAAAAGTGTCAAGCAAGCTGCCAAGAATATTAAACCTCTAGTCTTTGCATAAATATGTTTTTGTTATTGACCTTCACGGTTAAGGCCTGCAGTTGATTTTGTTTGTAATTTTTTGTCTACCTATAAAGGACAGGTTTTTTTTTAGTTTTAGAAGCTTTCATTTCATGGTTTCTTTCAACGTTAGTATATGCCATTTTGCCAAGTTGAGGATTTATAATGCATTTTGAAAGATAGTAAAATTTAAGGAGGCTCTCTTATAATATATACTAAGAGCTAACAAATTAAGGAGGCTTTCTTATTAATTGGCACGATGACTTTCCCATGTAAGTGAGATCATGACACAACTAAAAGTTCAAAAATAATTCTTACTGCATCACAAAAATTCGAGGTATATCCTTTACTATTGGCAATTAGATTAAAAAAAAAAAATTATAGTTTAAGACATGAAATATTTTCAACGCCCAAGGTGAGACTGAATCTTGTTCAAAGCTACAAGAACTTCTTCCATGCCAATCCTATTCTTGGGAGATCCTGCACACCAATTTAGAGCCACTTGAAAGATGTGTGATAAAAACTTCCATGCTAATCCTATTCTTGGGAGATCCTGCACAGCAATTTAGAGCCACTTGAAAGATGTGTGATAAAAACTTCTTGAAAACCTCATAAAAAAATCCAGTTAGAGCCAACAAATTAAGGAGAATATTTGGCAAAAAATTATTGATTCCACATTGAACCCAAGAACTTAAAGTTGTACAGAATTTCTGAAAATTCTAAAATGCACAACTAGCTAATATTCTTTACAATTTTCAGAAATTCTTGAACAAAAAAATATCTGCTACTACTTAGCATCCTTAGGCCTGCACAGACCATAAAAATAATAGCACAGGCTTACCCTAAAATTCAGCCAGCAGTCACCTACCCTAAAACAACCATCTACATTATAACACCTACACAACCATGTACTCAGAGCAACAGTGCAAACATCAGAAGATTTCCACAGGTAATTCTACAAAAAGAAAGCAAAGATCCCCATATATAGAACTTCAAAAAATCTGCAAATCTCTTTTGCCAGTTTCAAAAACTTAATACTTCTGTCTTTTAATTAATTCCTGCAATTTCACAGTAAATAAGATAGATATTAGCATGGTAAAATAATAGTATCAGTTAAATATTTAAAGAAGACAGCTTCCTACCTTTGAAGTGCTTGGTTCTACTTGAATAGGTAATGAATCCTCATCTATTACTTGAGATTGTTGTGTGTCATATGCTGTTGTTGCTTGTGATTGAGTTGATTCGCATGATCTTCTGTTATGACCGTACCCTTGACACTTTGAGCATTTGTTTACATTTTGTCCTGGAGCTTTTTCTGGCTCATTTCTCATATCACTACATGTTGTAGGCTGTTTCGGGCATGTTCTTCTATTGTGACCTTGAGTGCCACATATTTTGCATTTGTTTGTACCAAAATCTTTCCTATT
>JAXGGT010000001.1:9726868-9744663 GCA_035583425.1 Marsdenia floribunda
ATGATAGGTATACTTGCCTTTAGTGTGATTTAAGTGACAAAGCCTAATAGTGATTCATTTTATATTGATCAAATCTTGTTAAATCATATATATATATATCCATCACACCATCACATCCTTATTAAATTCAAGACAATAGTGAAGCTTATTGAAGATATCTTAGAAATCTTTGGCATGTTGAGGTAATATGGCCTAAAGTTGGACTCATTGAGGTGTTCGTTTCTGGTTTAAGCAGGAATGTCTTTAGACCATATGGTTTCCCATTGATGAATACATAAAACTCGAAGAAGATCGAAGAAATCGTAGAAATGAATGCTCTTACAAACTACAAATAATTGCAGTAATGGCTCAGGAAGATTTTGTCCATAAAAAAAAAAAAAAAAAAAAAAAATCTCAACTTTAGAAGAGAAGATCTTCCCTTGTATCAAGCAATAAAACCCTTTGAATGGACAAAATAATAGACTTAATCCTTCAAAAAGATACAATAATACTTATCTTCCCCTCCTATCTTGGTATCATTTATTTTGGGTGAGATCCTACATCTATACATATCCATTTAGCTTAACACTTTTAATACGATTCTTTTTGCCAATCGAGAAGAGGATCTAAACCTAGTATATTGTGTCAAACACATATTTCAAGGTACAAAAACTGGATATTCCAAAATTGAGAAACATGTCTTGGCCATAGTAGTCATATTCCCAAGGCTCAAGCTATGTTTTCAATCACACATCATTCATATGTGTACTAATGTCCTAAGATGCAGAATCTTACACAAGCCAATGCCTCAAGCAATCCTATGAAATGGATAATTGAGCTTTTTGAACCCAATTATCTTCTCTCTCTTTCAAACCTAAAACTACCTCCCACTTCTTCTTATTCATCTTGTATTTTGTTATTCCTCTCATATAGAGCTATAGGATAATAGATGGGAAAGGTAATAAGGTTTCTATTATTGTTATTGGTGTGTTGTTGGTGTAGTTCATCATTATATATTAGTGATACAAAAGTAATGGTGCTTGAGCTTGAAGATGAAGGAAAATGTCATTAAGATTGAAATATATTTGTCATTTATTTGTTTGTTAAAAGGAGAGATCTTTGGCGAAGAGGAAAGAATGAGTTTTTTTTTTTTTTATCCAAATTAGTGTGGTTTGTTGAAGAAGATGATGGAGTCGGCGATGGTAGTAGGTAGAGGAAGTATGATTAAATCCTACTAAAAATTTAAAAGGTAATTATTTACTAAAATACCAATTAAAAAGACATGTAGTCACTTACAAATGATTTAATTGAATTACCATTTAACAGAAAATTAAAACAAAAAATTAACGAAGGTACAATTTTTGTACTAAAAAAAAAAAAGGTTGGAGTGCATGTTTAAGCAAAAAACAAGTTGAGATGCAAAAGCTAGAATCCAAAAATTTTAGGTTTTACCAAAACATGTTGCCCGTAAGGATACAATGAATAAAAGGTTAATGAATAAGATTGAAAGTTAAATTATTCTTTGTATTTATTTTATTATTATTAATTTTATAACACATTATCAACATGAACCTGTACCTATAGTACTATATTTGAAGTTTGATACATGTGACAAATTTTCATAATCATTTGATTCTGCAAGAAAGCTTTTAGCTTGATTTTGTTTACTTTTTAATAATTATTAATGAAAAATGATCAACAAGTTCTATTCCATTACATGGTGTGAATATTGTTAGAATTCATGACCCTAGAAAAAATCGTGTTCGTGGTCAAAGTCATAATATGGTACCCAAAAAAAAAATGGCAATTATCTAGATAAATATTCGGGTTTTTCACCAAAATAACCCTAATTTTAAATCCTACTCCGTGAATAACCCAGTTTTGAAGTGGTGGATATTTCTAGCCTAAACGCACACAGTGTGTGCGTTTTTAAACAATTAACGCACACGATGTGTGCGTTTTCCCTAAATTTAAAATTCAAAATAAAAATGCCAGGTGCACTCAAAAATGCACACGTGACGTGCGTTTTTTCCCAATCATCGAACAAACGCACGCCGTATGTGCGTTACCCACCAGGCATCCATGTCAGCAAGAACGCACGTTGGACGTGCATTTCTACTTTACCAAATACCAAACCCACCTCCTTTCTCTCTCATTTTGCTTTCTTTCTCCCTTCTGTTCCTGCGTTTTTTCTTCTCCATTTCTTTCCAAATTTCCTGCGTTTTTTTTTCTTCTCCATTTTCTATCTAGATCTACTCCATTTTCTTCCTCATTTCTCTTTCTCTTCTACTTCAGCTTCCTTGTCCATCTTTCCTTGTGCATATTTGGGGCAAAAGGGACGATTTTTTGGAGTGAAAATATAGAGCACCGGTCTTGAAATTGGAAGTTTTTCACTCAAAAAACTGTAAGATATAAATATTTGGTAGTTTTAGTTGTTGTTTTGAGTACAATGCCATTTAATACTTTGTGTTTTGAGTTTCTTGGATTTACATGGACTTGCATTAATGTGTTTCCTATATAAGCAATGGCATGATGGTGCATAACTTAATTTGCTTCTGTAATGATTCTCATTCTTGCTTAAAATTGTTCCATACATACTCACAGTAAACACGGTGCTCTTATTTCATAACATGGTAATTACATTATGGCTAGAGTATAGAACACATGAGTTATTGTGTACAAGAATGGTCATTTCTGGCTAACCCTTGCATTATCCATTTGGGAGGTAAAAGATAATTTAGAAATAGGAACCTTTTATTTCTATTTACTGTGATATCAAAATATTTAAAATTTGATGAATTTTGAATTTAGGGCTTGACAAGTTCAACTAGTTTTTCTTTTAATCCAGGTAAGTTGTACAATCTTAGAATTTGTGCATGGATGTTGTCTAGCTGCTCTATATATATTACACATCACAAATCATCATCGTGGACATATATATATATACATATATTTGTGATTTGAAGAAATTAAAGTATAATAATAAAAACTCAGCCCTTAAAATTTGATTTTTGTTTTTATTATTAATTAAAATAATAATTTTGATGTTGGTTATATATAATAATATGTACAAGAAACTAACCAATTTTATACAAACCATTACATTGTGTTTTACAGACCAACAGGGACTCGTAATTACAAGAGCGAAATGAGAAGGACATATATATAATAATGAAGATTAAAACAAATTTCTGGGCTGTCTATTAATTTCTTTACATAAATGAATGCAAGTTTTCAATCGTTAAATTAATATCACTGAAGTAATATTAATATTTATATTATGATTGAAATCAGATACAAAATAGCTCGTTTATTTATTTATTTGTTTGTTTTTGTAAATATCAAGGTCGGCTTTTGATGACTGCATTTTGTTGTTTCTCATCATCCCAGTTCAACTAGTTTTTATTTTAATCCATTTAAATTTTTGTAAATCCATGTAAGTTGTACAATTTTTCTTGTGATTCAGTAGCATACTAATGAGAGTAGGTATATTTGTTGAATTTGAGCCAATAGCATCGACATCTAGTCCAAATTTCAATTTTGATACTAGACATACAATAGAAGTAAGTCCACCTGCAACAACATATGATGTTACTACAGGACTCCATACAACTCACCACAATAGTTTTACATCTTTGTTGATGGATAATCTCGGATTTCAAAGAGGTGATTTCTCATTTCCATTACCTACAGAAATTCCAGAAATCACAAGTTTTACTTCAACTGGAATGAATGAGTCAACTAGTAGTAATTCATATTCTACTAGTATGGGAACATCTATTAGAGGGGTTATGGGTGAGTCACTTATGGAGTTCATGAATAGAGGGTCTAATCTTGCAAGAGAGCAAGATCCAATTCTGGATGAACTCATTGTGGATGATGACCAAGGCCAGATGGACGGAGTTGGACCAATAACTGATATTGAGGGAGCTACAAGTGATGGACCACATGATGATAGCGACTCGGAAGATGAGGAAGAGATAGAGCCATTACCAATTCCACAACCAAATCAGGTGCCTTCAACATCTCAGTTCAGTGGAGATGGATATGATTATAGAAATAATAGTTGTTTCTAAGAAATGGTGGGTTCAGGGGAACCTGTACATGACTCTTCTGACACTTTAAATTTCAATGTTAGAAGATGGGTGGAAAGTGATGATGTTGCATTGACACTAGGTATGAGTTTCTCTTATAAGCCTCAAGCTATTTATGCAGTTAGAATGTGGCATGTCAAGTATGGACGAGAATTCACTGTTTTCATGAGTAATAGTACTGTGTGAACTGCTGAATGCAAAAATAAAACAAGTCAAAATCCATGCCATTGGTATATAAGGATCATTTTGAAACAAACACATGGACAGTGGTAGATTTCAGTTTTAAAGCCCGAGCACACATGTCTTATGCAAGTTGTCAACAACAATCATATATATTTAACTCATAAGTATATCGCAAGACAGATTTCTCATCTTGTAAGGAATGATCCAGAAATTTTTGTAAGTGCTATTCAGCTAGAAGTTAAAAAGTTATTTCAATCTGGATGTTCATACAAAAAAGGATGGCATGCAAGAAAGGCTGCTATTGAAATGTTATTTGGCACTTGGAATAACACTTTTAAAATACTTCCAAAATACATGATGGCATTACAAGATGCAAATCCAGGGATAATTATGCGTTGGAAACATCAGCAATGCAGCACTGAAAATGAAATGGTCTTCCGATTTGTATTTTGGTCCTTCAAAGCATCTATCTTGGGATTTAGTCATTGTTGTTCAGTTATCTCAATCGCTGGTACATTTCTTAGAGGAGCATACAAAGGTGTCCTACTTATTGCTAACGGGTTGGATGCAAATAATCATATCTTTCCTCTTGCATTTGCAATTGTTGGTGAAGAGTCATTAGTAAATTGGACTTTGTTTCTTCGTTTGTTAAGAACTTATGTGGTGCTATGAGTCGTATAGTTGAATGGCAACCACCTAATGCAGTGCATAGATTTTGTTTGAGACATGTAAGGGCAAATTTCAAAGTCACCTTCAAGAAAAAAGAATTAACTGAATTAATGTACAAGGCTGGAATAGTGAGCAAGGTGACTAAATTCAATGAAATCATGCAAGAAATCAAGAGGAGAAATGTTGATGCATTCAATTACTTGAATGCCATTGATCGGGAAAAATGGACACTTTCACATGATGGTGGATTCAGGTATGGTTGCATGACTACAAATTTATCTGAGTCTTTGAATAGTGTGTTAAATAAATGCCATGCATTACCTCTGAAGGCTTTAGTTGAGTATATATATGAAAAACTTGTTCAGTACTTTAGCCAACGTAGAGAAGATGTTGCACACACTAGACATCTATTTCCCTCTATAATATGGAGAAAATATGTGAGAAATGAAGCAAAATCTCGGGGTTATACGATTTTTCGATATAATTCTCAAACGGGTATATTCAGTGTTATGACACCATTGAGGGGAGATGGAAGAGGCAACCATGTGTACACTGTAAAAATCAACGAACAATCGTGTACTTGTCAGAAATGGTCTATATTTGGAATTCTTTGTTCACATGTCTTTGCAGTTTGTCGGCACAGAGGTTTGGATCTAACTGCTTTTGTTATGGACTTTTACTCCAAAACAAAATACAAGTTGGTTTATCAAACAGATTTGTATCCAGTTGCAAATGAGATATCATGGAATGATGCACCTTTCATACTTGAGCATTACAAGCCTAAAATGAAGGGTAATCACCCGGGTCGTCTATGAACACGAAGGTATCGTTGCCTAATGGATGCTAGAGATCCAGATTCACCTACAATATGTGGAAACTATCATATGACTGGACACAACAAAATAACTTGTGCAAATCGTAACCCGTCAAGTAACAATAACTAAACGATTGTTTTTTCTCATTCTTCAATTGTCTTTGAATGATTTTTTATATGTATGAAATTAATTTTTCATTTATCGTGGATTTGAAATTCAATTAAGTACATTTATAATTTATTCTAATTTAAAAATATTAAGTTTAAATTTATTAATGAATTTGAAGTTCAAATAAGTATATTTATGTTTTATTAGCAGTTAAATTATATATGTATATGTGTGTATATATATATATCGATTTGTTAAAATATTAATTTATTAATTATTAATTATAATATTATGTGATTTAATTATTTCAAGATATTATATTTAATTCAATTCAATATCCTAATTTTTAATTTATTATGGGTCCAAATTCGCTCAAGTATATTTATATCTTATTCTTTTATAAATTATACATATATATACATATTCAAATGTTAAAATATTAATTATAGTATTAGCTGATTTAATTAATTTTTTTTTGTAGGAAGTTATTTGATTAATTAAACATATTATATTTAAATTCCCTTAATTGTATCTATATCTTATATTCAAGTATTAATTTTTTTATTTTTTATAGATACGAAATTCCATTAATTGTATCTATATCTTATATTTTATTCTTAGTTAGTTAACGTAGAGAGAAGAAGAGAGAATGAAAAAAAAAAAAAAAAAAAATGTCTGGATAAAAACGCACGTGTGGTGTGCGTTTTTAACAACGCACACGCGGCGTGCGTTTGTTCGATGACTGGGCAAAAACACACGTCACGTGTGCATTTTTTAGTACACCTGACATTTTTTTTTTAAATTTTAAATTTAGGGAAAACACACACTTTAAAAATGCACACACCGTGTGCGTTTAGGCTAGAAATATCCACCACTTCAAAACTGGGTTATTCACGGAGTAGGATTTAAAATTAGGGTTATTTTGGTAAAAAACCCTAGATATTCAAATGTCAAAATATTCATAAGCACCAGAAGTAGACAATGAACAATAGCCATTAGAATATGTTTTTTTTTTTTTTTTTATTCCTTTATTACTTTATTATTTTTAGTACGTTTATCTTACATTATCTATTTCATATTTCAGTGTAGTATATTTATACTATTATGTTTATCATTATTAGCTATCTAGTATTTTAATGATAGATATATACATCTTAGTCACAAGAAATAATAATATATTAATAGCATTATCACCAAAGTTGTTAATATTTAAACGTTAGATATGTGCCTCATTACCAGAAGTAGAATAACAAAGAGAAAAAATTAGAAGTTTTAAGAAGATACAAGTAGGCAAAGAAAAATGTCAAGAAAATTTAAAAATGCATGTTATCTTTAAGTCATAAAAGATCATTGGTCTTATACCTGTAGTACGACAAGATGTTTAGTTTATCTTTATTAATCTTCAATTGAGAAGTAAGGAAAAGATTCCACGGTAAACTTTTCTTTTCAAAATTTGACTTTTGAAGAAATTTTCACAAGCTAACTTTTTCGAATATACAAAAAGAAGAATTAAAACATTATATAATATGTTTTATTTATGTTTTATAATGTTTATATTTTATTATTTAGTTAATAATGTAATATGGTAGGTTTATCTTTATTGTTTTAGTATCTTTATCTTTTATTATTTATTTATTATTTTAGTACGATACATTTATCTTTTATAATTTTGATATTTTCACTGTATAAAAAAATTAGGATATTAAAACGTTCTTAAACACTTCAATCGGGTATATTTTAAGGCATTTTTGTGTTTTGATACACTTGATAGAAATGCCTCAACTCAATATAAGTGCTTTAATTCTAGGCACCTTAAATTATGTGTATTTGAAGTTTTGAATTTTTTTTAAATTAAAACTTTTTGAGACATTTTTTAATCTATTTAAACACTTTTAACTGTCTAAATATTTATTTTTAAAGATATTTTTACATATTAAGTACTAGAAGACTTTTAAGACTTATAATTTTTAAAATGCCTTAATATATGCCATTTAAAGCTTTTAAGATATGTATCAGTAGCTCCTTTTTTTTGGTAGTATTTATAAAAAACATAGTTCAAATATTTAATTAAGTTTATGCATATTTCATTATTACTAGAAGGCTACAGTAATGTGCTATGACAATTTCTAGTAATATAAAATTAATTGAATACTCAGGAAGAGCGATTACAATATTACGCAAAGGAATCAAATTAACCTGAAATAATACCACAATAAATGAGAAGTTTATTGATTCAAGAACTTTTACCATTTTGTATAATCGATTAGGGCATTCTAGTTCAATATGATGCAAAAATTTATTGAAAATTCACATAGACACTCAATGAAAGATTTTTCAATCAAAGAAATTTTCATGTACTGCTTATTCTCAAGGCAAATAAATTATTAAGTCATGACCAACTAAGATTCACATTGAATCCCAAGATGTTTTGAAAAAATTCAAGATGATATATTTTGGCCTTTTCTATATTTTATGTTTCTAACAAATGCATCTAGCAGATAGGTCTCATGTATGTTTATTATCAACATGGAACCTAGAGTTTGGGAGATTATCTACACCAATAATAAGACTACCAGCATAATTTCAAAATTATACAATTAAACTAATATGTCTCGATAATATTGGTGAATATATTCATCTAGACTTTTAATAACTATTGTAATCAATTGATATAGGTGTTGAATATCTAGTAATTTATGTTCATAAACAAAATGGGTTAGTTGAATTGTTTATTAAAAGACTTCAATTGATAGCTAAACCTTAGTTTATGAAACAAAAGTTCCTATTACTATTTTGGGCCATACAATTTTGTATGTAGTAGCAGTTGCGTATATCATTTCAACAAACTATTATAACTTCTCCTATTACTATTAGCTTATAGTCATGAGCTAAACATTTTCATCTTGAATTTTGAAATGTATTGTAAATGTTTCTAAAGCTCCACCATAATGCATAAAGATGGGTCCTCATTGAAGGTTGAGATATATATATAATGGGTTTGTTTCTCATATGAAAGGAGATCTTTCTATATATGGCACGATCTATTGATTGTTATTTTGGCATATTAGTATGTTCAATATTTTTTGGTGAAAAAGGAGAGCTACTAGGTAAGAATAGTACATAAAATACTTTGCAATATCTTCATCACAATATAAAACAATGTGTACTTAAAGTTCAAAACACAGTTCAATTGCAAAGTATAACAAAGCAACTATCAAATGAATTTACTGACTCAAAGAATATGACTCGGTCACATATTACCAGCAACAAATGCTCCTATACAAATTGATGTTCCAATAGGACAATCCATTCATGGAATAGCGAATGAGTCTATAGCATGCTAGAAATGTGGTAGACCAATTGATTCTAAAGATAAAATATTTGAAAATAAAATATTTAAAATAAGCACATTAAAAAATATTGATACTTTTAAAGAGTTAAGAGAGATAACAAATAATATAACTACAAAAGAAGTTCATACACCTAAATATAATGAAAAAGTAGAGAATGTTGATATCTCAATAATTTATATCTCTGCGGGAAAACAATTGAACGAAAGATAAAATTTGAGGACAATATTTTTATATAATGTAATGCTAGTTTTTGTGACTAATAATGGTAAGCATGAGTCTACGTCCGTCGATAAGTGTCGACGTAGATGTGATTGACTATATTTTAGAACGATGTAATTCAAACATAAATAAACTCACTTAAAAAATGTGAAGCTTTTGGAATTGTAATCCAGACTCTTGAAGATGTCATACTCGTAGTATATATATAAACATATATTTGCGCAAAAAACAAATAAAATTTTTTTTGAAGTTGCATAATATAAAGCACAAATTATTGCACAAAGTTTTTTCACAAAAACCTAATATTGACTACTAGCTCATATAATCTTATGTGGTGGATGAAATTATGTTTCTACATCTTATTAGTCTTGCAGTTATAAGAAACTTGATATACCTCTTATTGATATAATTACAAATAATTTATACGGCTCACTTGATAATAACATCTACATGAAAATCCCAAAAGTATTTAAGGTGCCTGAAGTATGCAATTCAAGTTTTTCATAACTATATTAAATAAAATTACAAAAAATCTTTCCATAGTTAAAGAACTCTAGATTACAATCGTCACAGTTAATACTTGTTAAAAGAAGGTTATTAGAATAACCCATTTTTATTCAGAATTAAATTAAAGATTTGCTATTATTGTTGTCTATGTTGATAATTTGAATACTGGAACTCTTGAAGAGATTTCAAAAACTATAGATTCTTTGAACAAAGAATTTTAGATGAAAGATATCAAAAAATTAAAATTTTGTTTTGGGCTTGTAGATTGAACACTTTAAAGATGAAATTCAATTTTTTGTTGATCAATCAACTTATACATAAAAAGTTCTTAAAAGATTTTACATAGACAAACGCATCCATTGAGTACCCAAATAGTTCTTGGTTCATTTGAGGCAAAAAAAGACATTTTTCAACCTCGTAAGGTTGAAGAATTAGTGCAAAAGATATACTAATGTACCATGCTAATAATGTGTGGACTAATATAGCTTTTTCTGTTAATTTATAGCAAGATTTAGCTCATGTCGAACCAAAAGACATTAAAGTTCAATTAAACAATTCTTTCAATATTTTCAAGATATCGAGTAGACAATCTTTTTACATGTGTAGACATTCTACCAACAAAACACTTGTTTCTATTTCTTCAAATCATTCAGAGATTATAGCAATTCATGAAGTAAGCGTGAATGTGTTTAGTAAATATCAATGATTTAACACATCCGAGAGACATATTGTTTATCTTCTAACAAGAGATTTATTCAAGTACTAATTTGGAAGATTTATTCACAAATGTGTTACCGAGTTCAACATTAAAAGATTAGTGCAACAAATTGGAATGCATCGGTTCAAAGATATTATATAATGTTCTGATTAGGAGGGGCGCATATATACAAGGCAAGGTGTACTCTTATTTTGTTTCTAAGGTTTTTTTCCGCTTGATTTTTCTCTAGTAAGGTTTTAATTAGACATATTCATTATATAATGGACATTCAAGGGAAATGTTATAAATCTAGTGAATATCTATTATAGATTTTTATGTCATTTTTCCTTTTCAACTCTTTAGTCTTTAGTACTATTACTGTTATTACGGTTGTATCTCTATAAATAGATGATTACATACTCTAACCACAAGGTTAATGAATATTCTTTGTATTTCTTTTATTATTTATTTTATAGAACATCTTGTTTTCTTTCTAATGTGACAGATAAAAATAATAAGAAAAAGAATAAGAGAAGGAAGGAGTACTTACGAGAATGCCGGCATAAGATTCTTGCTAGCTGGTGATGCATCCTTCGATGCATGCGAAGGGAAATGTAACTAAAATTACACGTATATGGTCATATTCTTTAGACCTAAGAGGCTATGGCGACATTCCTTTCATTTTGGCCAAGTAATAAGAATTATGATTTATATTTAAAACGAAATAACGCAAGCTGTGACTTCTTTTTTTTTTTTTTTTGTTTGGGTCGTTTAAGGATGACCAGGTGCCAATCCAAGATACGAATATGACCAGATGCATATAAAATGGCAAATAAAGAGACCACTCCAAATTAATAGAGAAACAGAAGGAAGACAACAAAATATATCATGAAACAAAGCAAGGGGCAATCAAAAATCAGGAAAATTGATTTGGTGCCCCCAAAAGAGAAAAAAATGAAATCTTCTTGTCCCTTGGAGAATACTGAAGCCAATAAGGCGTTCCTTCTCTTGTCAAAAGGTCAGTCAAAAAGAGCCTTATTTAAGGGTGATGCATAACTGTGACCTAACTTCAACAACATTTTTATGTGTCAGCAGCACCAGCTTTTGCTCACAATCACACCCCGCAACATTTTACATCAGCTGCAATGCAGAGGGAGTTCCACATATCTCTGCTGCTTTCTGCTATAATTTCGCTGTTGCAGCACAGAAGGAATATCTTTGGACATGCACACAAGAATTTCCATGTGAGCGGAAACACTTCCACGTGAAGTGATTGCATGAAGACAACCATGCACTACAACACGTCTCTTTTATTTTTTCTTTACTTTTATTATTATTATTATTTTTGGTGTATGCAAGCAGGATTATTTCATCAGTATAATAAAAAGCTAATGGCTCACAGAAAACCAGGAGAAAAGTTATTATTGAGAGGGATTCTTCCTTTTTATTATTATTATTAACATCAAATTTTTTTTTTTTTTTTTGTCAAGGTTGTTGAGATCCTGCTTCAAAATGAATACTGTTCTTCATATAAGTTTTCGATAATCCTGCTTTCACGTGACATCCTTCTGAGTAGAGAATCTGGTCCAAACCCATACGTACCTAAGACAGATTTAATATATATATCACTAATTAATCAGATTGCTAATTATTATTCAATGTCAGTGTATATACTCTATATGATACAATCACCATTTTTGGAACTCATAAACACTACCACAGATTACGCATAGCCCAGCTAGTATGCTAGATGATTAATGCTTGTTCTAATTTAATAATAATTTTTTAAAAAAAAAAAAAAAACCCCATGATAATAAAATACTCTAAAACGAGCTATTATAAAATTAATTAGCAGACAGTACATTTTACTCTTTTAATCTAGATTAATAAGTTAAACTATTACAATTATTTATTCAAAGTATTGTTTTCGGAATTGTATAAATAAATACAGTTTATATGTTTTGTTATAATTGGTGATTCTAAAATAAATGCTTTTTACCATGAGGGCATAATTAATCTCAGTCAGCCGTCCCTTTGTGAAATTTTCCTGTTATATGGAAGAGAAAAGACAAATTGGAAGAGCCCTTATTCAACAAATCAAAAGCAAGACATATAAAAATAATAATAATAATAATAATCTTTGGACAGACAGGGGGCAAAACCATCTAATCATTCTTAAAAATAAGAATACAGTTCACACCATAATCAATCTATAAAAAGACAAAGAAATGAAAGAAGAAACAAAGAATACATGACAATAAATAATATTGTACAAAGTTGTCTGAGAATCCTTGCAATTTCCACCACGAGTTTTTTAATTAATTAGAAGACAAGATCCAAAATTTGACAGTGCTATTCAGCCAACCGTGCATGTGTCCCCAGCAACCGATTTGCAGCGGAAAGTGAGATTGCAATCCAATCAAGATAGATTAAAAAATAAATAAATAAATAAAAATGAAAGAGTCGAGTTGCTTCCTCAATAGTCAAAAAGTTCTGTGATTTCACTTTCAGGATACTGTATGATGTGTTTTTAATTTATGCCACTAGGAAAAAGGCATTTGAATCTGCATGTGGAGCACGAGTTCCACAGTTTAGAACTGGAGCGTGTTTGTTTGATTTGCAGGTTTCACATTGAGACTCCGTAGGAGTCGTACGTGTTTCACGAAAGATAAATCATATTCTTCCCTAATCTCATTAGGATCGTGATGGCTCCTACCATCCCTTAATTTTGTCTAAATGTTTTTTACCTTCTAAAATGCTGTTGATCATATGATTAATTAAAATCTTAATAATTATATTCTGAATCAGTCATTTCTTAACGTCTGTGTAATTAGTTAACTCGGGGCAGCCATAGTTACTATTATGCAAGTTTTCATATATATATATTGAGTTAGTTGTGAAGATTTCTTATCAAGGCACAAAATCCTTAAAGATCCTCCTCACATGGTGCTTTGGGTAGCTAGCATGATGACTGAGTTGGGCACAAAAATACAGTTCCTGCCCTGGAAAGATGCCTAAGCAGGCTGGAGATGCCTCGTCCTACACATGCTAGCCTTTTCTGCCGCATGTATATACCTTTACATGCCAGATCTAGCTGCATTTAAAACAACAGCCATAAATTGATTCAACCACCCTCCACCACTGGATCACCTATTCATGTACCCAAAAAAAAAAAAAAAGTATACATTATTTGCACCCTTTTTGTTCAACCATGTATAAAATTGTAGATCAAGGCACAATGTTAAAGCAAGATTGATTAGTATTTTAGACTTTTAGTAAAGGGATCCCGTAAAGAACCAATATGTTAAAGCTAGAATATTAATATATATACCCAGAGCCATGTTGTAGTAGCATTTTATCCAGCACACATATTAATGGTTGGCTAATAAATTTGATAAAGGGATTCTGTAACATTGTGTCCATTCATTCTCTTTCATGATTAGCAATCACCTTGTATTGAAAAACAAGTTATACCAAGGTAGTGAGGCATGAAATAAACATCTCCCAAGAGAGAGAGATAACATTAGAAGATGTAAGGCATACTTTTGGACCACCCGAAGGAAATGGATATATACAGGCAAAGAAACAACAAATCTTTGTCAAGTTAATGTACTAAAATGAAATCCAGACTAATCTTTCACATGGGTTGGTCTTAATGAAAAAGTTAAGGAGCAATTTAAAGGGCAATCTAATCTCCAAAGATTGTCTCTATTAGGGAACAGAGATTTACTTTTTGGAATCAAATGTTGGCTATGTAGGAAACATATATTGGCTATGTTCAATGCTCCAACTTGGTTGTAAGGTTTATTATTTCAGTATTTATTCCACTCCATATTACGTTGTCTAAGTTTGCCTGATTGTGTTTGCTATATTCTTGGCAAATGACCCTTTGGTCTCTTTCTTTATACCTTCCTTTTGGTGTTAGGCCAAAATCATACCCTAAACAATCATGGCAACCTGGACAACTGAGAGCTTGGGCTTGACTCTCTATTACTTCTAGAACAGGCTGTCTATACATGTTGATTCATAATCAAGTTTGTTTTCAACAAAGGCCCATTAGAATTTGCCCACATTAAATGGGTAAACTCTATACAATAAATTTCTACCCGCAATTGTCTAGGTGGAAGGAAGAACTAGTTTCCATAAATAAGTCTCTAGTACCAATCTTGCGAATGGAAAAATGAATTTTGAAAATGCTTTTTCCTCAAAAAGAGTCTAACAAAACTTAATTCTTAATTAGTCAAAATATAGATACAAAAAATTTAAAACTAAAAAAATAAAAAACAACACAACAAATTCTTTTCCCAAGTTTAAATTGACTTAATTTAATTTAATTTATTTATTTATAATAATTTAAACATTTTCGAAGAGATTTGTTATTTATATATTTATCCACCCATATTAAAAAGGTGGATGAACACAACACGAAGAGTGTCATAAGACATTCTGATAACTTGAGTATAGGTTTAGGATTAAAAATAAATGAAAATATTGTATTATATAAATGATTATCTAATAGTTTAGACAAAGCTTATCATCTTTTTATGCAAGTACACAATTGCCAAAGTGATAAGGAAAATTATTAATCCAACAAGAATTGGTGTTTAAGTGACAAATTTTTCTTCATTCTATTTAATTTAGGGAAAAAAATAATAATTGATGAATTTAAATACTTATTAATAAAACAAAAAATAAAAAGGATGAATAGAAAATTTATAAGAGAAATAATTAATGCTAATAGTAAATTAAAACACTCTTGATACAACCTACTCCTTTAATAAAAAATTATGGTGTAATTTAATTATCAAGTTTATTTACAATAGAATTTTTTTGAATAGATATCTAATCTTTTAGTAAAATTAAAGTTCATGGTTTCATTATGTAAATCAATCATTTTTTTTTTATTATTTTTTTTATTTTAAGTGATAAAACCGCATAAAATTTGTGTAATTCCCTAATTTTAAAGGTTAGAAGTGCCACAACAAAAATTTAATATATTCCTGGTCAATTTTATTAAGTGCTATTACTATCTCTTTCAATTTAACCTAGTTTCTTCGGATGTGTATGTTAAATTTCAAATTATGCAATTATGGATCACATACATAATTACAAGACGAACAAGTAATAATAAATAAGGATTCATTACCAAAAATTGGGATATTGAAATATATCTATTGAGATATTTAAAAATCTTACCATCTATTGTTACAAATGTAAAAATATCTTTAAATATAAATATTCAAACAGTGTCTAATAAATTAAAAGAACACTTCAAAAAGTTTTAATTTTAAAATAACTTAAAAAATTCATTTTATTCATACATAAAATATGTCTTGAGGCTCTTCAAATGACTAGAATTGAGGCGCTTATATCATAGTTAAAGCGGTTAAGTGAAGTGCATCAAAAAAAAAAAAAAAAAATGTCCTAATATATACCCAATTGAGAAATATAAAAACACCATAATAATTATTATTATTATTTTGTAGTGATTCAAGATTAATAAAACTAATAAACTAAACTATAAAATCCATAAAAAGTCACAACAGGCCTTAATCACATAAAATCTTGTTGTTCATTGCTAGAATAAAAAACATGCAATCGTTTCTTGCATTATTAAGAAAGAGAAGGCTTGGAGAATTTCAGGGGAAAAGTTTTTAATTTGTCTCTAACTTCAACTCTTTTGAAAGTCATTATTTATACATAAAAAATTAAAAAATAAAAGTAAAATTCTAATCATATTGAATCTCATCCGCTTGTTCCAGATTTATTCTAACGTTTTCTAATTTTCATGACTTATCACATGACTTTAGTTTGTTAATTATTTTCTTCTTCAATTAAATTTCTCTCATAATTTTGTTAGAATTCCTTTAACATTATTGACAAGTTTAACATGAGAAACGGAATATGATAATATACTAAATCATATTTTTCTAATAAAATCATATTTATTATCAGATTTAATTTTAATAATAGCTCAAAATATGACATAAATATTGATATATTTTCAATATTTTATACTTTTTTTTTTTTTTTGCTTTTATATATAATCCATTTTCTTTTATTTGTAGGTAAATATTTCTTGCGATTTTATCTTAGAAAATAAAAGTTCTTTTTGTCGCTTGTGTTGTTAAAATGACTGATTATCCATTGACTGTGGATGAATTAATGTTTATAAAGTAAGGTTACCGTCTTGAATATTTTGATGTGTCAATTTCGTTTCTAGGCGTAGAATTAGTATTTTTTTTTTGGTAAATGAGGCGTAGAATTAGTTTAAAACTAGGGATACTTAACGAATGATCAACAAAAAATCGTAAACTTGATTGTAGATGTGGAACAAATATTGCGATGAGAATGAATGATGATTTTTATTTGTTAATATTCACAGCAAATCTGAATTCGGAAAAAAGAAAGTGAAAAGCTAACAATGAGACACCTAATAATTGTGCAATGAGTAAAACTATTTGGAGATCAACGTTGTAGTTGTCACACTTCTCTATCCTGGAACGCACACGCCAAAACACACAACTCGAAATTTTTTTGATATTGCAGAATGAAGGTAGTAATAATCAATACACAGTAATTACGGACCAATGTGTCCAACCTTTCACTATATTCCAAATAAAAAATGACACAATTACAAGCTTAAGTGACAATTACAAGCATAAGTGCCTACGAACAGAAGTCACTTGGGCTAACACCCCTAACTCATAAGGGACAAGCACACAACTAGTCTACCTAATGGTGTGCTCAAACACCATCATTTTAATTATTCTTAATAAAGATATTATTTCATTTAAGGCTTAAAAACTAAAAGTCTTTTCATTTTAATATTTTTTTCAAAGAACACTTCTTATTGGTCACACTTTGATTTTTAATTATAAGCTAATGAATTACTTGGAGAACACTAATAATTAACCATCCATGACTACTTCTATAATATCCCGATGATGACAATTAACTCCTATAAATAGGAGACTCTTAAACAAGAATGAGGACATGAATTTCATACTTAGACTTCATTTACCCTCTCTTATTCTCCCTCTTTCTCTCTCTTCAATTACTTAGAGTTTTCTTCCTTTTAATTAATCCTTTTCAAGGATTAATTGATTAAGAAACTCTTTCTTTGTTCTCTTGAACATTTTATTGAGAGATTAACTAAGAGAATTATTCT
>JAXGGT010000001.1:9744763-9769134 GCA_035583425.1 Marsdenia floribunda
TGAGCACTATATTGCTTTCTAGTTTTTAAATTAATCTTGGCCGGTTTGACGACAACCGCGAATTTATCCTTTACCAGTCACACCTGTCTGGGGAGGTACAAGTACCTTTCTACCTATAGTGTGTGTGTACTTGTTTTAGACTGAGTGTCAGGAGCATTTAATGCTCTGTACCACAGGAGGATGTTGACTCCCGAAGTGAAGTTAACTAAGCGAGTGTTGTTATGCTAACCGAGCGAACCAAGGAGATCCCACGTGGACCGAAGTGAAGGACATAAGGAATTTTCCCTGAAAAGTGCAACACATAGACATTTTATCACATTTGGTCTCTCCAGTAGCCCCTCATTTCAAAGTCAAGACATCACTTGACTTCAAAATGTTATTGAAATGTTTCAGATTTAATTTGACAATTGTCATAATGAATGGCCACCCTTTAGCACCTATGCACTTGTTCTGGATTGAGTGTATAGAGCATTTAATGCTCCTTACTACAGGAGGATGTTCACTCCCGAAGTGAAGTCAATTAAAGAAGTGTCGCTGTGCTGACCGAGCAAACCAAGGAGATTCGACGTAGACCAAAGTGAAGGCCATAAGGGATTTTCCCTGCAAAGTACAACACTTAGACATTGTATCACATCTGGTCTCCTTAACGGCCCCTTATTTCGGAGTCAATATATTAATTGACTTCAAAATGTTATTGAAACATTTTTGAATTAATTCAACAATTGTCATAATGAATGATCATTGTTTGATAACCTTGCTTCTTGGGTTATGCGTCATTAATTACCTCGTGACTTGAGCGCCATTATTGCCCGATTCTTTTTATTTTTCCTCCTTTGATTCAAAAGTACTTTTCATTCCCTTTTGACCTTTCATTCTCTGCATCTTAACCTCTCTCTACATTTCTACGTTTGAAGGAAAACAATAAAGGAAATCCTCATAGCACTTTTTCACCAATTACCTTTTTTCATTTTTATTGTGAGAGTTGAATTACTTAGTCTACACTTGACTTCGGCATTATCCTTCAAGGTACTTTCTCCTACATATTTTCTCATCGTTTATTCAGTAAGTTGCTCCTCTAACCTTGTTTCTTTAAGTTTGTTCTATGCTCCTTGCCTTGTTGAGAGTGAGTTGGCCTAAGAAAGGCCAATCCTTCTTGGGATAGGTTTTGAGAGCCTATCTGGACTGCAACGTTAAGGGTTGTTGTTATGTAGAAAATTGTGACCATCCTCCCTTTTTCCTTATGTCTAAAGCTTAGACCAATTAGAAGAGATGGGAAGGATTGGCAATCGAAGTGAGCATATTAGAATTGATGAGAACTTGTTCGTAATTTTGGATGAGGAGCGAGTTAATGTGAGCAAAGTAAGGGAGATTGAGAGTGGAGACGCATAGGGTGGTGAAGAGGAGTTGCAACTCATACTAAGGGAGACCCTGGATATTGAGGGTTTAGCTCTGGAGGTCACAGAAGGTGAAAAGGACAAAGCATGTGGGGGCAAAGAGGAGGAGGAGGAAGAAGAGTACCTCTTGTATGCTTTGCACCTTAGCCTCTTGACTTTGGCTGACTATGGCAGGGTGAGGTTGGCATATGGGGGAGATCCAACCAAGTTTAGGATTTTTAGCCATTCAAATCTTGACAGCATGTCCTATAGATACATAGTTATCCCACTTCAACACTTTGAGTTCAGCCTTAGGCTACCTCTAGACACTTTTCTAGCTAACATCCTACTTGGCCTACAAGTCCAGCTAGCTCATCTGCACCATAATATTGTTAAGAGTATTATTTAACTCGTTGTGTTGAGCTGCAAGTTAAGAGTAGAGCCTATGGTGTGCCTATTTTGCATGCTCTTCTATACCTTGAAGATGAACAAGAAAGTGGGGTCACTCTAATCTCACAAAACTAGGGTCCAGCTTTTCAACTCTACACCTAACAATGTGGATTGGCGTGATAAGTGGGTGATGGTGGAGAGAAGCTCTAGTTTCCCTTTCTTCCTGAAGAAAGAAGTGTTTTCTTCCTGGGGGTCACTAGGGAAGGATCCTCTCTTGACTTCCTCTGAGAAGAAATTCATGGAGGCCATCGAGGTGAATTTAGGGATGGACCCCAAGAAACAGACAAAGATTTACTCCACTTGGGAGCTACTAGCACTAGAAAGTCTGGAATGGGCAAGAGTAGGGGCCTCCTCGGAGAGGATAAAAGTTTTAGGGATAGACAAGGAGGATGAATTCCCTTACTGGACAATCCACCCTAATAGGGTCTTCTTCCACAAGTGCCCAAACTTCAAATAGGGGTCTCAAGGTCTAAAGTGCAGTCCCCAAGGTAGCTTAATTGTTATTGAGATTTTTCCAAGTCACTGACTTCAATATCTTTACTCTGTTTTCTTCTTCTTTGCATAGATGAGTTTTACTTTGTTGCGTGCTACTCAAAAGGATGGACGAAGGTAAGGTAGGGTCATTTGAACTCCCTGCTTACTAATCCTCCTGCATTTCTCAACAAGGGCTTCGTTCCCAAGGGGCCCAGCACTATGCTCTCCCACATCACAAGGGTCTCCATCTAAGCCTCCAATATAGGATCTCTACGGTGGTTACTGAAATCACCACCACCACCACTACTGCCATAGCCTCTGGGGAGTAAGGTTGCAGTAGTACGAGTGATAACTCGTCCAAGATTGCTCTCCCCAGAAGAAACAAGCCATCACCCCCACCACGACTACCATAAGCTTTACAAGTTTGATGGAACCTCCATCTTTACATCCTCTAAGTTCCTTGGTTCTTGCCTCTTTAGTATTCCAACTGTCTTCCTCCCAACTCCTTCAACATCTGGGTCTTATGAAGGAGAGAGACCCTCCAATAACACTCCATCTTGGCTTCAGCCTAGTTTCCAGTTCCCCAGGAACATCTTTGACCTGTAGAATCTATAAAGGGAGATAGGGAATAATTTTCCCCCCACTGATTGGGATCAAATTCTTGGATCCCTTGGCTACCACTAACCTCGGATTAGACTGGGAAAAATGGGCACTAAGGAGTTAACCAACAAGGCTGGGGCCTTGCTTTCCAGGGTAACCCTTGCGATGTAGCTTCTCGCCCTTCTCATGGTTTTTTTTTTTTTTTTTTTTTTGTTTTCTAGTTCAAAGAAGTCACACACTTAGTGTTTTTGCAGTTTTCTACCTATCTCTTGCAAACCAACTACATAGTTGATAAAGCCGAGGATAGCCAAGCTCAGAAAATAGCAAATTAGTAGAAGGATTTCTAGTCGAGGGCAAGTTTAAGGCAGCTAAAGAGTAGGTCCAAATTGTCTCCAAGGAGAGGGATAGTAAAGCGTCCCAAGTCACTAAACTAGAGGCATACTTTCATAATACCTCCACCAAATGCGGCCAGTTTAAGAAGGTTATCGAGGGGACTTCACTCAAGTTGAATGCTGTTGAGGTGAAGGTGAAGGCCTTGGAGGATCTAGTGGGCTACTACCATATAATGCTTTAATGTGTTTTGTTATCAACGGAACCATCATATCATTCTAAAGAAGGTGGTTTTTCTTGCAAGGGAAAAGTATGATTCCTATACTCAAATTTTAATGGATTTGATGCTATAATATTCCAAAGAGCTTATAGTTTTTGAAACTTGGGTACCAATTGTTGTAATTGTGTGTATATATCATTTATCTGTTTTTCTATATCACCACTAGGAATTGAATAAGTGGTACATTTGTCATGAGGACGTAAATTGTCAGTTCCTAAAGGATTTTTATGTTTTGTTGAATTGGGATAAGAGCTATTTTTAGCAAAAGGAGTATCAATACTTGGTTAAATTTATTAAATTCACTGAATTCTTCCCACTGAGTCCTCGTCATTCACAAGAATTTTCTTCACTTGTTTTGGTTCAACAATGCTTCATTATATGATACAACTATGTTTTCTAATTTCTTACGAGCTTCCTTTTGTTTAAGACTACTCATTGAATTTATGATAATGATTTAATGTGAATTTAGTTTTCTTGGCTCTCTAAAAATGTCTATTAAAATCGTCATCATCCTCTGCATATACATCATCATTAGTATCTAGTATCGGTGGTTGCTCTTCCATAGGTTGTTCAGAATTTGGTTGTTGATGTGGTTGGTCTTTTGGAATGGGCTCCTACAACAATGGTGTCTCCTTGAATTAACCACATGAATAGTTTGAGGACAACTATTGCTTACTTAAATTATGGTTCTTCCAGTGTTCATGCTTCTTAATATGTGGGTACCAATCTAATATGAATCAAATGAAATTTGTTTTCTCTCGGAGTGAGAAAAAATCTTAAAATAATTAATTTGAAGAAATTCCAAGTATCATGGTGAACAATTTGTATGATCCCGAATGGTCATTCAAGAGTCAAGGAAAAGTTGTTTTTAGAGAAAGAAAATTGTTAAAAGACAGTGGAGTAAAATGCTTTAAAAGCTTGGAGTGTGAAAGAGTTGTGTAAAATAATATTTCAAGATGAGTACCACTTCATTTAAGACCTTTATTTATAGGTTTGGCTCCTTTGTGGAGAAATTTAAATGCAAATGATCTTTTTAAAGTGAAAAATGTTTTTAATAGAAATATCTTGTCTTTATATTATGGGGATTATTAAAATAAGATAAATAATCAATTTTTGTGTCTTATGTTTGTTGTTTGATTTATTGTGATCTCTTATATTTTTGTTTGAACAAAGAAAAAACCAAAGTAGTCCTTTTTCCATTAAATAATAAACTTTTTGTTATTTATTTATATTTTGAGGGATATTTTTTATCACCTGAAGATGATAAAAATACCATAAAAATACTCTTTATATTTTTTGAATTGACAAAATATACCTAAAAATATATAAAGTAACTAATGTAGTATTAGTTATTTAACAGTGAAAGGACAACTTTAATTTGTTCAAAAATTCATAAGGGATCATTTTAGTTAAAAATTAAATATAAAGGAGCACAACTGAACATGTAATAAACATAAGAGGCAAAATTCGTTATTTATCCGTTAAAACAATTAATTGCACGTCATTTCTTCTTATTCTATCAAAATATACAACCAATGACAACCTTCTAACTTTCTTAAAATATGAATACCTTGTCCCACATCATAAGTTTATATGGATATGTTATGGAATATTAGTATGGATCTAGATACTCATCGTCAACTTGAGATATCTCTTTTGGTACATCGAAGATGGTGTAAAGTAGTTGATCCTGGGGGTCGCCAACCCATACTAGTGGTGCAAGTTCAATGGCACAAGTCGTGACAGTTGGCATCAAAGCTAGGTTGCCAATCCGGATTATAGGAGCTAAGTGCTACGCCCTATGTGCAATAGGAGCCACCTCTAGAGTCTCGAAAATCCACTGATTAATCTTGGGCTCAGGCCAATTATGTTGGGTCCTAGTGGGGACGCTGGGCCTTAAGGTGGGATGAATGTGATACCTCGTCCCACATCTTAAGTTTATATGAATATGTCATGGAATATAAGTATAGGCCTAGGTACTCATTGTCAACTCAGGATATCCCTTTTGGTATAGGAAGGATAGTATGAACTAGTTAACCCTGGGTGCCGCCAGGCTCATAGTCCCGGTACTGGCTCATGGGCCCTGGTGATGACAATTGACTAAATGTGACACCCCTTTAATAGGGTTGTAACACGGAAATATTCCTAAGGTTTTCCCATAGAATGTAAAGCCTCTTACATTAAAGAAGTAAGAAAATTTAAAACTTAGTCAACATTAAATCCTCAATTACCAAAAACTAAGTTCCCAATAAACAAGAAATTATTTAGAAACCAAAGTAATAGTATTGATGAGACTTTCCTAGTTAAACCATCTACATTGCATCATTCCCAACCATGGTCCTCTTCAAAATTGCAGTCAAAAATATTCCCTTAAAAGAAAAATGTATTATCCTTTAAAATAAAAATTAAAAGTAAATAAAGTAATATCAAATATTCATGTCAGCCTGCATCAAAATTCTTCTTTTAAAATAATGAAAATCACAGAAAATATCATTTACCCATGTCACTTAATTTCAATACGATAAGATAAAATAAAGTAAAATAATCAAAACAAGTAATCAAGACAAATTCTTTTTTCTTTATCAATTGGGGAATAATTTGAATGTTTTGCTAATGGGTCATTTACTTAATTTAGTTCCTATCTTTGTATCCATTACAAAACGCCATTACATTTTCATTTGGGTGGTCTTTTGTCCATGACAATGGATTCATTTCATTGAGGTGGAACATGTTCCTCCTGCAATTAATCCATCAATTAATCCTAATTCACTTGCAATCAGAACATTTATCAAATGCCTAAACAATATATATCATTTATAATAATAAATAAATACACAAGTTACTACGAAATCTAGAATAAATAATTCAAGAAAGTCAAAACAATAAAATATCTTAAATTATAAAATAAAAGATTTTAAAATGCAACATTGTTGGTTAAAATGTAAATCATGGACTCCTGCACTTTAATGTGTAATATCACTATGCAGTTTATAATTATCAATATTATTTTAAATTCTAAAAAAATAGATACATAAGAACTTTCATAATCTGAATTTTAAAAAAAAAAAAAATTATGCATTAAATCAAATCAATAAAAATTTAATTATAAGAAATTTGCATATTAAATCAAAATAGAACAATTAAAATATTGCAAATTAAATCAAAAGTTAAAATTTAAATCTTAAGAGTGAAGTAACTTTTGAATTGTCAATAAGGTGTAGCTCAATTGATAGCAGCCTCACTTATATTCCGAGAGGTCATCAGTTCGAGATACAACAGAGGCAAAAATACCTCAAATTTAAAAAAAAAAAAAAAAAGTAACTTTTGAATTATAAAATTGTTTCCATTTAAAATAATAATAAATTTTATAATCATAATTATAATATCATTCATTGCAATTTAATATATATATATATATATATATATATTAAAACAATTCCAATTTATCACAGTATTCAAACTTCAATTTAAAAAAATTCCTTTTAAATATTAAAACAATATATATATATATATATATATATATATATATTAAATCTCCTGAAAATGAACAAATAAATAAGTCTTTTAAAAAAATTACAAATTTCTTTAAAATAACAGTGACAATAAAACACTATTTTTCTTTTTAGAACAATAATAATAACAATAACAATAACAGTAATAATAATAACAGGTATTAAAATATTTATCTGGATATAACTACAATCCAATAAGATTAAAAAAAATTTTAAAAAAAATTATTAGAAAATAAAGATTTAAATTAAACATAACTAACGTACTAAAATATTTTTAAAACATAACATATTTATCAAAATATAAAATATTTTTCAGAACATTAACTATATATCAGAATATAAATTATATTAGAATGCAAACTATTTATCTCACAACATAAAATATCAATTCTTATCATAATATAAACTATTAAACATAAATTATTTATCAAATCATGAAACATTATCAAGTATAAACTATTTATTAAAATGCAATTATTTATCCAAACATAAATTATTTATCAGAAATTTTTTGGAAGATAAAAAATTCATAAGAATATCAACACAGTTATATTAAAAAAATTATCTTATGAAATAAAAAATAATTAAAATCGCTTAAATAATAAATTAATTAAAACAAACCAATTAACACAATCATTATTTAAAAATTACCCAAATTAGATAAATATCATATCATCATCTTAATTCAAAAGCAATCAAAAAAAAATTTGAAAGGGATTAATTACAACTACCTCGAATACGAAAATTCAAATCTCGTTCGATCTCTGATTAGGTCAAATACTCCACTCCTAAACTTCCTGCACTATCAAGTTCTAAAAAAGTTATAACATTAATTAATTAGTATTTATTCTTAATATCAATAACATCTCTCATGTTGGATAAATGAGGAGAAATTTTTTAACTTTGTCAACAGCCTCAGAAAACCCTAGATACTCTTCTCTTTGGTTGTTATTCTAAGTGAAACCAGATGGAGTGTTTAAAATGTAAAACTTAATTAATGCCCAAACATTTATTCTTATAAACATATATATATATACATATATATATATATATATATATATATATATATATTATTCCATTAATTATTTATTTATAAGTTAGTCCTTATAGATTAAAAGGAGTTCATTTTACTACTTAAATTATGTTAGGTTATTACATACTATGCTCCAAGTTTTGGCTTCAAAACTAGACATACCTTCCTCAAACAAATAAGGATATTTGTTACTCATATTTTAATCCATTATACTTTAACACACGATACAGTCCTTTTTATCAACACTTGTTCCTTGTGATCAATAATTTTCATTGGAGTTTCCTCGTAACTTAAGTTCTTTTGGACATGTAATGGTTCTACCTCTAACATATGACTTATGTCCAAAACATAATGTCTCAACTGTGACACATGAATACATTATGTACTCTGGATAGAAAAGGTGTTATAGCTAGCTGATATGCCAATGGTCTAACTCTCTCCAATATCTTGAAAGGTCCCACAAATCCACTGACACCAAATCTCATGACACCTTTTATTGATGAGACCCTTAAGTATACCTTTTCTCCTTTTTGAAATTCCAATGGTCTACTTTTAACATTCACCCAATTTCTTTGTTGATCTTGAGTTGTTTAAAAATGTTGTTTTATCATTGTTACCTTTTCCTTGGCAAGCTGCACCAATTCAGAACCAATTATGTTCTTTTCTCCAACTTCATCCCAATAGGTGGGTGAGCGACATCTTCTCCCATACAAAGCTTCAAAAGGAGCCATGTCAATAGTAGATTGATAACTATTATTGTATAAGAACTCTACCAAATTTATGTAATCCACCCAATTACCTTTAAAGTCCATAACACAAGCTCGAAGCACATCTTCTAAAATTTCAATCACTCTCTCAGCTTGTCCATCTATTTGAGGATGGAATGCAGTGCTTAAGGTGTAGAACAAATCCTTCATTTAAACTTTGCCAAAAATGGGAGATGAATCAAGAATCACGATTAGATACTATAGATATCAGTACTCCATGCAATCGTACTATGCTATCCACATACAAATGTGTTAACTCCACCATTGTCATGGTAGCCTTCATTGGGAGGAAGTGAGAAACTTTTGTCAATCTATCAACTATTACACATACCATATCTCTATCGATTCTTGACTTAGGTAGCCCCACTACGGAATCCATGATCACATGCTCCCATTTCCATACTGGTATTTCCAATGGTTTTAATAACCCTCTAGGACGTTGATGCTCAGCTTTCAATTGTTGACATACTAAACAACAAGATACAAAATCTTCAATGTCTTTCTTCATTCCACTCCACCAAAATTTTGTTTTTAAGTCTTGGTACATTTTTGTTTCTCAAGGATGTATTGAAAACTTGGTGTTGTGTGCCTCTTTCATCACTTATTGTTTCAATTTCATATTATTTGGTAAACATATCCTATCTCGAAACCACAAACTACCGCTCTCATGTTATTCTAACCCATCTTGTATTTAACTCTTTATTTTGTTCATCTCTTCATCATTTTTATGAGTTATCTTGATCCTTTCAATCAACATTGGTTGTGAAAGGAGGGTTGAAAAGGATACATCCGTATGTTTTCCTATCTCGATCTCTAGTCTTTCAAATTCTACAACGAATTTTTCTACTAGGTCCACATAGGAGCTAGCATTCCTAATGACTTTCTATTTAGCACATTTGTTACCTTGTTTGCTTTACCAAGGTAGTAGTTAATTTTCAAGTTATAATCCTTTAATAACTTCAACCACTTTTGTTGTCTCATGTTCAACTCCTTTTGCATGAATAAAGACTTTCAAATTTGATGATTAGTAAACACTTCAGATTGTCCCTATACAAATAATGCCTCCAAATTTTAAGAGCAATCACCTGCTGCTATTTCCAAGTCATGGGTGGGATAATTTTGTTCATATGAATATTCAAATATCGAGAAGCATATGCAATTACTCTACCATTATGCATTAATACACGTCTTAATCAATACTTTGAAGCATAATTGTAGATTTGAAGCCTACCATATCTAGTAGGCAATGTCAAAACTAGTGTTGAAACTAACTTTTGCTTTTAACTATTGAAAACTCTCTTCACGTGTTCAGCTCCAATTAAAATTAGTCCTCTTATGAGTCAAAAAAGTTAGAGGCATAATGATAAAGTAGAATCCTTAAATAAACTTCCGGTAGTACCTTGCAAGACCAAGAAAGCTATGTACTTCAGTAATATTGGATGGTTGAAGCCAGTCCACAATCGCCTCTATCTTCTTTGGATCCACAAACACACCTTCGCCAAAAATCACATGGCACAAGAAGTTCACGCTTGAAATCGCAAACTCACACTTAGAGAACATAGCATATAACTTTTTTTCTTGAAGAATCTACAATACCATTCTTAAGTAATCTAAATGTTTCTCTTTTGATGAAGAATAGATAAGAATATCATCAATGAATACCACTACACATGTATCTAGCTATTCTTTGAATATTTTATTCATTAACTCCATAAAAACTATTCGACACTTTATTCGTTAACCTAGAAGGCATCACTAAAAACTCATAATGCCCATATCAAGTTCTAAATGCACTCTTAGGAATATCTTATTCCTTCACTCTTAACTGATGATATTAGACCGAAGGTCGAACTTGAAAAATATTTTAGCATCTTTGAGTTGATCAAAAAGGTAATCCATTTGAGGTAGTGGGTACTCATTCTTCACAATGATTTTGTTCAACTCTATAATCAATACACAACTACATGCTACCATCCTTCTTCTTCACAAATAGAACAAGTGCTCCCCAAGGTGAAACACTTGGTTGGATGAACTTCATATCAAGTAATTCTTATAGTTGTCCCTTTAATTCCTTAAGCTAAGGTGGTGCCATCCAACAAGGACTTTTAGAGATAGGCTCTACTCTAGAAATGAGATTAATCTCAAAATCAACTTCGCGCTTAGGGTTAAACCAAGTAATTTTTCCATAAATATGTTTGGAAACTCACAAACAATCAGTACATCCTTCATATTTGGAAAATTCTTCTTTGAATCAACAATATAAGCCAAATATCCCACGTAACCCTTTTGTAGATATTTATAAGCCTTCATAACTGAGATGATAGGTATGAGTTCCTTTTTACTATCCTTGTATGTACCTTGGGATTTGAATTCTTCTTTTTTTAGGTGCAATGATTCCGTGATAACTAATCTATACCCAAGATGACATCAAAATCATATATATTAATCAAGACAAGATATGCAATAAGCTTATGTCCCTCAATACTTACTCGATAATTTTGAACAATATGATTAGAGGTAATAATCTTTCCCCCAAGTGTAGCAATATGATAGGTGTCAACAAAATATTCAAGTATTGATCCCAAAGTCTTAGCAAATTTATGAGACACAAAAGAATGAGTAGCAACACAATAAAATAAATATATGCTGGAAAGGGCATTGATAGATAGTGTACCTACAACCACCTCATTGGACTCATCTACATCTTGTTGAGTTAAAGAAAACACTCTTGCATTAGTTTTTTCTTTTCTTTTTTTTTTTTTTTTTTTTTTGTGGTTGTTGCGGTGTTGATTTATCCAATGAAATGGGTCCCTATGGCTTAGGATTAGGACATTTTGCAACCTTGTGATCAAGTTGTCCACAAGCAAAACATGCTCCAATCTTAAATCTAAACTAACTAGGGTAAAACTTCCCACAAGTTTTACAAGGCTTCCTTTGCAAAGGGTTCCAATTTGACTTTGTCTCGCAATTGGTGGTGGCCGCTTTTTCACTACTTGAGATCTTCCTATGCTCGACCTAACACTTAGCCTCTGGCTGCTAGTAGGTTTAGGTCTCTTTTGTTCCCTATTCTACATCACTCCTACGGATATCAGACTCTATACGGATACATCTCATGTAAGAGTTCTCGTAATCACATGAGAGCACTGTAGATAATCTGGCTTGGACTTGTCCCAAAAGTCCATCCTCAAATAGAAACAACTTCAATTTATTGTTCCCCATCAACTCAGGTACATATTGTCCTAAAGAATTAAATTGATTAGCATATTGAACCACTAACATAAACTCAGTGTGCATAAGATTAAAGAATTTTCTTTGCTTCTCAAGACGTAGTGAATCTGGAAAGTGATGATCCAAGAAAGCCTTTTTGAATTTTCAAGTTATTGACTGATCATTTGCCACATAAGCTAGTGAAGCTTCTTCCCACCATTTCTATGCATCTCCTACTAGGAATGGTATGACAACTTTGCCCCTAACTCCCACAAGTACCTCTAAAACTTCAAATTTGTGATCCATCTCCTTTAACCATTTGTCAACTTTCTCAAGATTTGCTTCTACATTAATAGTTGGCATATTTGCCTTTTTCAAGTGTTCATAGTGTCCTTTAGTACTAGTAGTTGTATGCTAGAAACGCTTCTTTTGAGCTTGCAAAAGTTGTTGCTGACTTTGCATCACTTAAACTATCGTATTAAATGTTGCAGCAATTTTTGAGGGTATAGCGAAAATAAGATTTTGAAGTATCGGAGGTGGAGGTGGTGAAGAATTCCTCCCACTGTTAGCATTACTGGTTCTATCTCCATCTCTATGTCTTGTTACGCATGTCCCTCAATTAATATTTGCTAGTGGAACATTCATGTCATAATTCTTTGACTCCAAAGAAAGATCCACAACACCCCTCGAAGTCTCAATCCTCCTACCACGATGCATCTATTCAACAAGATTAAAATAATAGTTTCATAAAAGGAAAAGGTATAAGCATAAATAAATCACAAAAACATATATATATATATATATATATATATATGTAACCCAATAAATAAATAAGTATTAAGTACTCATAGTTATCTGCATTTCTCTCTCATATCACACACTCGTCCCCATTCTAAAATTGATCAAAATTCCTAATCAAAGGATCATAACCTAGAGCTTTGTAAGGTTGTACACAGTAACATTCTCAAGTTTTCCCAGAGAATGTAAACCCTCTTACATTAATTAAAGAAGTAAGAAATTTACAACTAAATTAAAATAAACTTTATTGTATCAACAATCACTTATCTATTACCAAAGAATCTAGAGATAAAAGATAGTAAATATATATATATTCAACATGAAATCCTCGATTACCAAAAACTAAGTTCCCAATAAATAAGAAACTATTCAGAAACCAAAATAATATTATTCATGAGCATTTCCTAGTTAAATCATCTATATCCCATCATTCTTAACCATCGTCCTCTTCAAACTCGCACTCATCAATATCGCTTGAGAGGGATGAAAAGAAAAGGGGAGTGAGTATAAAATCAGTGGGTAGAAATATTCCCTTCCTCAAAAGAAAAATGTATTATCCTTTAAAATAAAACTTAACAGTATATTAAAGTAATATCAAATATTCATGTCAAATCTTATGTATCAAAACTCTTGTTTTAAAATACATTAACACAAACTAACAAAAATCACAAGAAATGTCATTTACCCATTTCATTTAATTTCAAGACGATAATAAAGTAAAATAATCAAAACAATTTCTTTCTTCTTTGCCAATTGGGGAATAATTTAAATGTTTCGTTAATGGGTCATATACTTAATTTAGTTCCTAACACTATACCCATTAGGAAAGGGCCATTACATTTTTGTTAGTGTGGTCTTTTGTCCATGCCAATGGATTCATTTCATTGAGGTGGAACATGTTCCTCCCACAGCTAATCCATCAATTAACCGCAATTCACTTGCAATCAAAATATTTATCAAATGTCTAAACAATTTATACTATTTATAATAATAAATAAATAGGTTACTACGAACTTTAGAACAAATAATTCAAGAAAGTCAAAATATTAGAATATTTTAAAATGCAACACTTTATTGTTTAAACTGTAAATTATGAATTCTAGCACTTTAATGTGTAATATCACCATATAGTTTATAATTAATTATCAAAATCTCTTTAAATTCTAAAAAAAAAATATACATAACAACTTTCATAAATTTGAATTTTAAAAATACTACCCATAAAATCAAACCAATAAAAATATAATTACAAGAACTATGCATATTAAATCAAAATAGAACAATTTAAATATTGCAGATTAAATCAAAATAATACAATTTAAATCTTAAGAGTAAAGTAACTTTTGAATTATAAAATTATTTCTATTTAAATAATAATATTTTTTTTATAATTAAAATTATAATATTATTCAATGCAATTTAAAAGAAAAAAAAAACTAAAACAACTCCAATTTATCACTATAATCAAGCTTTAGTTTAAAAGAATTCTTTCCTTTCTTTTTTTTTTTGAAATTTGAGGTATTTTTGCCTCTGTCGTATCTCAAACTCATGATCTCTCGAATTGTAAGTGAGATTGTTACCAATTGAGCAACACCTTCTTGATTAAAATAATTCATTTAAAATATTAAAACTATATATATATATATATATATATATTAAATCTCCAGTAAATAAATAAGTAAATGAGCCTCTTTTAAAACTAAAATCTTACAAATTCCTTTAAAATAACAGTGATAATAAAATACTATTTTTTTTTTATAACAATAATAATAAGAGATGATAAAATATTTGTCTAGTTATAATTTTAAGGAAAATTGGTCAATTCATTCCCGTAACTATTTTTGTTAGTTAACTAAAGTCCAAAATTATTTTTTTTAACCTAGTAAGTCCTATATCTTTTTACGATTAGCCTATTAAGTCCTTCTGGCCAAAAATTCAAACTTTTCGGCCAAAACTCATTATGTGTCGAGCACGTAATAATTTTTTGAGGGGAAAAATCATCCAAACACTATTCCTCTCTCTATGCAATTGAGTTTTTTGAAGAAACCAATTGCACCTCTCCCACCAAGTTCAAGGAAGTTGTTCAAAGACTTATGGCGGCTTCTTCTGATTAGTTCCACCCTCACCCCTGCTGTTTGGATAATATTGCACCTCTGCCACTAAATCTATTGATCTCAGTAATAACAACAACAGCAACACCAATTGCAAGGTAGGGGTACCGCTCCAAAAATCATCTGATCAAGATTCATTAGATTGGTCGACAAACCTAGTTAAAAATAATAATAATATCATGATGATGTGTTCTGATGATGATGATCCTAATAAGAAAACAGTAGTGGTGGTGTCAACGGCCCTTAAAAGAATAAATCGCACAATAAGTATTCAGAAAGCTGCAAAGCTCTAAGTCCACTGGGGTTTAGTTTGTCACCATCTGCGATGGTCTGACCATTCTTTCTCCTTCTCATTATGGAGAGAAATGGAGAGAGTAACAGTGTTTGAATGTTTTGCCCTTCAAAAAATCATCACGTGTCCGACACACAATGAGTTTTGGTCGGAAAGCTCAAATTTTTGGTCGGAATGACTTAATAGGCTGCTCATAAAAAGATATAGGTCTTACTATGTTTAAAAAAATAAAAAGATTTTAGACTTTAGTTAATTAACAAAAATAGTTGCGAGACTAAACCAACCAATTTTCTTAATTTCAATCTAATAAGACAAAGCTATTTTATTATCAGAAACTAAAGATATAAATTAAAAATAATTTATGTACTAAAATATTTTTAGAACATAAAGTATTAATTAGAATACAAAATATTTATAGAACTTTAAATTGTTTATCATAATATAAATTATATTAGAACGCAAACTATTTATTTCACAATATAAATATAAATTCTTAACAAAATATAAAATGTCTATTCAAAAAAGTATAAACTATTAAATGTAAATTATTTATTAAGTCATGAAACATTAACAAATATAAACTATTTATTAAAATGTAGTTATTTATCCAAATGTAAATTATTTATCAAAAGTTTTCTGGAAGATAAACAATTTATTAGAATATCAACACAATCATATTAAAGAAAATTATCTTTTCAAATAACAATCATATTAAAACGATAAAAATATAATTAAAACCGTGTAAATAATAAATTACATAAAATAAATCAATTAACACAATTATTATTTCAAAATCACCCAAATCAAATAAACATCATATCATCATCTTAATTCAAAAGCAACTAAAATCAATTTAAAGCAATTTGAAAGGGATTAATTCAACCTAACTTGAATATGAAAAGAAAAATCACGCTCAATTTCGGATTAGGTCAAATACTCCACTTTTAAACTTTTTGCACCATCAAGTTATAAGAAAATTATAACATTAATTAATTAGTATTTATCCATAATATTATTAACATAACATTAATTAATTAGTATTTATCCTTAATATTATTAACATCTCTTATGTTAGAAGATAAAAGAGGGAAAAAATTTTACCATTGCCAAAAGCCTCAACAAACCCTAGATACTCATCTCTCTAGCTATTATTATGAGTTAAACCTTATGGAATGTTTAAAATGTAAGACTTAATTAATGCCCAAACATTTATTCTTATAACATATATATATATATATATATATATATATATGTATGTATGTATGTATGTATATTATTCTATTAATTATTTATTTATAATTTAGTTTCTATAGATTAAAAAGAGTTCATTTACTACTTAAATTATGTTAGAGTATTACATAAAACGTTTAGGTTGTATTTGGGACAAGTATTAATTAATAGTATAACTATATTACATAATAGTGTAAAAGAGAGAAAAGAGCCATTAAAAAATAAAATTTGGAGTGTAAAATTATGTGATGTTAATATAAATTATCATTTCGACAAAAAAATATATATATATTCCTATACTATTATGAATAAAAAATAGTATAATTATCCACTTTTTTTGGACCTTTTAAAATAACAAAATGATAAGATATATTGCAAGATTTTTCTCGTAGTAGAAAATCCGATAATCATGAAGCCTATTGTAGGGAAAGAAAAGCAGAAGTTCCTATTTATGACTCAATTTATTTTGTTCAAAAGGATTTTCTCATAATTGTTCATTTGGATACACACTCTCCGATGATCGTGTCACAAAATTAAATAATGCTGATAAATTAGATGATCCTTTGGCATTAGAATATGTTTAATGCCTTTTTTTTTTTTTTTAAATCAATATCTTTTTTTTAACTAATTTAGAAGGAATTTATAGGGAAAGACCTCAAAGACTACATATCAAGGTTGTCTCCGGTGAGATTCGAACTCAAAATCCTCACTTATCAAGCTAGGAACCTAAACAAGAAGCGTTACACTACTGAACTACTACCCTATTCTCAATTTTAATGTCATTACCATTCCTTTTCTATTACAAGACTGGCTGAAATTTTTAAATATAGTATAAATAAAACTAAAACATAATATAATTTCATAACTAAAATTTATTTGTTGTCCAAATAGACCATTAAAATTTTAACTTCACCTCAACTAATAAAGAGTAATTAAATTTACACATCCATTATGTGAGCGACTCAAAGGTTATAAAATTGATTAAAAATGAATTAGATTTATACATTTTAAAAAAAAAAAAAATTACGAATTCGTAGTTCAATATTTGAAGCATGAAGCGAGTGTAAAGCGGATGATTTTTTTTTTTTTTAACCTCCCGATATTTGATAGTCACTTTAGACTTCGACTAATCTAGAATCAAGCCGTATCGGACCCCTTTTCAGGAGAACTCTTCCTAACATTCATTTTTCTATACATAATGTTCGAACTCGAAACCTTACTTAAGGGAAATCAAACTCCTTCCCACTTGGGTAGAGCGCATGATTAATGCAGTGCAGGATGGCTAAGATCGGTTGAAACCCGTACTCCTTTGGACCCTCAAAAACCCAAAAGGGTCCCTCTTTTAGCATTCAGTGCAAACCAACAAAGACCATGTGATTGGATTCCCATGGAAAGTGTTCACAGAAGTATTGAAGTTGACAAAAGATAGCTACCGCGTCATAATACAATTGCTTGTAACGCACCAAACATCTTATGTTGCAAGTCCAAACATCTTATGGTGGATTTGATCTACAAAGATAGGTTTTCTATATATGCAGTGGACATTTATGAGCATAAAATTAGACCTGAAAAGGAGGTATCATGTTACATTAGTCCACACAGTGGCCACTCTAAGGCAAGATTATGTAGTTAGACATGTCTTTGCCATTCACCATTGGCCTGACCCCAAGAGGCAAGATGATCTGCGCACAGGTAATGCAGCACTACCATATTGGCAGAAATGTCCAGCATTGGTTCCCTTATCTGTGCTGCAAAATCATTAATTGGACATGTTTATGCCACCTGAATCAATTACCACCTGGATATTTTTCATTATGAGCTAGGGTATTTGAAAGGAAAGGCGAGGCCCCCACAGCCCCCATTTGATTGTACAGCAGTAGAGATGGTCCAGCAGCTGTAGGCATGTCCTGCGACATGTTTTTGCACAATTGTACAGAGGCTGCTGTATCAAAAGATAAAGGAGTTACTCCTTTGTCTTTAAACTTCTTGGTAGAGTTGATTCTGGGGCAAATAAGATAGATAATGTAAATCACAAGTGATATCTGTCCTCGAAGACCAAATCTAATATGGTAGTTTAGTGAGAAAGAGCCATCAACCAAGTCCATCGTTCTGTTTCTCAGATATTTTGAATTTCTAATGACAGAATCACTGGCAATAGAGGAAGTGTCCAAATATTGAAACTGATATGCATAAATATATAGCCATTTGTATTGAGTCCAATAACTCTGTTGTTTCATATACTTCAAACCATTCCAAGAAACCAACATAAGAGTCAAGAACAAAAGCTTCAGTGAAGAAAATGATGAAGGTCATCAGCTCGCTAATAAGTAGAATGCTCACTATCAAAATTGTAAGCATTATTAATAGACCCCCTTAACATTAGTCGGGACCTACCGTTGTTTGACAGTGGGATTACATTATTCCAGTGATTTAAGACAACAGAAACTTCTGATCAGAATCATTAACGCAAGAGAGAACATCGTGATAATAACCGTGCCTTTGAAACAAAATGATCCAGTAACAAAACAGAATCTGATTCACCTTAGGTGAAGGTAACAATAAAAATTTCTAGTCTAAGTTGTCAATGCCAGTATATTTTGCATAAATAACAATATCATAATGAAGCTGCAAACTACGCTAGAAAACATGCTTTTACCATTGTCATTTCCCAAAGGAACTATTGGCAAAGCTGCTCAACAGCAGTTACAATCTGCTGAGGTTGAACTACAGTCCAGTTCTCCAGAGACCCCGCATATGGGGTTGGTACATCCTGTGAGGACAAGCATAAAATTGGAGCATCTAAATAATCATGGAAATTTTCATTAATGGATGCAGTCAAACTGGCACCAATTCCGCCAGTGCGCATGCACTCTTCCACAATTAACACGCGATGAGTCTTCTTAACTGAATTCCCAATAGTGTAAAGATCAAATGGCTTCAAAGACCTGATATCAATAACTTCAGGATCATATCCTTTGTTAACCAAAATCTTGGCAGCTTGCATAACATGGTATCTCATCCTGGAATATGTGAGAATTGTTACGTGCTCACCAGGTCTAACCATCTCAGCTTCCTCAAGATTCAAGACATATTCTTCATCTGGAATTCTCTCCTTTAGATTGTAAAGTAAAACATGTTCAAAAAGAATCACAGGGTTATCACTTCTAATAGCAGCCTTCATCAAGCCCTTGGCATTGTAAGGTGTTGAACAGGCTACCATCTGGATTCCTGGAATTGATTGGAAATAAGACTCAAGCCGCTGTGAATGCTCTGCACCTAATTGGCGACCAACTCCACCTGGACCCCGGATAACGATTGGAATCTTAAACTGACCTCCAGAAGTGTAGTGGAGCATACCACAATTGTTTGAGATCTGGTTAAAAGCTAGGAGGAGAAATCCCATGTTCATTCCCTCAACAACTGGACGCAGCCCAGTCATAGCAGCTCCAATACCCATGCCAGTGAAGGAGTTCTCACAAATTGGAGTGTCAAGAACCCTGAGATCCCCATACTTATCAGCCAGACCTTTTGTCACCTTATATGAACCTCCATAATGGCCCACATCCTCCCCCATCACACAAACTTGAGGATCTCTGTCCATCTCTTCTTCAAGGCCTTCACGAAGGGCCTCAAAAAGCAGCAGCTCATGCCTAATAATGAAAAATTGTTAAGTTGTGATCTTCATACCAAATGGATTTTGCTATGAACGACAAAAACAGTAAATTTTAAAAACCTGACATGCACCATTTGAAATATAATAAAATGGTGGGAGTTGACAGTATTTGAATTTACTTTTCCTCTAGAATTCTAAAACATTAGTAAGCTGACAATTTAGAAATCTTATTTTCAAACGGACACATGATAGAAATCTCAATTTTTTTGAACTTGAAAGCTAGTTATTTTCAATCAACGAGAATGATAGAGACCAGAGAATAACTAAAAGATTGGAAAATTCTAAGCAAGAAAGAATTCTAAAATATAGTCTAACCTTGAAATTTGAGTCATGAGTTAAAGTTTAGTAACTCAGTACGTGGAAGAATAATAGTTTTACTTGGTTTCTAATCTATAAACTAATTTGGACAGTCTTAGCTTTTTCAAAGTTTAGATGTTTAGCCCTAGAAATTGTAGATTTATATTTTTTATTTAGGGGCCCCACAAATGATAGCTTCTTTTTCATCACGTATGTTGTTTTCCCCTTTAATATTGTTTTTGGAATCATCGTTGGATGACACTATCAAACTTGTGATGTGACACCATAAGGGACAGCACCAAAAGTATTACTATTTATGGTTTTACACCTTTCAACTAGCTAATAAATAGTTTTGTGAGCATTAGCATAGTGAGTTCCCAACTCCTTTTAACCTTCCTCTGTAATAATATCTAATAACATAGTATAATAGGTTATGAAGAGCTACATATGGTTCACTCATAAGATCGAAGTCAATCTAATTAATTCTCTTCTTTAAAATTACACTACATAGACACAAGTCAATAGGAAGGGAATCAAAGTAAGGAGTCATGTTAATCAATTTATATTTCAATAATACCATCAAACATCATCATGGAATAGAAGCAATAGAAATCAAACTAGAGTCAACCTCAAAGTTTGATATCAAAGATAAATTATCCTCAACCAGTAGGATAGTACTTATATTCTAATTACTAGTTTCAAATACATATAGGAATAGGATTAATTAGACCACTAAAACACAAGTCATGGACACGAGTTTCTTAATTTATCAAAGATCTTTTAGGCTTTTGTATATGCAAAACTTCATTAGTATTACTATTAAAGTTAATTTAAATTAAATTTAAGCTGTCTAAATATGCTTGCCTATTCAATTCAAAAAGTACTAATGCCCAGAAGTCCCTAGTGCTTATTCTTTCAAACCCTCAAAGAATTTACTTTAATGCCAGAAATTTCAAGAAAAGATCTTGCAGATTTATTCTTGCACTGTTTTCCAAACTCATCAAAATAAGACAATTCTTTACAATTTTTCTAATTAATTTCCCATGGTTTAGTATCTTCTCATATGATTAAAGAAGTCTTCTAGTCAAAGTCGCCTGAACCAAAATATTAAAAATCCAAGGGATACATTTTGAAACATGAAAGATAGCAATAACAAAATGAAGAAAGTCAAAAAAAAAAAAAAAAAAATGTACGCAAGTAAAATGTAAACTAAAAGCAAAAACAATAATGCAGCTGCCAAGGTCCCGGTGGCTGCCAAAGAATCATGCTAGGGAGATCTTTTTACAGTACTAAACAAATGAATAAAAATTGAGCTTATTCTGAAGGGCACATCTATAATAAAGAACCTTTCTCTTTAAATGTGTGATCAGAAACTTTTGTTGAAGTTCATTAACATAGAAATTCTAAAGCATTAATATTTCAAATTCTCTCTTTTACCTCTTCAGAGAATACACAATTCTATCATAAACTTCTCATCCACAGCACTTTTAATCATCAAGGATAACCAAATAAGGGTAGCTTCTAAAAGTACAGGATATGCATAATGATAAAACAATTAAATACTAGTATCAACTACATTATAAGTTAACGTTGAAAAATCCAATTTTTTGCACTACATTCTTATGCAACAATCAAGAATTTCAAAATTTGCATTTGCAATGAAAGAAAACATACCCAGGCTTGGTAGCTATGGATGCTGCCCCTTTATCTGTCTTTGTCTACATGGGATCAAAAGCATGAATGAGAGCTTATTGTCTCCATTTTTACACATGTAAAGCCAGATACAAGGAATGAAGAGAAAGAGGAATTTACCGCAACAGCATTAGTGACAATTTGTTGAGCTCCACTCTGATTCTGGTTCAAGCCAAAGTTGGATATTCCATCGGATCTGACGAAAAAGAAGCTCCTTTTCTTCCCTGTAGCAATCATAAATAACAAATTCAATTCAAAACAAGATGAAAACTCTAATAGGCATGCTGCATCTAATGGCAATCACAACTAACAGTAACCAATATAATTTAAAACAAATATAAAAAACATTAAGCTCATAATAAGATAAACTAGGGTACAAACATTATCCCCAAATACACAACTTTCTAAAATCTTTAGAAATGGGACCGAAGCGCTGCCCCTTAAATTTCAACGAGTTGAGAAGAACACTCATTTTAATAATTCCCTCAAATTCCACATCGGATTCGGCAAGAAGAAAACTAAATAAGTTAGCGGTACAAGAAAATGACACAATTTTTCATCAAGAAGAAAACCCATAAACGTTGCACATTTACTTTCACAGTCAAGGAATACAGCATTTTCAAATCCATGAAAACAGAACTAAAACTGACAAGGAACAAACGGGTGCATATGCGACCATACCTGAGACTGATCCAAGAGAAGAAAAACAAAATTTGTTGCAATTGGTAGAAGAAAGAGCTGTAGTAGCTCCCAATCCTTGAAAAATAGCAGCCATTTGGAGCTCCGACAGCAGTACTCAAATTTGTGTTCGGAAGAAACAAATTCAAAGAGAGATTAACAAACTACCAAGAATCAAAACCTTTAGAAATAGAGCACTGTATACACATACAATCTACAGAGTGAGTTGAACCACACGTTAAATCAAGCTGAATAGACAGTATTTTCGTTCATGGACTTCGACAATATCGCCGATTGGTTGAAATCCGCGATGGGTCTACCTAAGGGTAAAATAGTCATTTTATTCTTTTTTCTTTTTCTAAGAGCTGAATTGTGCATTGGTGCTGTAATAAAAAATAATAAAATTTCTGGAAACAACGACACACATTTAATCAATTCTCCCAAAAGTTATTTTTAGTTCTAACTTGATTCTGCCAAGATTCGAACCTAGACCTTAGGAGGCACTGAGATTTAAGTTCGACTCTAATATCAATTTTTTCAAAAATTATAATTGATGATTATGGTCATGATACTTTTACTTAAGCTATTATCCCAAAAGTTATAACTAATAGTTATAGTTAGGATGCTTCTATTTAAGTTTTACCGGTCTCTAAAATCTACATTAGTACTAAAAGCAATTTTTGATATATAATGATGATAATATATATTGAGTTGCTTCATTACTTCTTCTAGGACTTGAAGAGAAGATGACACATGACAAGGTGAATAGACAACTGCTACTAATGGATTCATTGAATTCACCTAGACGACCAAAGTGAAGTGTCGGACTGGTGACATGAGTTAGTGACAATGAAACGAGATCAAGTCACCTCGACATATAAAAATTCAACCTCTCATTAAGTATTATAAATATTAATCTTACAAATATATTATAAAAAGTTAAAGGTCAAATACATTAAACAAAGGAAAGCTTTCGTAAAACTTGCATCACAAGGAACAAAACTTGTCTTACAAACCTCCCACACTATTCTACTTGGAGGCCAAAGATAAAGCTTTTTTCATATAAATACAACCAATTAGATATATTACTGACTAATCTTTTCGGAGGGACAAAAAAAGGAGACACCCTCTCCAATTTGCTTTGTTTTTCAGGTGGTAACTGCTCTAAGAACTTCTCTCAAAGATATCAACTTCATCTTGAGTTATAAATGGTTCTCCATCTTTACTCCAAATGGTGATGATTCTTCGTTTACACTCTCAAGATTAATGTCTTCAATTGTATTCTCTCATAACTTTCGATTTGCGAGCTGATTACATCATCAGAACTAAATATCATCCTCTTCTAGGCCTGTCAACGGGTCCAATCGGGTCCGGAACTACTAGTTCCGTACCCGTGAATATATTTTTGGACCCGTACCTTACCCGATACCCGTCGGGTCCAAAAAATTTATACTCATACCCGACCCTATCGGGTCTCGGGTCCGAACCGGGTATATTCTACCCGAAATTTTATTTTTTCTTTTAAAAAATAATTAAATTATTTTAAATTAAATATTTATATTTAAATGACTTAT
>JAXGGT010000001.1:9769234-9804920 GCA_035583425.1 Marsdenia floribunda
TCGAAATACTTTAAAAATCAATTGAAATTAGACATGATTTAATGCTAAAAACATGATATATTTTAGCGTTATCAATATATATATATATATATGTTGTTTAGTATAGCCGTTATTCATTAACAATTTTGATAATTCATATTTGAAATGGAACAACCAGGATCTCTTGTTTCAGAAACTAATACACACATTACTACGCAGCAAGGTAATTTTGCATTTCCCACAAGTTCATTCTTGATTAAACTAATTATTCATTATGGTCTAAACTTATGGAGACATGTGTTAGTGAAGTTAACAAGGTTATTTCTCTCAATGGAGCATCAATGAAACCTTCACCTGGAAACCTCAATTTCAGGAGTCACAAAAAATTGAAGGGTGAAAAGCTGGCTCATTGACTCAATGAGTCTACCACTAATTAATACAACATTTTCGTTATTTGTCTCCTAATATTGAAAGAAATATGGGAATTTGTTTCAAAGTCCATCCATGATAAATTGTACAAGACTAGTTTTTTTTTTTTTTTTTTTAATTGAATAAAAATATTTCTATATCTGACGAGATGGTGGTTCACTATTATGCACTATAAACTTGTGGCCATTTCTAAAAAATTGATGGTAGGTTAATCTCTCAAAGACAGAGCTATTGAATGAGTGATCCAATTAAATTCAACAATCACTAGACTTCATTTGAGTTTATATTTTTTTAACTATGCCTAATTCTAAAATTTATTAGTTCAAGAGAGAAATTTTATGCAAAGATCTAAAATTGGATTTTGAAAGCACATATACACATATGTAAGGGGGGAGTATCAACAAAGACAAACAATAGGAGGTTCTCCGTTGATTTCTAAACACCTAACTATGGTCACGAGGTGTATGTCCCGACATGCACAGGCCAAAACACACTTTTCTTCGCTCGGACGTTGCGGAAAGAAGGCAATAAACAATAAAACACAAGCAATTACGGGCAAGGCGCCCAACCTTTCACTATATTCCAAATAGTAAAGGATACAACTATGAGTGCCCACAAACAGACGTCAGTCTGGCTAAATCCCCTAGCCCAGATAGGAACAAGCACACAACCTATCTAACCTATTTGTGCCTTCACGTCCTTCTCTCTCTAGAACTACACTCTAGAGCTTTTCTCTCTAGCTTTCTCTAGTAGAGTGAATGGAATGTGAATGAATACAAATGAATGAGCTCTCTACTTTTATAGAAAAGAGGGGCTCTCACCGATAGCTTAGATCGTGACACATGTACGGAGATTCTCAAGGCCTGTAGCCTAAGCCCGTGAAGCTTCCTAGATCCACTAGGTTAAGAGACCAAGTCTTCATCTTCTAGGATTCTCTGGAACCTTCAAGAACCTTCCATGTTGACCAAGTCTTCTAGCTGAACCGCCTTCCTGACTTGACCATGGTCCGCACCAATCCACGCCACAACAAGGTCACGGCTACCCACACGAACCATCATGTCACCGAACCATCTGAGTCTACCAGCCCAGTCCGTCCACCGAACCATTGAACCCATGTGAGCCACTCAAGTTTGACCCACTCCATAGCCAAGGCATGCCATGCATGCACAAGCATGGTCCCCGTTTGAGCCACCCCAACACTTGGGTCTCAAACGCCTAAGTCTGCATTCCATAGATATCCCCGACATCTATGACACCTCTCGGGCACACGGGTAACGTCTTTGCACAGATGAGAAACCCCTCGCCAATGCGTTGGCCCCGGGCCTGAGAGAAAGGGTCTCACAAACCTCCCCCACTTGAAGATGTCGACGTCCTCGTCGACCACTGCTTCCTCCAGTACCCAGCAATCTCATCATCAAATTGCCAAAGAGTGACATCTCTTTCCCATGTAGCATCAAGCTCAGACTCACCCTTCCATTTCACAAGGAAATATGTCCTCCAGTTTTTCTTACTCTGCCCCATTGCTCTATGGTCTAGAATCTTCTCAACCAATTTGTCAAATTGATTCCAAACCACCGGTGGTGCACATCTAGCCTGTTGCCTTGAAGCTTCCAATTCATCCTTGTTAAACTTTTTCAAAAAGTTAGCATGAAATGTAGGATGAATCTTCAACCTATCTGGTAGCTTCAATTTGTATGCTACTCTCCTAACTCTCTTCACAACCTCAAAAGGTCCATCAAACTGAGGAATTAGTCCACGATGAACAGCCTTACTGCTGATCTTCTTCCATATATGAGGGGTCAACTTCAACAGCACTAAGTCACCAACCTCAAATTCCACATCATGCCTATGCTGATCCGCATATTTCTTCATCCTCTGCTGTGCCAAAGCTAAACTATCACTTGCTTCAGCAATCAACTTGTGCTTTTTCCTTGTAAATCTATGAGCCACTGGACAAGCTCGAGTATTTGGCACCGCTATTGCCAAATCTTGTGGGGTAGTAGGCTATTGTCTATACACTAACTCAAATGGACTTATCTTTGTCGTTGAGGATCTATGCAGGTTGTAGCAAAACTGTGCCAAGTCTAGATGTGATACCCAGTTCTTCTGACTCGTTGTGACGTAATGTCTCAAGTATTCCTCCAACAATGCATTGATCCTCTCTATTTGCCCATCAGTCTAAGGATGGTTTGCTGTAAAAAACTTCAACTCGATTCCCAACAATCCGAACAATGCAACCCAAAACCTACCAGTGAATCTGGCATCTTGGTCACTCACAATGTCCCATGGCACTCCAAAGTGCTTCACAACATGTTTGAAAAACAACTCCGCTACAACATCAGCTGGACAAGAATGAGTAGTAGGGATAAATAGAACATACTTTGAAAATCTTTCAACAACCATGAAGATAGATGCCAAATCATCCACTTTTGGCAACCCCGAAATGAAGTCCATAGAAATGCTTTGTCATAGCCCATCAAGAATTGGCAGTGGTTGCAACAACCCTGGTTCCTACTTTCTCTCCACTTTATCTTGTTGACACACCAAACATGTTTGGACATATGCTTTAATGTCATCCTCCATATGTGGCAAGGAGAGCCGCCTTGCTAATAATGATCTGGTTCTCTCAATGCCTGGATGACGCACCCACACCACGACTTCCTTTGAAAGTAGTCACTGCAGCTCACCACTTGGAACATAGGCACGTCTACCTTTAGCATACAACATACCATCGTCAAGCCAGTATCTCCTTACTGTCCCATCCTGCACCAAAGAAACAAGTTTTTGATATATGGGATCGTTAGGAGCATGTTCTCGAATCCTTGACACAAAGTCGGAATCCACCACAGTAATAGTAGCAAGGGTCACATATGACACCCTTCTACTCAATGCATTCGCTACCAAGTTATCTCGCCCTAGTTTATGCACCTATTCAAAGTTATATTCCGCCAGAAACTCTTGCCAACGAGCTTGCTTCGATGACAACATCTTCTGAGTCTTGAAATAAGTATTTGCCACATTGTCTGTCACCACTGTGAAGGACGATCCCAACAAGTAATGCCTCCAAATTGTCAGGCAATGAACCACAACTGTCATCTCCTTCTCATGAACTGAATAACTCTACTCACAATCCTTCAACTTGCAGCTCTCAAATGCCAAAGGGTGTTGTCCTTGCATTAAAATTCTACCAATCGCACGGTCTGAGGCGTCTGTATGTAATTCGAAAGGAAGCTCAAAATTGGGCAATTGCAATACTAGGGCAGGTATCACTGCGTTCTTGAGAGCTTGAAATGTCTCCACACATTTCTCGTTCCACAAACAACTCTCCCCTTTCTTCAAAAGGTTAGTCAAGGGGCTTGCCATCTTTGCATATCCACCAATAAACTGTCTGTAGTAGTTGGCCAAACCCAAGAATGATCTTAATTCTGCCACATTCATCAGTGATGGCCATGTCTCAATTGTCTCCATCTTCCGAGGATCCATCTTCACTGAACCCTGACTAATGATATATCCAAGGAACTTGATTTCCTTCTGACAAAACTAAAACTTCTCTCTTTTCACATATATCACATACTCCCTCAATTTGGCAAACACCAGCCTCAAGTGTTTCACGTGATCCTCCAAGGATTCACTGTAGACGACAATGTCATCTAAATACACCTCAACGAATCTATCCAAGAACTCATATAGCACATCATTTATCAACTTGGAAAATGTAGCAAGAGCATTTGTCAAACCAAATGGCATGACTAAAAACTCAAATGATCCAAACCTGGTCACCATAGTGGTCTTGGGCTCATCACTATCAGCAACTCGCACTTGCCAATACCCAGACCTCAAATCAATCTTCGTGAAGTACGTAACCTTAGCCAATATATCGAACAGATCCAACTGATTCGGAATAGGGTACTTGTTCTTCACTGTCAACTTGTTCAATGCCCTATAGTCCACATAGAACCGCAAAAAACCGTCTACTTTCCTCTGGAACAAGGTAGTGGTACCATATGGGGCCTTGGATGGTCTAATGAACTCGCAATTACCAATACCCATACCTCAAATCAATCTTCGTGAAGTACCTACCCTTAGCCAATATATCAAACAGATCCAACTGATTCGGAATAGGGTACTTGTTCTTCACTATCAATTTGTTCAATGCCCTATAGTCCACACATAATCGCAAAGAACCATCTACTTTCCTCTGGAACAAGGCAGGGGCACCATATGAGGCCTTGCATGGTCTAATGAACTGTGCCTCCAACAACTTACTTAGTTGTTTCCTTAGTTCAACCAACTCCATAGGACTCATCCTATAAGGTGCTTGAGTAGGTGGTACAGCTCCAGGTACCAACTCAATCTGATGATCAATAGCACGTCGCAGTGGCAATGTCTTTGGCAACTCCTCGAGCACCATATCTGCAAATTCATCCAATACCTTGGACACAACATCAGGCAACGTTGGGCATATAACATCTGTCTCCTCCAACAAAAGGGTCAAGTACGTCAGCTCTCCCTTTCTAAGCCCATCCTTTAGTTGCATTTCAGACAACAATCCTTCGCCCTCTCTCTACGACCGATCCCTATACACACCCTGTACAAAGTTAGGTGCTATATCATCCATGATCATCAATCTATGTAAGTGTGGCATCAATGCCACTTTGGCCAAAGCCAAAAACTCGATCCCCAAAATCAAGTCAAAATCATCAAGTGGAACGGTTCTCATCCTGCACTGGCCTTTCCATGTCCCCAGCTTCAACTCAACCATCACGCTGCCTCTGACTTGCTGCTCCTCAGGATTCACGGTTTGGATGGTATGAGAATAATCTTGCAGTGCCAACTGCAACCAGGTAGCTTCCCTGTCAGTTACAAAATTGTGTGTCGCTCCAGAATCAACTATAGCCAACATCTCATGGCCTTACTTCCGTCTGAATGGCGTTGCACAACTGAATGGGATTCACGCGTGCAGGTGACTCCCTCTTTGTCCCACTGGACTCACCAACTTGGACTGCAGCCAAATTTCGCCTGGGCTTCGTACATGCATATGACATCTACCCAATCTCCTTACAGTTGTAGCATGTTACTTTGCGCTCCTTGGACACATTAGAATGCCTTTGTTTTTCAACAAAGCTTTCCTTCTTCTTGGGCTTGCCCCATGACGACTTACCCTTGTTCTTGGCTGGAAACTCCCTCATCTCGGGTACAAGTTAAAACGAAGCCTGAGAATCTGCCAACCTATTGGCCATGTCAAAGGCCTCAGCACATTCTGCGGGTTTTGTCGCATAAGCTTCCTCTCTATAAGAACCCCACTCATTCTCCCTCAAAAAAGGCTTCTAAAATTTTTGATTTCAAGGTTAACTCCTTTAAAAAGGCTTATATGCAGATATTATCAGCTTTTGATCTCTAATTTCAAGCCAAATTTTACTCTATGAATGCTTAAACTCTCAAAAATACCTATCCTGATCACAATTTTTACCCACTAGGAAAAAAATTTTTCACCCGTCTAGTGCTCTCCAAATTTTTGATATTGTGATTCTTTCTTCCTTAAGAAGAGTCAATTTCTATCTGATTTGAATCCCCAATATCACCTTTAGTCTATTATTTCAAATTCTAATGGTAGTCAATGTTTCATCATTGAGAAAGGATTTGTCACTTTGTCTAATACTCTCACATTGAACTCTGATTTAGTTTTACCATCTCTTAATTACCTCCACTACTAATTGTACTTCAATTTTTTTTTTGAAGATATTTTTACAAGGAAGACTATTGATTATGTTGTTAAAGAAGGAAACTTATATTAATTACAATTAGCAAAGAATCGAGGACAAAAGTTTATTCAAGTTCATCAGACTAGATTTTGAAAACATAATAGAGCAACTATCTAGCTATATATGGTAGCAATAATTAAGTCATCTTTCTTTTGGATATCTTACGCAATTACAACCTTATTCTTTTCAAATTTAAGTATTTCATATTTTCATTGTAACGCTTTTAAATTGGCAATAGGTCAACATGTTGTGGTTTTTTTTTTTTTTTTTTTTTTTCCTTTAGTTTACAATTGTAGTAATGCATTCAAATGTATGGGAGCTACCAAAAATTTCACTATTATCTAAGGTAGATATTTTCTTACATTTATTGATGAATGCAAATGTATGACTTCAATAATATTGCTTCATAAAACAATTAAATTTCGTAGAACTTTTAGAAATTTTCCAATATGGTGAGTACTCAATATCAAAAACAAATTCAGGTATTGAAAACAAATAACGCTTTGGAATTTATTGATGCTTCTCTCGGAATTTTATCAATTAAAACCTCGACACTTATACTCATTAAAAAAAAAAAAAATCTTAGCAGAAAGAAAGAATAGATAAATACACGAAGTAGTTCATGCTTCACTCTTCTAAATGAACATGCCATGATTTTATTGGGTCAAGAATGTAAAATGCGCATTGTCTATCTCGTACACCGTTTTGAGTTTTAGAATTTGAAACTCCATTGAAGAAATTGCAATCTTGGATTTCAATTCCTCACCTTCCAAACCATGAACCTCAAGTGTACTATTTGTCCTTGTGTCTAAAATATTGGGATCAAAACTTGATGAATGTGCAAAATGATGTATTTTTGAGTGATATTTTTATTTTTAGAAAGGGAATAGGTTTTATGATCCTCAAAATCAAATGTTACATATAAACTTGGATGTTTCTCTTTCAAAATTTGAATTATTTTATTTAGGGGGAAGAATGATGGTTAATAGAACATCTCACAAGGCACAAAAAGAAATATATAGTAGGATACACTGAGCTAGATGGAGAAGTGAATCTTTGTTTTTTTCTTTATTGGATGAAATTAGTCATGATGGAGTAAAGGTATCAATGCAAGTAACAAACTATCATGGAGACGAACAACCTAATAGTACATATCTTCCAACTTGAACACCATTAACCAAAGAGTCTATTTACAATCTTCGAAATGACAACCTTCATGTAACATCAAGTTTAATATCTAATAAGTTTATAAATGAGTCTCTTGTTCTTCTTGAAAATTCAATTCCAAGGTACCCACAAAGATCAAATAAAGGAATTCCAAAAAAAACAATAAGAACTTGATTTCAAAGCCAATGTTAGATATCATATTGCTAATTTTGTCTCTATCCCAAAATTTTTGAAGACATATGCACTTGTTATTAATAAATTATCTAGTATGTCTATTTCAACAAAGGTGCAAGAAGCCTTAAATAATCCAAGACGGAATAAGGCAATGAGTGAAGAGATGGAAGCTCCACAAATTAAGAAATTCTATGTGGGAATTTACTTTACTTCCACAAGGAAAAAAATAATCAAATGTAGGTCAATATAACTTTGAACTTTAAAGGTGATTTGAGGGTAGATAGGTATAATGCAAGGCTAGTCATAAAGGGCCATACACAAAAATATGATCTAGTGTATAAAGAAACCTTTTTCACAAGTAGTCAAACTAGATACAATTTGCATTTTTATTTTGATAGCATAAGATCAATGGTGGACTTGCAAATTGAAAAATCAATACACAAGCTTAAGCAATGACTTAGAGATTTGTATGGAAAGATTGTACATGGCAATGAAAATTTTTTGTTATAAACAAAGTGTTATAGATCATACCTTGTTTATGAAACACAAAGAAGGAAATGTAATAGCTTTAATCATGTATATGTTGATGATATGGTTTGACTGGAGATGATTCAGAAGAAATGGAACTTCTACATGATCACTTAGTTGGCTGCTGAATTTGAAATTAAGGATACTTTATGGGTATCATAGTAGTAAGGAAAGATCAAGGAATTGCTCAAGATCAAGGAATTGCTCTTTCTCAAATAAAGTATGTACTTGATCTATTGACTGAAATTGGAACACTAACGAAACTCCTTTAGAAAGGAATCATAAGTTTCGGATTTTATGCATTAGTCGAGTGAAGAACACATGAACATTGTGTATCGAATTTTGTAATACTAGAAAGATTGTATAGAAAATTGTTTTTTCTTCTCAATTAACAACATTTCTAATGTTGAAGGATATACAGATGCAGATGGGTAGCTATGAAACAAACCTAATATCTACATTAGGTCGTTTTACTTTGTTGGGAGGAAATCTTTTAACATGGAAAAACAATATGCAAATGGTTGTTGCAAATTGAAAGTGTAGAAGATGAATTTCGAGGAATGGACTATGGATTAAACATGTTTTATTAGATATGGGAATTGAGAAGTCCTATGAATAGTTGTTGTGATAATAAATCCTCTAATAAAAATGCAGAGAAGCATGTATAATATGATCGAACAAAATATGTTGAAGTTGATAACCAATTAATCAAAGAGAACTTAGATCAAAAGATTATCCAATTTACATTTGTCAAGTCTAAAGTATAGCTTGGCAACTGTGATACCTCGATCGCACATTGAAAATATGTATTGATATATCATGGAATATAAGGATCGGCCTAGGTATCCATTGTCAATTCGGGATATTCCTTTTAGAATAGTGAGGAAAGCACTTGAAAATAAGAGTAGCTAGACCCATAGTCATATTGTCGGGTTGGATCATTATAGCTAGTGTCAAAGTGGTAACTAGCTCAAATTCTAGGAGTGCTACATCATGTCCAGTGGAAACTAGTTCTAGAGTCTCAAACATCTACAAATTGATGGAATGAATGTGATTACTTTAATGAAGAAATCTTAATTTTAATCTCCATTAAACCGTAATGAAGGAAAAAAGGGTAAACCTACAAACATTGATAATTTAAAAGTTTAAGGAAAATAAACTTATAAATCTAGGTTAACATGGTCAACCTTTCACTTAGACTAATACACACTTCAATAATAGAAAGCAACTTATTTTTGAAGGACTAGCTAGATGTTTGGTAAATATGCCTTGTTTTAAATGTTTTCCCATAATTGAAAAGTCTTCCATTTTCGAAGTCTCTTCTTTCTGATCACTAACCTATTATTCTTAATACCTTTGCCTAGAACATGGGTAAAATACAATTTAGATGTGAAACAATGCTATTTAATGACGTTAGATTCGATGATATAGTTTACAAAAAAGAAGAAAAGAAAAAGGATCTGGCAACAGCCACACTTAGGCTTGACTTATTGCAAATGTGAAACAATGGTGTTTAATGACGTTAGATTCGATGATATAGTTTACAAAAAAGAAGAAAAAAAAAAGGATCTGGCAGCAGCCACACTTAGGCTTGACTTATTGCACATTGAAGTTCTAAACAGAAGCAAGAATCTAGAATGTTACATTAAGTTGAATTCTGATGAAATAAAACAGTCAAATATTATAAAAATAATATGTAACTTTTGGTAAGAAAGGAATAATATTTGTTATACATTAGATATATATATATTGAATTATTCATTTTTTCTTACATTAACTTAATATATATATACATATATATATATATATATAATAATTAAAAGTATCCTCTTAAATAAAATTCCATAATAAAGAAAAAATAGTTCAAATAAAAAATGTGTTACGAAATTGTAGGAATATAATAGAATAATAGAAATAAAGAGAATAGTATGAAAGTAACAAAAGAAATATATAGAGAGAAAAAGCGAATTTGCATTAAGTTCTCAATTCTTCTAAACCTTTCAAATGAAACAAGTGACCTCATATTTATAGAAGAAGTCTGATCTTATCTATAGGGATATTGCATCATCGATGATATTATCGTCATAATTACATCACATCTCTCGAGATAAAATGATAATGTATAATCCTTTAGGATGATCTTCATCCATTTGATCATGAACATTCTACATAAGAGATGACAATGACTTTTGGAGATTATGGACATCGACAAAATTTAATGTGTTTCATAACAAAATGTTAAAAGTTTAGCCAAAAAAAAAGTTATCAATAATTTTAAGCTATTAATAATTTAGATTTAGACAATGCAAATTAAATTTTCAAATAAACTACTTTAAAAAAATAAATATAATTAATTAGTATTCATGTTTTTCCTTTAAAATTTCAACATTCAAGCTTCCTAAATGTCATCATTAAAAGTAGAATAGAAAATAAAAAGGAAGATTGACCTGTTTAGTTCTTAACATTTAAGGTTTTATTATTTTTAGTCCCAAATATATTTTTTTAAAAACATATTTGGTCCTAAATAAATGATAATTTTATAGAATTTATCCTCATTGACGAAAAAAGCTATTCTAATGAAAAATTGGTCGTTGACTATTTAATGAAAGATAAAAACATAAATTTAAATTAAAAATAAAAAATAAAAAGGCACATTTTATGGGTTTGGAAAACAGGTTCTATCATAAAAAAAAAAAAAAAAAAAAAACTCCCAAATCTTTCCTAAAAGAAGAAAAATCGTATCACCTTCAGAATGAAATTTTTAGCTTCCTGAAAGAAAAAAAAAACCATTCTCGAAAGTCCTTGAGTTCAGTATTCCAAAATCTTCAACTTCCGTAGCATTCATTACCCACGACTATCCATTGGCGCCTACCACTTTGAACTGCAACTAAAGATGCATCTCTTTCATTTTTATCCTTTTTTTCCTTTACCCATTGTAAAAACCACAACAAACACTAATATTTTCACTACTTTTTGAAGGAAAAAGCTTTATGTTGCAATCAATAATGAGTCCGATTATTAACTGTTTTATGCAAGAATCTTTTTTGTCATAAAAGACCAATTCTATAAAATTATCATTTATTTAGGATCAAATATATTTAAAAAAAATATTTTAGGATCAAAGATACTAAAATCTTAAATGTTAAGAATTAAACTTGCCAATCTTCAAAATAAAAAAATATTGAATGTAAAAATGATAGTATTATTACTATTATTTTCCACTGTAAATTGGGTGAAAAACAAAATTGTAATCTCACGTAAATGTTAGAGGAGTTGGAAAATCACTAAGTCTAGTGATGACAATACTGAACCTAAAGATATTACAGGTTCATGAATTCATATTTGAGTAGGTAGACTATTTAAATTTAAATAAGTTTAAATTGTAAATAAATTTACTTATATAACACAACTGTAATTTACAAACAAATAAATTCAACTTGAATTAATCAATTTTCAATGATTATTCAAATAAACTCAATTCATATTGCAAATCCATATAATTCAAAAACTATTCATGTACTTTGAAAAAATTAGAAATTTAAATTTATGTTATAAAAATATTAATGTATATAAATATTATAATTTATTCTGTTTTTCTTTTTTTAAAAAAAATCTTCATATTTAATTTATTTAAAAAAACAAAGAACTTTTAATCATACATACTAAAACAGACTTTGTTTAGTAATAATTTAGCAAATTTAACAGCAGCTCGGTAATGCAACTTAGAGGCAGAGATAACCAAAAGTTCAAAATTAGACAAAAAACCCATTAAACTGTCAAAATTCTCATTTAAGAAAGTAACATAAGTAGCGTCTCTGTCTGAACACCATAATACTAAAGACAGATTTTAACAGGTAAGCAAGCAATACTCAATTCAACACAATTAATTTATCTTCTACGAATTAATCCCCATTAAGACATTCTCTGAGCAGCTTCTTTGGCAAGAACCCTTTCTTTGGCTTTGGTTTTCGCTTGTGACTTGGACCCCATGATACCTCCACCCCATTTCTTCCTCTGCTCATCAAATTTATCATTGAAATTGGCCTGTAAAAATCAGAACAAATAGAATTAAATTACCAGAATAGAAAAGAGTTAAAGTTATCCTCTCAACACACTCCCTCATAGGCTAACCACAAATTTTTCTTAACACAACATAAAGACCTAACACGTGTACAATAATCAACAAATTAAGGCAATAGCAACCAATCACAAATTTTCTTAACAAAACCTAAGACCTACCCAACACATGCACAATAATAAACAAATTAGGGCAATAGCAAAAATTCAAAATCAGAACTCTCACACCAACTCTGATACCATGTTAAACAAATTAGGGCAATAGCAAAAATTCAAAATCAGAACTCTCACACCAACTCTGATACCATGTTAAATCGAGTTAAATTGTCATTTATTCTAAAAGTTTAAACTAATAGACAAAGATTAAATTTATCATCTAAACATTCAGTATAGCTTAAGAGTTCAATTTCATCAGAAAAGATATCAGGCAAACCTTAATGGCTTCCAAAATTCTGCTGAACTCCAATTTATCCTCGTTCCTCACAGAGGTTAGGCATAAAACCGAAGCAGTTTTCTTGTGCACAATCTGCAACAATGCAAGCATAAATCATGTAAGCCCCGTTTCAAATGGACCACCATAGGAATACCAAAAGAAACAGCAGGACACATACAGATCCAAGGCGTGCTTTTCCTTTCACTATGCAGTAAGGAATTTCCATCTTTTTACATAAAAGTGGAAGCCAAACAACCAATTCAATTGGGTCCACATCATGAGCAATAACCACCAATTGTGCCTTATTCTGCAAAACCAAAGTGGATCGAGGAAAAACATCCAAGGAGACTATAACTCAAATGAACATAAAATAAATAAATAAAACATTAAATAAGAAGAAAATTAACAAAAGGGTGATAATATTAGATCTAACATAAAAACAATACAAAATTAATAGGTTAGAGTTGAGAATTTACAAGTTCAAATTAGCGCAAGTCAACTCATTTAATGAACCCAGTTAACATGTTTAAATAATAATTAATTTTTAATTTATATTAATTTTTTAATTATACATTTTAATTTATTATTAAATGACTTTTGTTAATTTTTATTATTTTTAAATTTTAATTTTTACATATAATTAAATTTAATAATGTTAAAATTTTATAAATTAAATAGCTATAAAATCGGGTTATAGAACAGTCGTGGCTTTTCGAGTTCGTGAGTTTTTCGGGTTTAGAAGTTAATTTTAATTAAATTAATTCAATCCAATACAATTACAAAGAACCAAATACGATTGTCACCCCTAATTAACACATGTAGCCACAATTAAAATCAATATCACAAAGTTGCAACTCAAGGGAAAAAAACACACACATAAAACTAAAGAAAACTACAATTAGATAAGTGATAAGAGACAGACCATAATTGAACCCCCTATCTAGAGTGATGCTAATAGTCAAGAGTTACATATCCCATTTCACCTCCAAATTTCGTAAGGATTAAAAGAGAATAGTAACCAAATTAATTAGATAACAAATTAGGCACTAATGTGATCTACGCCAACTGAATTTTACTAGAGGTGTTGTAAGCAAAACGTGAGGGAACACTCAATAGCAAGAGGGTCTAGAGCATTAAAAAAGGCCACAAAACATATTGATTCATTAAAAATCTAGTAAAGAAGCATTGGATCTCAATCTTGAGTTCAACAATCACAAAATAGAAAAAGAACAAAGAATGTTGAGACCAATCCAGAACAATACTCTAGAAACAACTCATAAACATACAATTTGCTTCAGCTTTTAAAAAAGTAATATTTATATAAACATGATCTAAACCAATAACTTAGCTCATATTTCAGTAGCAACTCAACATGGAAAAAAATAAAAGTTGAATTACTTTTATTTAGATTAAAAAAAAACGATAATATTTGAATTGTTATTTGCATATATTTTAATTTTGAAAACAATAGGTATAATGGTGTAAATAATTTTATTATGAACTGTTTCTCTGGATTTGATGCTGTGAGCTTTTGAGCCAATAGATTAACCACATTACTCCACCAGACTCTACTTTTTTGGCTTAAATGTGCCTAGAAAATTTTTTACCCTTTCAATATTGTCCAACCAAATACATTTTCAATATTGGAATAGCTTGTTTTGTTTTGAAAATAAGTTGAAAGTAAGTTGAAAATAAGTTGGTGATGTGTATTAGGACAACAATTTATATTAATTTATTTTTTTCAAATTATAGGGTGTGTGAACCACTAAAAATTGTCAAATCATTCTGAAACCTACACTCATCACATCATTCTAAAAACTAACACTCTAATAATTATATCATCATTACACCTATAAAATTTTACTTTTCTCAAAAAGTAACTCCTCGTTTTTTAAAATAAAATTCACTCAAATTGAAAAAACTCACTTAACTCAAACACAGCCTATACTTTTCTTTAAATAGAAAGCAATACAAATACACACTTAATGAGCGCCAAGATGGAGCACAACTCATTTAGAACTCACCATGCCTACTTCTACAACACTTTCCGCTTTTGTTTTCCTTTATTTTTAAGGACAAAAATATAACTTTGAATTGAGATAGCAGCCTAAGGAAATAATGAACAAATATAGCTAAAGAAATCTAACCTGCTCAATCAGATATGTCACATGCTTCAGACCATACTTCACAACAATGGGCTTCTTTGTCTCAGATGGTTTTCCTTCAGCTTCAGCTTGAGCCCTCTTCAGCAGGCGCTCCTTTTTTTCCGCTTTATCTTCGGGTCTGTATTTAAGAAGCATCTTGAACAGACTTGTGGCTGCGTATTAAAAGAAATATAAGAGGATAGAATTTTCCAAACATTATGTATCATCAAAAGACATAATTCCCAAAGCATATCTTACATATTGCAAGAAAAATGTGAAGTAAACAGAAAAAACAAAAAAAAAAAAAAAGGAAAAAAACACAACATAATTTGGAATTATTTTCACAATCTCAATTCTCCTTGCAATACATAACTAATTTCTGCTTGTAGGAGATAAATCTTCCAACAGTTTTGGGTAGAAACAAAAGACAGCTAACTAGAGGAGTAATAAGTTAATAGGCCAAGGGCACAATCGTCATATATTTAACCAGATACCACAAAACGGGAGCAAATATTGTCTGCTCAGGATATATAAACTGGTACCACAAAATGGGAGGATGAAAATTACCGAATGCACAAGGATATCATTGATAACCATGGCACTACTTCATCACTAACAACCTTTGAAATCAGTAATCCCAAACGAAAGAGAGGAACATTTTCTTCCTCATTGATGCTCCATTGAAATGGAAGAACTACACTAAAAGAATACCACCTCAAGCCGCCCATTTTTCTCGTCCAACTCATAAATGAAACAAGAAAAAAAAAAGAAAAGGATATAAATCTATATGTACAAGGAATATGCTTCTGCAACGTAATTAAGCTGGTAAACCTATAAGTAAAACAAAATCACATGTAGCCATCAGGATATAAAAAAGTAAGTTCATATGCAATTTAGGGCTTATAACTGCTGTTCAAAATTTATGTCTTTAATACAAAGATAGGGGTGGATGCAATAACGAAATTCCCAGATGTCTATATAAATATACAGGGGGAAAATATAATAAAAACAAACAAACAAATAAGAACAGAAGAAACCTACCCAAATTCTTATCAAGAGTCTTTGAGAACTGGTTGATGGCTGGGGGAACCTTCAAACGCATCCTCAAGATCCTCTTCTTCCTCTGAATCCTCACGTTCTGGGGCCATTTCACGAATCTGGTGAGATCCCTCTTCGGCGGCAAAGCTCCACCAATACCAAACTGCTTCTGCCTTTTCTCGAACAGTGGATTGATGACCTTCTCAGGCTTCTTCTTTGCGGCTGCCACTGGAAGCTTGGCACCCTTCTTTGGAGCCATCTCTACTGCACTTCTGCCGGAATGGCTTCGAAGCCTTCAAAATAAAACCCTAAGTAACAGACCGGAAAAACCCTACGAGGCTCTAGTATTTGATGTTGGGCTGAGAACTTGGCCCAATAAAAGATAATGGATCAATTACGAATGGGTAGCTCTCTTAGCCCAGTAACCTACGCGTGTATTTTGGATTGGATTTCGTAAATAAAATTTTATAGTAGTGCATAATTCGAAAATAATAAATTCCTTTTTATTTTGAGTGAAATTTATTTTTAAAAAGTGAATTTACATTTTTTTTTTAAATGAAAAAAGTGTTTGGTAAATAGTTATTTAACTCATATTTTATTTTGAGAAAAATTAAATTTTATACGTGTAATAATAATATAATTATTAGAATGTTAGAATAATAGGAAATAGAGATAAATTTGAAAAGATATATCCATATTCACTTTTTTTTTCTTTTTTTCTCTCTCTCTTTTTGAGCTTTGGGGGGACCAACTTCTGAAAATGTAGATTCTAACAACACTGTTAACATTAATAATTTTTTAAAATAAAAATTATAATTAAAAATTGTATAAACACATTTAAAATATAGTTATCATTATTCTAAATAATTAAAAGTATTTTAGAAAAAAAAAATTAATACCTTTATAATTTTTATTTTTATAAATATTTATAAATATTAACACACAAAAGTTTATAATAATATCAATTTTTGTGATTAATTAAACTCATACATTCCTCCTTTTTATTAATGTCCTAGACATTGTAATGAAGGATGTCTACACCAAATACTATTGAAATTGGATATTAAATTCATAATTTCAATCATCATTTTCCCAAATAAATTATTCCTTTTTTTTTTTTTCCCATTTTTTTCACCTAGTTAATCTCTCTTTTCTCTCATAACATAACTTCTTTTTAAATTTTGTATTAAATATATATATATATATATATATGTATGTATATTTTCCAAATGACAAAGTACAACTGCTTCCGTATTGAAGTATATCATGTATTGCATAAGATTGAATCTCTTTGGTAATACAATAGAATCTTTTGTGGTTCTAAAAGCTGTTTTAGCTAAGTCATGTGTTGCCATGTTATTTGCCCTAGATTGGATCTTTTTGACATTGCCATTTGTATCTCCTAAATCTAATGAAACATTAGATATCACTAGTATTCATTTGATTCCAATAATTGGACTACTTCTTTACAATCTATTTAATTTGAAAGTTCTCCTTAATAACCCTCATTCATAGCTAATAGCTCACACCAAGGTAGTGGATTGCAAGTTAGATTACAAGTGTAACAAAATGTCACAATTGTTATGCCAATGGCCAAGTTAATTCCTCAATATTTCTTCAATGGTTGTCTCTCCCTCTTACCATGCAGCGTCTACATTTAGTTTTAATGTTGATTCATGCGGTTTTCTCCATCCCTTTTTCCTTTCTACTGTCTACATAGACTTTATTTTTCCGTTGCTTGGAATCAAAGTATGAAGCATAGTTGTCACTAGAGCCTTAGATTCTATGATTTCATTATGTATCCAATTTAAAATGATTTCCATAGTTTTACTTTCTTTTATTTGAAAACACTTGTCCTCCACAAACTCCAAGCTAAATCAATATGGTTCTTATTTCTTTGGCATTAAATTATCTTTACAAAATTCAATGATGTCCTCCCCCATCTAAAAGTCTGGTAACTATTTGAGTAAGCATGCATCAAAACCCCATTCTTTTCCTTTTTTTTTTTTTTTTTTTTGTGCTTCCATACAATGGAAAAGAGAGAGGTAATTTTGTCAATATTACATTTTGGGACATCATATCATGTCATCACATAGTTTGGAATGGCTTGTAGAACAAATTTGATTAAAAGAGTCTTGCCTGCTTATGAAAGGTATCTTTGCTTCCTTCCCTTCACTTTTTTTCTCCCCCAAATTCTATTAACAAGGAACTAGAAGACTTTTTTAATTTCTCCTTCCAATCATAACCAATTAACATGTACTTAAAAGTTTAAGATCCAACATCCGTTTTTCGAAAATCTGGATATGTAACCTTAGGTAAGCACCCCCTCACTTTTAGATAATTTAGGTTAGGAACAAATGTTTTCCAAGTTCTTGAGGAGTTTTATCCAATTTTTTTGAGGCATTATGTTCAAAATGTAACAAGCAGACAAGACAGCTTCCCTCATATATCAACAAACATATCATAACTCAACAACTTAACATTAATTATTTCTTTAAATATTCTGTTTTTACATTAAACAATGTCATTCTATTGAGGTGCATAAGGGCTACTAATTTCATGAATTATGTCATTCTTTTCACAAAATTCTTCGTGGAAATTAGATTCATATTCTCCCCCTCTATCTCATATAAGCCTTTTGATATTTTATCCAATTGATTTTCTACTTTAATCTTATATTTCAAAAGCATATCAAAGGCCTCATCTTTTCTATTCAACAAATAAATTTTAGTATATCTAGAGAAGAGATCAACAAGAGAAATACAATACATTTTCGAATGAGAGATGGATGTTGGGAATGATACATTTAGAATCAGCTAACTCAGTATAAATTAATTCAAGTAATTTTGAACTTTTGCTAATTACATGTTCAAAGGTAGTTTGGAAAATTTTGCTTCAATGCAAATAGGACATTTAGAGCAACTATTAGACTCAGATGCAATGATAAGATGTATATTTTTTAGTTTCACTATAGGTCCATAGTTAACATCTCCTAATCTACTATGTCATAAATCAACAGATTCAACAATATAATTAGGTCAAGAGGAACTTCCATTTGAAATCACAGAAGCAATGTTTAGAATAAACAGACCATTAGATAAATAACTTTTTTCCACAAAGTCACTATTTCTAGTGAATATCACTTTATTAGACTCAAAAACTAACTTTAGACCATCTCTATTAAAAATACTACCAAAAACTAAATTACTACATAGTGAGGGTACATACAAGATATTGTTCAATGCTAATATTTTTTAGAGGTAAGTTTCAAAAAAAACATTCCCTTTCCCAATTACTCTTGCAGTGGTAGAATTTTTCATAAACACACATTTTCCATCAGATACCTCTTGAAGCTAGCGGAACATGTCCTTATTTCAGCGGAAATGTCTAAGGCTCTAGTATCCAACACCTTGGCAACCTTATTTTCCAGCACGTTGATTCAACCACCATAGTAGAAATTATATCTTCAATTTCAGCTACATTGGCTTGAATTGCAAACTTAGATCATCATTGTTACTTTATTTCTATGTTCATCCTTTGAAAGTATTAGTACACCTTGTGTTCTAACTTCCTACAGCAAAAGCATTGCAATTTGGATTTCTGAATTTTTACATTAACTCCTTTGAACTATGTTGTCTTGCTTTCTAGTATTTGTTCCCTTCCTCATTATTCTTAAACCTATTCTTAGAAATACTACTAGATTCAATAAGATTAGCTTTAGCAAAAATGAAAGAGAGTAAGAGTTTCTTATCCTTTAGACGATTTGCCTCCATTATTCTCATATGTCTAATTAATTCTTACAAGGAAAGGCCTTTCTTCTTGTATTTGAGATGGTTCCTGTAATCACTCCAGAAAGGTAGAAATGTTTCTGGTAGCACATTGGCTTACATAATCTCGCACATCTTAAATCCTTCACTGAGAGATTCAACAACCAGATTCTCATATTGATGAATCTGATCAGATTTTATTCATGGAAGGTGCTCTAATTCAAAGCCTCTCTTATACTATAACTTAAAAATAATTATTAAATATTGATAACTAGGTGGTAGTCTAATTGTGTATCTCCTTTACTTAGTTGCCTCCAATTGGCTTGCCAAGTGAAAGTATTAAATGTTAATCTCATCACGAACGACCATGTACTACAATTTTGGAGGCCTCCTCTCATAAATCCCTCATAGATTTAGTCAATAAGGATACCAAATTACAAAAAATCTTATTAAATATCAATCCACATTGATTTATTATGAATATTAATAAAGCTAAATATTTTATTTTGTTCATTGAATTCAATATTTTGAATATTATAAACAAATTCCTTCAATTGAAATGCAGTGTTACAATAATGGAAACACAATGTAGCATATTAGGACAATTAAGCAAGGAGCTAGTCAAGAAAATGCTTGAATAATAGAACTCATTTCAAATCATTTGAATTATTTAAATGAACAAAACTAGAATTACTTTAAAAAAAAAAAAAAAACTTGACAATACATAATCACCCATCTGCAGTACACTCTAATCTCATATGGATCAATTGTTGAATATTGCAAAAAAAAATCTAGGATTACAAGAAAAAATAGTGGTAATTTGGTCATTAATTTGAAACTGATTTACAATCGCAAAAATTTATCCAAAGGCCACCAATTTTTCTCATAAAAAATAGCAACCAAATTGTAAAATCAGTCGTAAAATTGTTGCTATTTAACAACATAATTGTTTGGTCATAAAATAGTTGTAAGTTTAATAACTAAATATTTGCAGTCAAGAATGTCAATCGCTATTCCTCATTTTTCTAGTAATGTGACCCATTATTGACTCATCATGAGACATCAGCAACTGCAGTCATTTTCCCACCACTTACTTATTGCAGTCATTTTCCCACCACATACTTCTCCCTTCTTACATCATTATCTCCATATCTTTCTTTTTTTTTTTCTTTTTCAATCTATCCCATATCACCTTAGTAGACTTGTAATTGACAAACAAATCAAAGAGTAAGTCCGTCATATGGGATAGATTGAAAAAGAAAAAAAAAAAGAAGAAGGAACCTTTGGAGGGATATATAGTAATTGATATAGAGATAATGATGTAAGAAGGGATAGTAATTGATGTTGTAGTAATAGTTACAACATCATGTTGTTTTGTAGACATATCTTTGGAAAAATTTGTATTCAACCTACAACTATTCGAAGAAGATAAGTATCTTCTACAACCATCTTCTATAATTGGTACCATCCAATGGTTCTAACTTTGACAAATGAGGCATAGTTTAGGAAATTTTAGTAGCCATAACCACTAAAGTAATTTCTCTTTTCAGCCATTGCCTTAAAAGCGAAATTTAGAAGTGACCTAGGTGCAATATAAAAAGTCTTTTTGCTCCTCAAGGTTAACATGATGACGTTTCTCTAACACATAAACTTGTAATAGAGAGATTGTAACAATTAGAGGATACAATTGCCCAACTTCAAGTTTTTTTTTTTTTAAGGAACTCTTTTTCCTTTTTCAGATAACGCTAAAGGTCACACCATTCAAAAACGATAATGATTAATATATCAAATAATAAAAATAATAATATCTTCAATGGCTAAAAAAGAATTAGTCATAAAGTTAAAATTGTGGAAGTGAAATAGTGGGAACCTGAAAAATTCAAAAATTGACCAAAATTGAATTTAAATCAATTTTGAAAAGTAAAGAGACTAAAAACTAAAAGGGGCCACTCGACCACAACCTTGGGCACAGTCCAAACCAGACACGCGTGTTTAAATTTTAGCTCATTAGATCTCTTTCTACAAAATCATATAAGTAGTAAAAGAAATATTGAATAATTTATATTCATCTCATTCCCAATAAAATTTTAATGTGCAACTAGAATAGTAATTTCCAATATTATTAAATCAAAGTACTACAAATTAAATATTCCAGATTAAATCAAACCATTATCATTTAAATTTTAAAAATAATGATATTTAAATTATAAAATTGTTCTAATTTAAATAATAAATTTCTATAATTTATATCATAATATTTTTCACTGTAACAAAACTTTAGTTTAAAAACATTGGATGGTATTGTTACCTATGAAAGTCATGGAAGTTGTACAAACTGAAATGCATACTTAATGTATGCCAATTACTTTTGTTTTCAATATATATATTAGATAAAATAAGAAATCATTTAGATAATTAATACAATATTTTGCTTATCTTATGCAAATAAATAAACAAAATCTCTTTTTAAAAACAATATATATATATATATATTGTCCTAATTAAAACTCTAAAAATAATTCAATTACTATAAACTATTAAATTAAATTAATTAACATAATTTATCATTTCAAAAATTGTCAAATAGATATATGTAACTCAATTAACTTAATTCAAAATTATTAGAGTACATGACATTAAAAATAGGATTATTGGTTGTTTTATTCCCTAAACTATTTTTAATTAGTCATTTTAGTTTTTTTTTTTTTTTTCTAACTATATTTATCCTTGAACTAATATTTTAATGAATTAGTCCTTTAGTCAATTTTAAAGCCAGTAATTGGTCACAAATCAATTATTTGATATGCACACCTTTTACAATTAAGGACATAAATAGAATTTAACATTTAAATAAATAATAAATGAAGTTTTGGAAAGAAAAGAGTTAAGAAGAAAAAAAAAAATATTTTTGACGAATTTCTAATTTTAAGATTATTTTATAATTGAAATAACATATTTATCCTTTGCTAAACAGCATAATAAATTTTTATTTATGTATGTAACCTACTATAATAGACTAAAAGGCTAATTTGCCCTAATATTTTTAGATCATGGATAAACAATAAAAAAAGGACTAAATTAGCTAACCTAAGATAGTTTAGAGACTAAAATAAACCAGTATAATCCTTATATTTATCAGAACATAAAATATTTATTAGAATATAAACTTAGTAGAACATAAACTCAATTGATAATTAAAAACTATTTTTTTTGAAAATGACAATTTGAATGGAAAATTGGCCGATTCAATCCCTAATTATTTTTGTTAATTAACTAAAGTTCAAAATCTTTATTTTCAACCTGGTAAGTCCTATATCTTTTTTCGAGCAGCCTATTAAGTTCTTTCGGCCAAAAATTTAAACTTTTCAGTCAAAATTCATCACGTATCAGTCATGCAATTATTTTTTGAGAGGGTAAAATAGTCCAAACACTATTCTTCTCTTTGTTTTTCTCCGAATTGAGAAGTGGAGAGAATGACTAGATCATCGCAGATGGTGAGAAGCTAAATCCCAGTGGATTTAGAGTTTTGTAGCATTGTGAATATTTATTATGCAATTTATTCCATTCAAAAGGCGTCGATACCATCGTCACTATTTTCTTATTAGGATCATCATCATCAGAACCCAACACGTGATGAATTTTGACAAAAAAGTTTAAATTTTTGGCAGAAAGGACTTAATAAGCTGCTTGTAAAAAGATATAGGAATTACCAAGTTAAAATAAAAATTTTAGACTTTAGATAAGTAACAAAAATAATTACGGGACTGAACCAGCCAATTTTCCCAATTTGAATTAAACGATAAAAGATAATTAATATCCTATAAATGCCAAATTAAATAGAATGAATTAATCAACATAAATTATTATTTCAAAATTATCCAAATAGATTTGCACAATTCAATTAACTCAATTCAAAATCATGCTAAATCAATTCGAAAAGAATTAATTCTACCTACATCAAAAAGGGACAATATCGCTAATTAAGACTAAGTCAGGTATATCTCTTTCTAGATTGTCAAATCCTAGAACATTTATGAGTAATGAGTCTAAAACACTATGAGTGTTTTTGGATTAGAATTTTTGAGTTAGCTAGTTTTTTCAAGTTGAGTAAAGAAATTTACAGAAAACAAGGAGTAACTTGGAGAATGTGAAAAAATTGGCTAGCAAATAGGGTGGAAAAAAGCTGTTTTTTTTATTAGTGTAATATGATGATATAATTATTGGAGTATTAGTATAAAGAATGATGTGATATATTTATTGAATATTACATTTTCAGAATGATTTGAAAATTTTAATGAAATTAAATTTATTATATATGTTACATTTTTTTGTTTATTATTATTTTTGTTAAACATATACATGTTGTTTCTTTTCTAGAATGTAGTAACTTAGAGAATGTGAAAAAATTGGCTAGTAAATAGGGTGCAAAAAAGTTGTTGTTTTTATTGGTATAACGATGATATAATTATTAGAGTATTATTATAAAGAATGATATGATATATTTATTGAATATTATATTTTCAGAATGATTTGACAATTTTAATAGAATTAAATTTATTATATATGTTACCTTTTTTGTTTATTATTATTTTTGTTAAACATATGCATGTTGTTTCTTTTCCAGAATGTGAAATTTCTATTTATCCACGCTTCATTCATTTCTTTTCTTGTTACATTCAAGTTATGGTCAGACAACATAGTAGGGAGAGGCCTAGGGTATAAAAGACTGTTTTTCAGATTAATCAATGTTGAAAAAATTACAAAAAAAAAAAAAAAAAAAAAAAAAAAAAAACTCCAAATCCCACTTCATTTATAGAAGAAATGTTTAGCAAAAAAAAAACCCCGAATATGAATATATGAATTTTTGGACAATTTCAAATAAGAACACCCAAATCCCATTACAACTACAAAAAAACTAGAAATATCATTTGTTCGACTAAGTGTAATGTTTTGGAGCATATGAAAAGATGTGACAGTTTGTGTCCATGTACATACTTGAAATGATCAACCAATTTTTATATTATTCAAATTTTATAATGAAAAAACAAAAAAGAAAAAGAAAAAAAAAATGTGAGTCCAAATTTTGTGTAAACGCATCACATGCAAATAGTAATTCATACATAAAAAATTAAAAAAAAAAAAAAAGAATCTAAGAAGGCTAAAATGGCTGAACAAAGATTCAACTTTACATTTGAAAATTATATTCAATTTCACCTATAAATTACCTCACACATTCTCAATTCACATACTACAATATATCAATAGCAATTCTAAAATTCTCAGAAAAACCTTCTTATTTTGTTGTTGTTGTCCTTCGGTAAATAAAAAGAGGAGAAAAGAAAGAGAGAAGAGAGGAGAAACAAAATAAAGAAGTGAGTAGAAGAAAGAAAACAAAAAATAGAGGAGAAGAAGAAGGAAAGCCAAAACAAAAGAAGAGAAGAAAATAAAGAAAATAAAGAACAGAAGAGAAAAAAAAATAAGGAAAGCAAAACAGAACAAAAGAAAGGTTCAGATCGGTTTTCATTTTGTTTTTTTAATATAATACTGATACACGTGTTTTCTCGTTGAACACGTGTAATGTGATAATTATTTTATATTAAAAAAATCTAAATACATTTTAAAAAAAGACTAATGAAAAAAGCTACATATATGTATATATATTATATTGTATTATTTCTATAATATATCTATATCTATATCTATCTATATATATATAAACATAATATACAATTACATATAGTAATATATTATTAATTATATATATCTATATTTTATATATTATATTATATTATATATTTATATGTAATTATTTACATATTATATTATATCTATAATGAAAATTCGCCCATTTAGTCCCTGAAGTTATGGTTTTTCGCTAATTAGGTCATTATCTATTTTTTCTGCCTATTAAGTCCTCATAGTTTTTACGGGCCACCAATTAGGTCCTTCCGACCAATAATTCAGGCAACAATTGTTGCCTAGATCTGAGCATAGACATTATGTAAGACAGGCATTATGTAAGACACTTATACAATAATTTTAAGAAGACTTACAGTGAAAATGCTTTGAAAGTAATGTTTAGGAGCTGAATTATTGATCGAAAGGACTAAACTGGTTGCCTGTAAAAACTATGAGGATCTAATAGGCAGCGAAAAAAGATAGAGACCTAACAGGTGAAAACGCAATACTTCAGGGACTAAATGGGAAAATTTTCCTATCTATAATTATTTATATTAAAAATTAATTTAATTTTCATCATTTATCTTGTATTAAAATGATTGCATTATTTATGATTTTTTATATTATCTATAGTTATTGTATCAAAATTACATTATTTATAATTTTATTACGAAAAGTTAATCATTTTTTAAGTTGTTTAGGTCCATTGTATACAAAATCATCTTTATTTCTATCTTCATGCAATGTTGTTGGTTGACTACTATTTTGTAATTGAATAAGTGTAAAAAGATGGGAAAAGAGTACTAAAGAAAGAAAAAGAAATGAACAATAGGAAATGATGTCGTGAGAAAAGAGAGAGAGATAAGGAAATGTGATGTTGTTGTACTTAGTACTTTGTTAGGGTTTTGGGGGGGGGGGGGGGGGAAGAGCGAGGTAGGGGTTTGGGAGTATTTTAAAGGGGTATTATAATTTATTATTAATAGATTGTGGGAGAATTTAAAGGGATGGAAAGTGAGTTATTTGATTTAACATAAGCTGACTCACTTGTAACTACTGACAATTTTTTTTTTTTTTAATTTTTTTTTTTTGCAAAGTGGACAAACATTGAAAAGTATTGTATCAGGTGTTGTCCAAATAAGTACACCCAATTTATTTTGATTTGAGTAGAAAACTCAAAAAAAGAAATGTAGTCCAAAAATAGCCTAATGTTCTATCCACAATCCTAATGCCTAAAGGTAGAAGAGGGGATAATTCACTACTTGAGACAGGCAAAAACAATAGCTAGGGAACTGCTGTTTCTGGCTTCTCGACTGCCATTTCTAGCTATATCATTTTTTATAAATTGCAACTACAAACTATCATTTTTTCTCTAAAATGCCAATCGAAAAAGATGGTGATAAAAAATCGTAGATGTTGAGACAAAAAATAACGATTGGACAAACTGTAACTCTCTAATGATGTTCCATTAGCTCCTCTCTCAATTTTAAGTTGTGCATACATTTGAGCTTGCCAAGCCTCCATCTAAGCCTGCACTTGGGCCTGTATAGTGCGATAATGATTCTCGTGTCCGCAAAGTCGCATACCATGTTGGGCGGAATAGAAGTAAGGGGCAGTCTCTTACCATAACCTTGGACATGACTCCTAGTCTTCTGACTGAAATAGAAATTAAAGGTAGCATTTTCACTGTCTTAGTGAACTCGACCTCTGGTAGTGTCTACTACTTCACTTTAAGGTGGCCTACATTTCAAAATGAATAAAAATTATAGTATAAGAAATAATTTTGAAATATGAAAAGATTATAATTATAAATAATTAGTTGATATGCTTTCAATCATGTTGTCAATAAGTATGTTTGTCTACCGTTCACGCAACTGCCTGGTTGTTATGAACATATTGTATTGCAACATCGGTTAGCCCTCGAATGCCCTCTACAAAAATATATATGATAACTAGTTTTTTTTTAATATAATATAATATATTCGTGTATCAATATAAATAGTTAAAATGATTATTTAACTATTATGTACCTGATGCAACACAAAAGAGTGTGGAGTCCTCCTGGTGGCAAGAAGATACACAATCTAAACCCTATTTTGTCTGTTCTACTCAAACTTTTTTCTGCAAAGATAATTTATGCATTAGTAACAAGTTAGAAATAAACTAAAATGTTTATAAGTAGATTCTATTTAAAATTTTTAAACTTGTGTATCATATAACTACCAATAATTCACTAGCAACTTTCACTAATCAGGGTCTACCTTCTTATAAAGGCAGTTTGGTATGATGTCTTCTTTGTGTGGCTCTAATACTTCCTCTTGAAATTACGCTTCTAATCTCTCTAAGATGACACTATCATCTTTAAAGTCAAGCTATGACCCTAAGGAGGAATAGAAGAGCTGTGCTGAAAAGTTAAAAATAAATAGTACAATTAAATATAGGTAATGAATATTAATATATTTATATACATAGAAAATTAATAATTAGAAAATCTTAGCAACACCTGAACTTTATCAAAGTCCAACTCTAGCACTTGAACTTTTTTTCGTTCAACTTTGACACTCGAACTTTTTTGTTTGTACAAATTTTTCATTTCTGTTCATTTTGACTGTTAAGTGTTGTTTGACCGTTAAATATTAGGGTTATTTATGTCTTTTTCCATTTTTTTATAAAAAATATTATTTTATTCCTTTTCTTTATTTTTTCTTCTCCCATTAAAATTTATCAAAATTCTTCAAAGGGATTTGGTACAATGTATTCAAATGTATATATAATTAGTACATCAATTTTACTAGTAAAAGAACAAAAAAAAAAAAAAAAAAATGAATTTCAACCCAAAAAATCAAATCACAAGAAGAATATGTTATTAAGAAGATGTCTAAAATTTAAAAAAGATTCGTATAGATCTGAAAAGATCGGTAGACATTACAAAAGATTTTAAATAGAATATATATATATATATCTTTCTTACAATCTACTCCAATCCACTCCAGATCTGACGAGATTTGAAGAAGAAAAAAAAAATACAAAGAAAAAGAAGAACCTAAATTATATCAAAGATTGAGAAAATCTCTAAAACTACTTTAAAAATCTAAAAGATGAAGAAGATTTGAAAAAAAATCTATGTGACCCATTCAAGATATGACAAAATTTGAAGGAAAAAAAATTGACGAAGAAGAAGAAGAAGAAGCCACTGGTATACATATATCTGCAATCCATTCCTAATGATATCAAAGATTGAGAAAATCTCTGCAACTTCTTTAAAAATCTAAAAGATGAAGAAGATTTGAAGAAAATCTATGTGACCCATTCAAGATTTGACGAAATTTGAAGAAGAAAAAAAATTGACAAAGAAGAAAAAAAATCTACTGATATACATATCTTTGCAATCCGTTCCTAACAATATCAAGGATTGATATATCTAAAACTTACTTTAAAAATCTGAAAGATGAAAAAAAATTGAACAAAATCTATGTAACCCTTTCCATATTTGATGAAATTTTAAGAATAAAAAATTGACGAAGAAGAAGAATCCTACTGATATACATATCTTTGCAACCTATTCCCAACCATATCAGATATTAAGAAGATTTTTGCAACTCACTTTCAAATCTAAAATATGATGAAGATTGGAAAAAAATCATTGCAACCCACTCTAGATTTGATGAATTTTGAAAAAAAAAAAGAAGAAGAAGAGGGAAAAAAAATCGGATAAAGAAAAGGAGAAACCCACCTCCAACAAAATCTGCTAAAGATCTTATAACAATGAAGATTGAAAAACATTGAAAAAAGACTAAGAAAGAAAAGAAGAATAAGAAAGAAAAGAAGACTAAGAAAGAAAAGAAGAAGAATTCAATAGAGGACATGAACAATTTGACAAAGAAAAAGATGATGATGATAATAGATTTTTGTATAAATGGGAGAGAGAAATTAAGGAAGAAAAAAAATAATTTTTTTTTGAAAGACAAAAATAACCCTAACATTTAATGTCAAACAAGACTTAACGGTCAAAATGGACGGAAGTGCAAGATATGTACTAAAATAAAGTTTGAGTGATAAATCTGAATGAAAATAAGTTCAGGTGGAAAAGCTAAAATTTTAAAAAGTTCAGGTGTTACTGAGATTTTTTGCCCTAATAATTACTTACATGAATCTCCTACCAAATTACTTCCTTGCCTTGCTCAAGGACTAATTAAATGTCAGTATTTGTAACCCAAAGAGACTTGACTAGACAACCTTGGAAAACGCCGCAGATGGAGGCATAAGTAGTCACATCCTGCCTGATGAACCCTTCGTTGTGAAGGTGGACCTGCCTCAGTCTTGGGGAAACTTTCCACCTCTCTGAAATCTATATAAATAATGCATAAAAATAATGGTTTAACATTTTTCCAAAAATTAAGAAATAAAAGGTTACTCAAAGTGCTATGCCCTAAGGTTGGATCAACCCATGACTTCAAAAAAGGACTCAGTGTTAATGGGGTTGAATTACTAAGAAATGGAGTAGGAATAGGAGTAGGAGCGATAGTGGGTGCGGGAGTTGGACAAGAACGTGGAGGAGATATGAGGAAGAACGTTGCTGGTGGGACCATGGGTACTCATTCAAGGGGAAAGAGTAGAATGGATAGAAAGTGATAAACTTGAACTACTAGTACGATAGGTGGAATGTGAAGAGCTGAGCTAGGGTGGAAAAATAAGGGGTAAGAATAGATTGTGGATGGGAACGAGGGCTATGGGGAGGACTTGAAACTACCAGTGAGTCTAACCTCATTCTCGTATATGCTAAGATCTCCTATAATGATGGCCTATATGTACATTTCTTACCCATTTTACTATTTAAAATAGGTAAGAACTAAATAGAATTAGTAAAAATTAATAGACTCTAGATTATGAAAATGAACATATATATATTTAAATTTTCACTAATTTTTTTTAAAAAAAATATTGGCGAAGTTTTTCCTAAAACAAGACATTTTTCAGTTAAAGGCCTTCCAAAAACATAAAAAGCACAACTCAATAATCCATTAACATTTACAAAAATAAAATCTCAACTCAAAAACATCAACCTACCACTTCATCAATTACAAAATAAAATCTCAACTCCGAAAACATGAGATTACCATAATTTAGTAAATTAAGCACATTTCACAATTAATCATAAAAAGAAGTTGTGAAATTATAGTCTTTCGAGTATGAGAATACAATAACAACATAATAAACACAAGTTATGAATATGAATATCAAACACAAATGATTTTTAGATCCTTCTACCAGTTAGATCTACTTCGTCATCTTGAATGATGTCTCTAACCTAATTAACATCTACCTCTTTTGGAATGGGTTGTATGTCTGATTGTTGTGGAGGAAATAATTCTATAAGATAGTCTCTTGAATATATATCATGCCCTTCTCTTTATTGGCATGACCACATTCCATTCAATTTCCTTCAGATATTGGGAATACCAAACTTGCTCGGTTTGATTTGCTAATAAAAGGTTCATATGTCTCCTTATTTTCTATATAAAGTAAGTGACCAATAATAACTATAGTAAACTGCAACTATTCCTTTTTTAAACCGTGATCTAAATCAATCCAACCACACTAAAAATGTAAATATGACTTTTGCTTAGTGTAGCATATTGTTATAATTCGTGTAAGAATGTCAAAATAATTAACACCTTCAACTACAAGATTCCTATCACGTGAACTAGCATTACTTGTAATATCGGATTGACACATAATTCCACTATTTTAAGTGGACTTGTAAGCTTCCAATGACTTTGTACATAATTGATATACATTTAACTTACGTGCATTGTAATTAAAACCCTTATTGCAAGGCCTATTAGCTAGCTCGTTCACCTCAAGAAGAGTATGGGTTTGTTTGCATTGATATCAACCTATTAATTGTATAACAATGAATGAAAATAGTTTTTAAAAGCTTATTCTGAAGCGAATCCATTTAAATGAAAATTAAAAGCTCATTTATTCTTTAATCCAAGTGTGGAAAGACTGTAAGTGTATAGTTTGTCTTTCTTGCAACTGTGACCTTGGATGTTTTCTACTAATAATAGACATGTGAAAACTACATAAATTCAAACGAAAATGTCAAATTGTAGTTGTCTTTTGACTATTTCTCTTGATACTTAGAATAAAAACTACAATCATTTATTCTTGATACAACTTCGTGATGTTGGAGTTGGCTAAGACCCATATGCGTGCTTGAGTGAGTGTAATCCTATAAAAAAGGATACTAGTCTCCTTTCCAACCAATTTTCCCATGTCATTATCTCCATCATTATATTTTATGACCTATTCTCCTTGCTCATCGAGATAACAATTGACAAATGTTATACTTCTCCATCAAGTATCCAATTGCAATTAATACTCCTAGTCTCGCATAATTATGTACGTACCTCTTCAACAACTTGATCTATCTAAAAACATACTTATATGAGATTAAAATACTTAAATATGCATATATATATATATATATATATATATATCTCATTAGATTAACAATAAATATTTAAGTGGGCCATGTCTAACGATGTTGTGTTAGGCTAGCTATCATGACATCCTAGGCAAGATCAATTGACAAGTGCCCCATTATGTTGAAGAAGTTTGGAACAAGAGTTTTTTTATTTTTTTTTTCCAACAAACACAATTGTAACAGCAAAACAATCTTGAAATTGATCAAGAGTACTAGCCGTGTCCACTTTATAGCATAATTGAAAACAAGAAGCAAACTATGTAAGGAGTTGCACTACGTTTTGCGGCAAAGTAGGACATGCTCGAGAAGAACGAGTTATTTTAATAGGATGTGAGAATCATTACTTTTCAATCCAATAATAGTCCTCCTACCTATAACTTGAAGTGAAATATTTGAGCAATATCCATCTAGAACTTGTAAATTCTTCAGCAGTCAAAAACACTTGAATTTCAGATTTTGACATAGTGTGAGGTGCTAGAGGGAAAGCGTACCTTGATCCAGATAGTTGTAATATGAGATATAATGCTTTTCTAATGTTCATCACTTCCATATCTTGACGAACTTTCAAAGTATCCATCAATGAATGAATATCACCCAATATTATGTATAAAAGATTATCACAAAAATTCTTCTCTATATGTATTGGATCAAGATTGTGTCTCATAAGATTAGTTTACCAATAAGGCAACTCTTGAAAGATACTCTTCTTCTTTCAATTTTATTTTGTGATAACAAAGTTTTTCTCATAACCTATTCTGCTCTAGCAATCAAATCTTCTCTCTTGTACTCTGTCAAACATCCTTTTAGTTGTTCTAATAATTCTATTATGGGGAATCTTTTTGGTCTTTATCTATGCTCTATACTACCATGAGAAGATACTTTGTCTCTTTGAAGACGATATCAAGGCTCCAAAAATCTCCTATGGTATAAAAAACAATATTTACCACCATTTGGCAATCAATATGATAAGCAATTGATACCACAAATGGGACAAGCATAGTCACTATGCACCCTATATTCCAAATGATTTCCTAAGGCAACAAAATCACTACTGGTCCACATGATAGATGCGCGTAACCAAAACATTTGATTCGTCTTTATATCATAGGTTATAACACCAACATCCCACAATTCTTTTAAGTCTTCAATCAATGGTTGCAAGAACACATCAATCTTATTTCCTAGACTCTTAGGACCATCTATAAGAGTTGATAAGATGAAATATGGTTGCTTCATGCTCACCCAAGGTGGAAATTTGTATTACATGAGTACAATATTCCAATTACTATGTGGGATATACATGTTTCAAAATAGGCTAAAACCACCCGATGCTAATCCCAACTGCACGTTCCGACTATGGCTACTAAAAACTACATCAGTCCCACCAAAGGCTCTCCCAGCCTTCAAATAAGATGGATGCCTATAAATACCTTCTTCGACACGTTCGTCCTCACATTATCTCATAAGTTCAGATGTTGTATAAGACATAAATAACATCCTCAACCTTGGAGCCAACAAAAAATATCTCATACATTTTCTCACCATTGCACTGCTCTCTTTCTCATTTCTCTATTCAATAGACACTTGACAACTGGTAAGATAATCATCCACCCCTTTGTAGAGCATGCAAGGTTGGGACATGCCTCTCACACTTTACACTCCATTTACAATACTTTTGTCTATTTTTTATGCCTTATAGTAATTATTTGGAATCTTGGCCTCAATGTCACCAAAAGCCTCTAACAATATGTCTATTGGTTTATTCGACCATCCATTAAGTACTTTTAAGTGCAACAGTCTCATGATGAATGGGGGTGATGTAGATTTTTTTCATCCTATATACAATTAGGGATTGCAACGGGGACGGGGGTTTGCAGGGACACCTTACCCATCCCCATCCCCGATTCTCACATATATTCCCTATCCCCTGCGGGGAATTATTTTTTCATACCATCTCTGCCCACTACAAAAAAAGTTGGCAAATTTGATGCCTACCAAATACGACGGCTGAAAATTGTCGTATTTGGTCACCAGATACGACGGCTTCATGGTGGACCAAATACAATGGTTTGTCCCCCAACCATCATTTTTTTATAATTTTTTGGAAAACGTGCTAGTATAATATGATGGTTTTGTGAACCGTCGTATTTGTTTTAGCAAATATGACGGTCGTGGTGACCAAATATGACGGTCTTGTAAGTGTCGTATTAGGTTAGACAAATATGACATCTCATTGAGCAAATACGATGGTTATAGAGCGTGGTTTTTGCTCAAAATCTGAGTTTATAACTTCAATCAATATTCATATAATATCGGATGAGCTTCAAATTTTGAATATTTTATTTTGAATATATTTATAATAAATTTAACGGTTGGATTAAATATTTGATTTTTATAAAATAAAAAAAAAAAGTGTATATTTCGATATTAAAATTACGAATTTAGATGGATGACACATGAAATAGTATCAGATTGATTTCAAATTTTGAAGATTTTATTATTAATATATTTATAATAAATCTAACGGTTGGATTAAATATTTGATTTTTATAAAATAAAAAAAAATGTATATATTTCGATATTAAAATTACGAAAGTAGATGGATGACAAATGAAATAGAATCATATTGGCTTCAAATTTTGTAGATTTTATTTTTAATATATTTCTAATAAATCTAACAGTTCGATTAAATGTTTAATTTTTATAAAATAAAAAAAATGCATATATTTTGATATGAAAATTACAAAAATAGATGGATGACACATGAAATCATATCAGATTGGCTTCAAATTTTGTAGGTTTAGTTTTTATTATATGTGTAACAAATCTAATGGTTAGATTAAAATTTTGATTCTTGTAAAATAAAAAAATGTGTAAATTTCGGTATTAAATATAGAAATATAAATGGATGACACGTGAAATAATATCTTATTGAAATAAAATTTTGTCAATATGAATAATTTATATATATGGTTATATCCAACGGTCGGATTAATTATTTAATATATATATATATAATAAGATGTTCCTTATATATTCGAAATAGATATATACATCGTAACTTACACTTATGAAATGTTATACATTTATATATGAAATGATTAAATTTTTTTAATTATTACTATCAAATTAGATATATAATAATTATTACACTATTTAAGTATTTAAAAATAATTTATATAGCAAAATATACCCTAACTCTAAATCCTAAATAATTTTTTTTTTTTTTTGTAAATAGATAAAAAACGACGGCCCGTACCAACCAGAAACGGCGGTTGGGCCGCCGGTTTTGGCCCAAAATTATATATATTTTTAAAAAAGGCGGCGGCCCAATTTTTATTTTTTTTTATAATATAGGGTTAAAAACGACGGCCTGGCCCAACCATAAACGGCTGTCGGGCCGCCATTTAAAGCCCAGATTTTTTTAAAAAAAATTTTTTGCCCAGACCCGATTTCTTGGTCAGATCGGGTCGGGTCAAGCACGGGTCGCGCCATTAAATTTTCAGACGCGGGATTCTTTGTTTTTTTTTTTTGCAATTTTTCTTCTTTTTTTCCTTCTTTCCTCTTCCTCTTCCTTTTTTCTTCTCTCTTCAACCAGATCTGAAAATCTACACACAGTAGAGAGAGAAACTCAATCTTAGAGAGAGAGAGTACCCAAAAAATTAAAAAAAAAAAAAAGAAAATAAAAGAAGAGGATTATCTCCTTAATCTCTAGCGCTTCTAGATCTCCTTTCCCAACCTATCCCATCTCCATACCCGTTTCTTCTCTATCACTTCTCACCCTTCAAAATGCTGCGGAGAGGCAGGGCGGTCGCAGTGGCCAAGCAAGTGGCGACAGTGGCAGCGGTGACTAGGGAAGCTAACAGATCTAGAGGTACTAAAGGGATCAGATTTCATGGTGTGAGGAAGAGACCGTGTGGCAAGTTTGCTGCTGAGATCAGAGAGCCCTGGAGAAAGACCCGAGTTTGGCTAGGAACCTTTGACTCGGCTGAGGATGCCACCCGGGCTTAAATTGAGCATAG
>JAXGGT010000001.1:9805020-9839492 GCA_035583425.1 Marsdenia floribunda
GATATTTATAAATGTAAAATCGTGATGCTTCCTTGTTACTATCTACATGCGATAGGTACTCTGCCTATAGTTATGCTTGATTACGTGACAACCCTATGTGATTCATTCTACTTGTTTTATGCCATTATTTTAATCATACAAAGCATACACACCAGGAACCATGAGTGATGAGCTCGATTCTGTCGGGGCATAGTTGCTTCACATGTCTTTGCACTAATTTATTTCACTTAGTGACCGTATTGATAATCTTCACACCTTTAGTTATGTTAGAAATACAAGTATTCTAGAAAGAAAAATAGTTTCAGATAGCCAAATATTCCACAAGCCTGCAACTAGTTTTAGGAAGTTGTCAGTTTGTTTTTCTTCTTATATAAAGAACTCTAATACATCCATAAAATAATAAGAGAGTTTTGTAGTCATTGGAATATCATCAACTCCAATTTCCTCCCATATATTTAGGCATGTGAGCCTTGAAATAAATAAATAAGTGGAGGAGGGGTTCACCTTTACCATGATAGAATAGATGTGTTGGGTGGATACTTGGGATCCATTCATGCAAGATAGTTTTTAAGAGAAACACATAGCAACAATTTTCTATAGAAATAGTGTGACTTAAGGTGGAATATTTTTGGCCAATAATTTGTTCAAGAACTTTTCAGATTTTTGTTAATTAGAATTGGAAGCTTTAGAGTGTGATAAGGATTTTTGCATAGAACCATGATAATAACTCTTCTCCACCAACAATCTATTGCTCCAAATAGAAGGAGTTTAGTTTCCCTTAAATAAGCCTTAAATAAGGTCCCAAGTTCAAACCTTGTGAATGAAGAAATGAGAGATAGGTAGAGCTTCCTCCCAAAAAGGGATGGATTCGATGCAACTCAATTTCAAATTAATTGGGGCCCAAAATAGCTACCGAATGCTGGGAGATTAAACAAAAAAAAAAAAAAAAAAAAAACTTATTCATTATCAATAAATAAATAACTCTTAAGCATAAACATACCTTTAAGAGAATGAACCTATTTGACCTTGAAGGCAGCCAACATATTTTTTTCGTTTTTATTGGTTAGAACTAGAACTGTTAATGAGTCAAATTATATGCAAATAAATTCATTTGGATTATTTTATATTTGATCAAGATTTTTTTATTTATTAACAAATCAAATTATAATATTTTTCTCTATTTAAATATTATTTGAGCAAAAGTGTTCGCCAACATAATATAGTGTTTACAAACAAATGATAATATATTATATATTATATATAGATTATTTTGTACTAATATTTCTGTCATTTAGATCAATATTTTTTATAATTTTTCAAATATATAATTTGAATTCAAGCTCAAACTCAAACTAACTTTAAAGTTAAACAAGATAAACACAATCAATTTTCAAACTATACAAATAAATTATTCAATGGAATTAGGAAAATATTTTAAGTTCAAAACACTAATCGAGTCTACTTGAACAGTGTTACAAAATTAAATAAATCAAGCTCAAATATCTCATATTTAGTTTGGATAAGTTCAATTATAATTCTACTTTCGCAAAAATCTATTAAGGTGGTTTTAAGGTGGCACATATCATGTTGAACTCCTTTAAGTGTTAGTGAGGATCTTTGTTATCTAAACCATAAACCTTGGAAGTAGGCAAACCAATCCAATGTTAAGTTTAAAATCATTACCATCAAAAATATTAAAACAAAAAGGGTTTGGTGTGTGGTTGGTGTTGCAAAGTGCAATAAGATAAAAAGGATTGAAACTTAATGAAAAATGGACCCAAAAATTTGGAAGAATCAACAATTTCGATTGGAAAAAAGCTTCTTGATGGGGATGAAAATTCCTTTCAGTAAGAAAAGTAAGCAGCTGGAAGGTGTTTTCCAAAATAAAATTCTCTCTCTAAAACTTCTGAGGTGTTGATTTTCGTTTTTGAAAGATGTTTCAAATGGATTCAAAAGGACGAGCATGATTGATAAAGCAATAAACGATTTGCCAAGGCCTTCAAGAGACCAAAGAGAAAAAGTAAAAAATTCTTCTATAAAAAGCTTAGAGAGAGAGAGATTTTGGAAATGAATTAGAATGCTTAACCCCTTTTTTAGTCATCATAAGCTCCTTTTTATAGGTAAAAATTAGCAAGAAAGATATTTTAATTTGAGAATTAAATTGAGTGTTCTCCAAGTAACTTTGTGGTGGCCAAATTAAATATCATTTTAAGGTTTTTTAGCTGCCTTGTTAATTATTAATTAGGGTAAACTATTTGAGTAACACATAAAATTTTCGACAATCCAAGTTTTGCACATGAACTTTTTAAATGTTCCAACTTTGTCATTCTATCCAAAAAATCCGTTAAGTTTGTCTTTTCGTCAACCATGTGCATCTCACGAGCCAAATTACAGAGGTATTTTTGGAACTTAAAAAGTGAAATGCAAAAAAAAAAAAAAAAAAAAACTTTTTTCCATCTTTTACTCATCTTCTTCATCATATCTTCTTTCTCATCTTCTTTATCTCCTTTTTCTTCTTTTTCAGATTTTTCATCTTCTTTGTTGAATTCTTATTTTCTTTCTTCTTCTTCTTCAGATCCTCTTTAATCTTCATCATTGTCATATTTCTTTCAAATATTCTCAGATTTGTGGCGGGGTCTTCTTCATCTTCATCAAATTTTTCTTTTCTTCTTCAGATGCTCTTCAATCTTCATAGTTGTCAATTTCTATTAGCTCTTATCGTACCCAATATGGGTTCTTTTTCTTAATCGGATTCTTCATTTCTTCTTTTTTTTTTTTTTATAAATCTTTTATAATATTTGCAAATCTTTAAAAATCTATACAAATGTTTTTCAAAATTTTAGAAATCTTCATCATTCTTCTTTTCATTTACTTACTACAAACCTCTTCTTTCTACAAAAAGACAACAACAAACATTTTTTTGGTGATTTGATTTTATGAGTTGAAGGTAATTTTTTTTTTAATTAATGGTTACAACTTAAGCTGTCATTCTTCTTTGCTAATGTACAAACTATATACATATACATATATATATATATATATATATATATATATATATATATATGTATTCTATAGGCTTTCATAGTTTTCTTCTTGATAGATTTTGATCTATCCATAATTTTCTTACATGATTAATTCTACAATAAGAAATTGGGTAATCATAGCTTCTAGCTTCTAGATATTTTGAACCAAAATTTAGTGAACAAATTTGAAACACACTGAGTACAATTATTTAGATTAAAATGGAGTAGAAAAAGAAAAATTTAAAAATAGGAGAGAAGAAAGACTTATTTTTATTTCACTTTTTAAGTTCCAAAAATACCCCTATAATTCAGCATGTGAGACACACATGGTTGACGGAAGGACAAACTTAACGGATTTTTTAGATAGAATGGCAAAGCTGTAACGTTTAAAAGATTTGTGTGTAAAACTTGGATGAAAAAAAGTTCACGTTGACACAAAATACAAACTTAACGGATTTTTTGGACAGAATGACAAAGTGAATGTTTAAAAATTTCTTGTGCAAATCCTGAACGGAAAAAAGTTTGCGTGCAAAATTTGGATTTCCAAAATTAGGTATTACCCAGAAAATTTTTCCTATTAATTAAAGTCAAAATATCCTTTTAAGCTTGAAATATCATTGCCCCAGAGAAATATCAAAATATGGTGTTCTCAACACTGGTGATCAAATTTACATTTGTCAAGGCATTTATCCTTCAGTTAAGATTAGTCATTGAAGCCTTTGCTTTTATTTTCTTAGTCTCCTTCCTTAGTCTTCCTACAAGTCTACTAATTTGCGGGTCAAATTGAAGATTATCTATAGATTACTTTCTAGATATAAAAAGAAATCAATATTAGTTTAATACAATTCTCTAGCAACAAATTATCAACATATACAATAATAATAGCAAATCCTAAATTTTATTTCTTAATGAAAATAGGTTATTCTGATGATCTTCTTTTAACAAGTACCTGCTAAGATGATTGTACATTTGTTTAGATTTATTTAACGATAAAAAGATCTTTGTAATTTAATTTAATATAGTTCTTGAGAATTTGAATTTATGCTTCATGCACCTTTGATCCTTTACAGATTTTCATATACACTTTATTATCAAGTGAGTCATATAAATTAGTTGTACGTATATCCTTAAAATGTATATCATGTTTCCCATAGATGTCAAACTAATGAGATCTAGAAATGTAATTGCATCCACTAGATAAGAATAGAACATTTTATTTAATTTTAAATATTTGAAAAAAAAAAAAAAAAAAAAAAAAACCTTTCACAATAAATTGTGTTTTTATATCTTGAAACTTCAATTTTCTTTTTTCGCTTCTATACAAATACTCATTTGTACCCTGTGGGTATGACATCTATAGGTGTCTAAACTATTGGTCCAAAATTTTCACATTTTTTAAATGAGTTTAATTAAGTATGAATTGCATTTTTCCAAAAATATAGCCAATCATGTTTATGTCGACACTCTTCAAAGGGTTTAGGCTTATGATGAACATTATCATTCACAACAACTAGCGATACATTATACACAATTATTGTCAACAAGTGTTTCTTTCCAATTAAATTGTTTTTCTATAAAGACTTAACTTGTTAAGATCTTATCATTCTCTACTTTTTCAAAATTTTTAGATACATGACTTGTTAGAGTTATTTTATTTGTTATGTCTCTTGACTCTTTAAGAATATCTTCTTCTTTTTTTTTTGGAAAGTGGGACTCTTTAAGAATATCAATTTGTCTAATGACTTCATTTAGAACAATTGATCCCTTTCTTTTGTCGATATTTTTATCTTTAGAACCAATTGGTCTACCACAATTTTGGCATTACAAACTCACTTTTTATTTCATTGACAGATTGTCCTAATGAGACATCAATCAGTACATGAGTATTTGTAGCTGATATATGTGACTTAGTCACTGTCGTTAAATTAGTAAATAAGTTCTACAATTGATTTGTTATACCTTTCAAGTGGACTATCCTTTGAAATTCAAATTCACATTTATTTTTTTGTACATTGATCAAGATATTACAACGTATTCTATATAATATTTACCAAGCTGCTTGTCTTTTTTTTCCTCTTACATTGGGAATACTAATTTTATCAAAACAATAATCGGGAAATTGTGTCGTAGAAAGATTTCCTCTCATAGGAGAATCAAACCTAACATATTCTCAAATTTATCTAAGGATTCATCTGTGTGCATTGTGGTGGATCTATAGGAACATATTCCACACATAAATATTTTTTTAAAAAAAATAATAATAAGACGGAAATATTTGACTTCCAGCCATAAACTAATTTCAATGGGGGAACCTATGGTAAATTGTTGATATGATGCACGCAAATGTTATTTATTCTTTTGATTGAAAAATCTTTAGATTTTTTAATAATATTTTGCATCATATTTGAACCGAAATTTCATAATCAATCATACCAAATAATAAAAATTATTGAATCAATGAACTTATGGTCTTGGTTTATTGTAACACTGTTTATCAATAATTTTATTATTCCTTTACGTAATAATATAATTTTTCTTGCCGAACTTTCAATTAATTTTTTATTACCAAAAATTGTAATAGCATAGGACTATAATCTTCTAATAAAATATTTATAAACATAAAAATTTGAACTATATAATAGAAATATTAAATATCAAAATAAGAAGTAATAAAATATAAAATGTTCTAAATAAATAATAAAAAATAAACATACTAAAATATATTTTTTTTTAAAAAAAAAAAAAAACCTATCATATTATATTATAATATTAAATAAATAATAAAATATATACAAAACATATTTAATAATATTTTAATTTTTCTTTTTGGAGTCACTCTAGAAGTATTGCCTTTTTAATAAATGGTCAACTTTTTTTTTTTTTTATGAGTAATAAATGGTCTACTTATGGCTTCTTAAAAACTTTTTTTTTTTTTGGTTATTCCTCTTCTTGGTAAGACAGTGTAAATCCTTAAAATACTACAACTTTTAGTGGATAATATATATATATATATATTTGTCATTTAAATATTAGATAGATAATAAATAAAGATAAACGTATTAATAAATATATTATATTAAAATATCAAATAATAAAAATAAATATACTAAATAAATAAAAATTAATTAATTAATGATAAACATATTATTGGTGCTTGTTTTTTATTCACTTATGGTGATTATGAATATTTTAGTACTTAGAATTTTTATCTGGATAATTCAATATAATAGCTAAATTTATCTTGACCATGTGAATATATCTTTGACTATAACCATGACCACAAAAATGATCTTTTTTGGGATCATAAATTCTAACAAGATTCACTTCTAAAAATGGAATAGAACTTGTTGGTCGAGTTTCATCATTTCTCATTTTGTTTAAACAATGTTTGAGACATAAAAAGTACAGAACTTTTCTCTAATATATCTTCATCTATTATGTTCTTATGTATAACATTAACTGTAATCCCATATGCATCCAATCGTAGCATACCTTGGGGAGAACAACCAACTTTTAGTGGTTGAATTTTTTTACAAATATTTTCTAATAATCAAAATCTTTCTTACGACCTTTTTTTAGTGGTTGAATCTTTCTTTTAAATTTTCTTACAAAATAAGTGAGTCTTTTACAGTGACGAAAATTGGCCAAGTTTAGTCCCTAAACCATTTATATTTGGCAAATTTGATCATTAATTTTTTAGTTCTCTATCTTTTTATTTGTTGTATATTTGGCTCTTTTTTCTACCTAAAATAGTTAAACAAAATCATAAAAAAGTGAATAAAATATTATTATTTTAGGTAAAAAGAACCAAACATGCAACAAATAAAAATTTGGAGGACCAAAAAACTTAAAAAAAAAAAAAAAAAAGATTCAGGACTAAACATGTCAAGCATAAATAAATTGAGGACTAAACACGCCAATCTTCTTTTATGGTAAAATATATCATCTTTAAATAACTATTTGAGACAATAGTGTCTAAAACTAGATGCACTTCGACATCTAATGTCCAGGAAAAATAATTTTTCTTAGTGACTTCAAAAGCCACTTTGTTATTAGAACAAATAAAGTACATATTAATTCTTCTTACCTCAAATTTCAAACACGGTACGAAACCATAGATGTTTATGCTCTTCTTGAGTCAAACATTCAAACACAATTCTAAATAATAGAGAATAGAGACTTGTGATAATAACATGTTATAAAACTAATTGTAATAAAAATATATATAGAGTAATTAAAATTTTGATCTTATCATAAACTTTTTAATCATTGTATAGAATTGCAATCATAATAATCGTAACCTTTTTAAAGATTAAGGAGTTAAAAAATAATATAGATATGAGAGTCTTCAATGAATATTTACATAATAAATATATTTATAAAATTTAACATTTAAAAAAAAAGAAAAAAAAAACGACAACAAAAATCCTAAAGAAATCTTTTCAAAAACAACTAAAAACAGATTCTATTTCTTTTCCTTTTTTAATTATTAATCCAATTACTAGTTTTCTAATAGACAATGTACGTGTGAAGAAAAAGTATGATCTCTTTTGTATTTCATATTGTGCATTTTTGAGTCACTTTCACCAAAAGTCTAAATATTTCTGATTATAAATAGCAAAAGGAGCCATTTTGTTTATATATTTACACTTGAAATAAAAGTACTTTAATATACGTAATAATTTCTTTATTATTATTATTTTACAGAATATTCGAATATTTATAAAGTTGGTGATTCTACCAACCCGGATAAAAAGTGCTTCCCAAGGGTCATGAATTAAACAGTTTAATAAAAAATATAACAGAAAGAGAAAAAATTTCTTCATTTTGTTGTTTAAAAGAGTATAAAAATTTATGAATATTTTGCTTTATTTTTAAAGGATAATAAATATTAGTTGAAAAATATTCATTATAGAAGTGTTGGAATAAAAACATGTCATGATTCAAGATCGTTATGCAATTATGGGTATGACAACACTCAATGTCAATTATTTGGGATAGTCCTTTTTCATGTAGTTCACTGGGTACAACTTGGAGGCTATACCACGTAAGTTTTCGTGGAGACTGCATGTCTCTCATCCAAAAACTTACTTTTGATCAAAAGGACCTGTCCGATATAGGGGTTGTGGTGAATTTAATTAAAGAAGTTCTAGTTATTTTTTATAGTTTTTCGTTAGTTTTGTTTCTCGTTTAAAGAACCATATGGCCCATTATCTTGCGCATATGAGTCTTTCTACTTTTGGTTTCTGGAAATGATTTTTTAACCTTCCTCTAGATGTTATGTTAGCTTTTACTAATGATCTTCTATTTTAATAAATGAATTGATCTTTCATTTAAAAAAAAAAAAAAAAAAAGATATACCGAATTGACAACAATATCTAATTTTATATTTATATTTCATGTTGTATCCTTATATATTTTCGATGTAAGAAAGATATGGCAAAACTTTAAGAAATATTACATTAATTTTCTAATTTAATAAATTAGGGGGGAAAAAACTCCTTTTCTTTCTAACAAGTAAACGCAAATAGAGGGATTACAATTTCATAATTCTTTTTTAATATATTATTAATACTAATTTTTTAAGAAATGTAATTTATTTAGTATTTTGAAAATTATTTTTAATAATTTAGGTATATCAAACAATATTATTAATTTAAATTATGCATAAAAGAAAATTAAGTTTTTTTGCTTTTTAATCATTTTAGCAAGTTGATCAATTTTTTCCACAATTTCAATTTTCTGTAAGTGTAGTTGAATTAGTAGCAGATTCTTTATGATACAAAAAGTTATAAATTCGAGTCATATTACAATTTAGAAATTTAAAGAAAAAAGTTTTTTTACTGGATTTTTCATTATGTTTTTCTGGTGATTTTTTATCAATTCTTACCAACAACTTCTTTTTTATTTTATATAAAAATTTCCGTTTTTTTCTTCACCCTTTACATTTTCCTTTTCATTAATGCTTTTCATTCAGTCATATAACTTATTGTCAAAAATATGCAAGTTCTTAATTATGATTATTTTTAAAGTTTCTTTACAAAGATTTGGTGAGTCATTTCTTACCTTTAATATTTACTCCCCTCCCCCCCCCCCCACCTTTTAAGGCCTAACACCAGTGGACATAGGTGGTTCCATCAGACATATGATGTAGCACTTCGCTCTTGTAGTCTGAATTGGCTACCCAGACTAATAACTACTATCACAACTCAAGTCCACAAGCCCACAACATGACTATGGGATTAACGACGTCCAGAGTGAACTACTTGACACCGTTCTCGCTATAACTAAAGGGATATCCTAAGTTGATGATAAGTACCTAAATCTATACTTATATTTCATAACATATTTATGTACACTTACGATATGAGATAAGTATCACAATTATGGTAACTCAAACTCATGCACAATTACATTAACATATGTAATAAGAAATTTGATATGTTATAAATCATTCCAATTAGTTTCTCAACTCTAGATGTGTGTGTATAGATATTGTAGAGCTGAAGTAATAAGTGTGCCATACTAGTATGAGAAGTGGTCAGTTGGATCCCTGACCTTGATTATCTACAATAAATTTAAACTAAACCATATTAATTATCATAAGGCGTTAACTTAATTATTTGATTTAAGGTTATTATCATGATAATATATTTAATATATTATTCTATTTTCTTACTACACAAAGGAAATATCTCTGGTTCAATCCTATATCTTTTTTTGATTCTATAACTAGGTTCTAAATCTTTAATTTTACCTTACTTGATATTATATCTTTTTACGTTTCCCTAACTAAATCTTAAATCTTTAATTTTGTCTTACGTGATATTCATATCTTTTTACATTTTCCAACTTCGTCCTTCCGATCTATTTTTTTTACATTTTTGGCTACTTTTACAGTGTACAATTTTACACCGTAAAAACTTGAAGTACCTAAAATATCCTTCAAAAAATTGTACCAAAAAGATTTACACCGTGAAAGTGACCAAAAATGTAAAAAAAAAAAAAAAAAATGATCAGAAGGACAAAGTTGGGAAAATATAAAAAGATATGATATGAAGTAAAATAAAAATTAAAGATTTAGGATTTGGTTGAAAAAACGTAAAAAAAAATATGATATCAAGTAAGACAAAATTAAATATTTAGGATCTAATTGGAGAATTGAAGAAAGATGTAGGGTGGAACTAGAGATTTTCCCCCACATAAAACAATAAGATAATAGGTTAAATCATTTATGTTAGACCATATTAATTAGTTACGCGATGACAATTTCATATTTTAATCTAAGGCTATTAACATATATAATAAGAATAAATAGTCAAAAAGCCATTATGTTTTATGTTTTCATCAAATAGGATTTTTTGTATATTTTTATTTTTTAAAAATTAAATTATTCATTTAAGGATTTTCAAACAATTAAATTGGTTCTATTAAAAGAACGATGACCAATTTGATTATCAGAAAACTCTTAGAAGATAAATTCATTCTAAAAAGGGAAAAATTTAAATAAAAAAAAAAAAACAGACTTATTTAGTGAATACGTAAGATATAAGGACCTTTTTGCTATTTATCTATATAACAGTAATTCAACTCTATTACTGTGAAATTATAATATCAAAGTTTTTTTTTTTTTTTTTTTTGAATTTTAAATTTTTTTTTTTGCCTACAATGACTCGAATTAATAATCTTTTGAATTGGATCATAAGCATAGCAGTTACTAACTGAATTAAGTCATTTTGTCTACAATATCAAAGTTTAAATTAATTGTTAAGTATTAAGTATATATATATATATATATATATATATATATGTTTTTTTAGCAATATATATACATTATATATTATCTATTATTTATTTATATAAATAGAGATTGGTTAGTATAGTATATATTTGTGTATAAATTGACGGCCTATAAAGCTAAACAAATCCCATGAAACTTGTGAGTTGGGAACCGAAAATAATTGTTAGGTTTTGTTAGGTATGTTAAATTAATATACAAATATATATATATATATATATATATATATATATATATAGAGAGAGAGAGAGAGAGAGAGTAGTAATTAAATTTTAAAAGAAGAAACAAAAGTTTGGCAATATGAAAAGTTGGTAATAATTTATGCTCCTTTAATTTAATTAATCCACGTAATTTAAATTTTTGGTTTTTTTCCGTTTTCCTTTATATTCAAAGTTCATTTAAAGTGTGTGTGTATATATATACATAATAATAATTGAAAAGATGATGCCGTTTAAAATACACTAACCTTTTAAAAAGTGAAAGGGAAAATGAATCATTTTTAGATATCTAATTACATCAAATCTTAATTTGACAAGAATATATATTAAATAGTTATTAGATAAGTTAATCATTAGTATAATTATAATAAAAGTTTACTGGTGTAAAAAAACAAAAACATTATAATATCCCATGAGATGCCATAAATCTTCTTTTTTTTTTTCTTTTTTTTTTTTATCAAAAGGTTTCTTTACTTCAAGAATTAATATATTTCTTCTAATAGATTTAATTCTGTAAAGAAAGACCTCAAAACACAAAGGGCAATCATTGAATACCCAAAAATAACTCCTTAGCTTTTTTTAAGGCATGAGACATAATGAACAATTGTTAACTTATTTCAAGAACTTGAATAAGAAAACCTTAAACATCCAAAATTGTACAGAGGCGACGTATATTGGGTCATTTTGAAATGGATTGAAACCTAGACATTATTTTGAGAATTTTAATGTGTTGCAACCTCAATCCACAACACAAGTATTTGCGAAGATTTGTAAATTCATCAAAGGTGATCTAGAACTTTCCTAAAAATAATTAAGAAGGATTGAATGAGAAGAATTCCTCAAAGATGATCAAAAGTGTCAAGTTAAACATCAAAGGTTTGTGAACAATAAGTTTACACAGTTCCTCAGTTCAATAAGGACAGTTTCTTAAAGAAATGCAACATAGGCTATTCCCAAATGTTGAGAAATCTACGTGATCATTTCAATACTCTGAGAGAAACAATAATTAGAGGCAATCAAGAAAGAAAATTATACACATCTTTAAAAGTACCAAGAGAATATATCCTTAGTCAAGTAGAATTATTGGGTATATTGAGACCACCCAAGATACAAGGATGGCTCTAATAGAGTGAAAAAGAAAGAATTTGTATTGTGCTTTCACAAGAATCTTAAGCACAGTATTGAGAACTGTTTTTCTTTGGAAAAAGAGAATAAAAATGAAAAAAAAAAAAATGCTATAAAGAAGGGTTACTAATTAAGTTTGTTTTAAAACAGATTAATGATATAAGCATTCGCAAATTTGCGTGAGATCAGCGACGAGCATGATTGCGTAGCAAATTCGTGTGCATTTTGTGACGAACGGTCAACGAAATGACTTCCATCAATAAGTGGTTGTTGTTCCCTCGCTGTTTAGTGGGGGCCCGTGCCGTCACTGATTGCCATCGCAAATCAGCTGTTTTCTTTTGGTGTCCTGAAGCCTCATCCCACCGACCCATTAAAACTTATCTCTCCCATTTTGACCATAATGAGCCACAAATTAAGATACCATGCTTAAGTGGCATTATTGTTTGTAATGTGAATGTTTGTGATGATCAACCTTTGGTTATATCTTTATTAATTGAGCAATTTAATTATTAAGAAAACTTTGGTAGATACAGGTAGTTATGTTAATATCATGTATATTGATGCACTTAGAAAGATGTTCATCTCGGTGGAGAAGGTTAATCTACTTTAGATTCTATTTATGGTTTTTTTTTTTTTGGATCAATAATATATGCAGTTGGGACCATCATATTAAGGATCAAATTGAATCAAGTCAAAGTTCTGAGTAGATATTCCATCACCTTACAACGTAATTCTTGGGAGATCAATTTTATATAACATCAAGGCAATGATTAACCATTATGGTAATGAGCTGCTAATTAATCCTAATTGAAGAGGAGTAATTTCCATGATTATTGGTGATGTGTAATTGGCGAAATATTGTTAGATGAACACAATGGAGAGGAAATTGAGAAAAAACCTGGTTTAGAAAAGGTAAATGATATGACTAGAAAGGAAGAAACAAATGGTAATTTGAGTCCTTACTCAAAATTAACGAAATTACAGAATGATGTTCTTCATCCCATACTGAAGGTCACCATTGGAAAGTCCTAACCCTAGGCTTTAAAGGAGTTAGTGGAGTATTTGGTAAGAATATCTTTGCTTGGTATATTTTGAAACTAGGAACAATTCCAAGAAATTTTGCAAAGCACATCACTTAGTAATCAAAAAATCTACCAAACCAGTTTGCCAGAAGAGAAAGACTTTGCTTTGGACAAATAAGTTGTTAAAAAGGAAGTTGTTGATTCATTAGCAACAAAATTTGTTAGAATGGTAAAATTTCATGAATGGTTTGTATATCTAGTTGTAGTACCTTAACCCAATGGCTCTTGGAGAGTTTGTATTGACTTTATAACTAGTTTAGTCACCCTAAAGAAATCTTACTCGATGCCTAGAATGGATCAATTGGTGGATACCATAGCAAGGTATATGTATTTGTCATTTTCAGATGCATACAAAGGGTATGACTAAGGAAGATGAAGGAAAAAACTTAATTTATTACACCCAATGGCTTATATTATTACACAATTGCCCTTCCAACTAAAGAATGCAAGGGTAAAATTTCAAGCTTTAGTCAATAATATATTGGTTAATCGATTGGGTAAGAATGTAGAAGTCTATATCTATGATCTGCTGATTAAATCAACGAATCATGAATTGTTTATCCCAGACCTTATTGAGATTTTCAGTAACTAAAGACAATACAGCTTGAAGTTAAATCCAAAAAAGCATTTATGTAGAGTTGAAGTAAGAAAATTTTTGTGATGCATGGTTTCCCATTGGGAATTGAGGCAAATTCAGAGAAGATCAAGCTAATTACAGAAATGAATGTCCAATAAATCAAAAGAAATTACAATAGATGATCGGAAAGATAGTTTCTTTAAATAAATTTTTTAGCAAAAATATTTCATCTAATGCAAAGATCTTTTCGAAAATTTTTATTATATTTGGATAGAATACATATCCTAACGGCAAAATCATGAAGCTCATCCTTTATCTAAATTAAAATTTTTTTTTTTTTTTTTGGTAGGACATCCTTTAGGTACAATTTGGATTGAGCTATGTACAACCCGATCAATTGATCGATGTAAACAAAACACTTTTAAGATCTTAAAAGATATGGCATTGTGTTAGATGGATCCAAGCTACTTATAATCGAAAACCTTATCTAGCAGTCCTGAAGAGTTTGACAAAATAAAGAAGATAACATCCCAATAACTTTAGGAGGGAAGAAGCCTTCTACTCCCACAGATGTGTCTAGACTTACTATTTTACATGTTGCATTGTGCCCTTCCAACTGCAAATTGAATAAATTCCAATCGATGGCACATACTTTTCTCATTTTGGAATGTCTTCCAAAAAATGGCTCAACTACCAAGTCTCTCTTCACCACATTTATAAAAAGCTGCAAATTTAGATACCATTGGATCTACCAATAACCAATTTTCTGAAGGATTTCTAGAAACTTTAATTAGTACCAGCTGGTAGTGTAAACACATAACCCACAAGTAGAATTTGAATTTTTTGTATTAGATATCCAACTAGCATTAGTATATCCTTCAAGGAAACTTGGATATCGATTATTATGAGGTCCATTACTTTGAGTATACCACAGATATCTTAAGTACCCTTTTTTTTCCACTTTCCAATGATTTTGAAGTATATGTATTAAGTATATTAATTGAAAAAACAATATAAGGTCTATAGCAACTCATTAGGCACATCAGACTCTCAATAATTTAGAGTATTCTACTTGAGAAATACTCTCTTCTAGATTCTTTGATAAATGGAGACTTAAGTATCAAAAGGTGTATAGCATTGCTAGAATCACTTTTTTAAAAAACTTTATCAAGAATTTTGTCCAAATCGTGAGACATGTTCAAAATAAAACCTTCTGGTAATTTTATAATTTTATTAATTCCTAAAATCACATTAACTAGTCCCGTATATTTCATGTCAAAATTTAACAATTCAACATGTTCTTGGTTGATTTGACCGTTTGGTCATCACTACCAATAATAAGCATGTCATCTACATAAAGATAACCAAAATGACAAAGTCATTTTAAGTCCCTTTTTGTATAAACAAATTTGTCACATTCATTCATCTTGAACCCATTAATTGGTAATCACTGTATTGTCAAACTTCTCTTGTTATTTCTTTCAAGCTTATTTCAAGCAATATAATGATTTTACCAACGTAGAGATTTTCTTTGTAAAATATTCAATATGACAATTAAATTAACAATAACAAAAGATAATAAGAAAGCATATTTGTTCCCTTTTCTATGTGTGCTCGAGGTTAAAATGAATGTCAGTCTCCCAAAATACGACGATGAAGTTGTTAGCACAAGATTATTCACCAAACTATAACAACCTTAATTGATTAGAAACACTAGAAAAATTTATAAAAACACAAAAGAGAAAGTAGAGTTTTTTTTATTTCTTTAAAATTCTTCCAAGAAAGAAGAAAGGGAGTCTCCTATTTATAGACTAAGGAAGGTGGTAGGATGATGAATGTGCATTGAAATTATTGAATTCTTTAATATAAAAAGGATAATGTAATACTTGAATCATGTTAAGAACTATTTTAAAATTTTAAAATGAAAGAGTTATGAATAACGTTATTATTATTTTTTAAGTTATTTTTATTAATTAAGAGGAGTACATATTAGGTTGGCATTATTTAAATTATTTTTTCAATTATTTTTTAGTGATAGATATATGGTACTTACACATTTTAGGAGGCAAACGTATGACGAGAGCTGCCAGAAAGAACTCAATTGATCAGAAATAATAAAGAAAGTAGATTCTTTAATTTCTTTTATACTATGACTCAAGAATTAAGTATGATTAGATAAAAATTTAGTATTTGATTTATTTTGATTCAAGATGAAATTCGAGAATTAAAAAAGTTAGATATTGAATTATAATTAGATCGTAAAAGGCGAATAAATATAATATTTTGAAATTTTATTTATTTGATATTATTATTTCAGAATTTTTTTTTTTTTTTTTTTTTTTTTTGGCTGTTTATGAAATTTTAAAATTTCGGTTCTTCTTTTAATATATTTTGTTTGATTTTGGATGCAGTGTTTTAACTTGTTTCAAGTCTATTTCCCTTTTTTTTTTTTTTTAAGTTTCATTTTTGTTTTCGTCATTAACACTGCTACTACTATTATTAATGCTGTCATTATATTCATTTTATTGTTAATAAAGTAAAAGCAGCGAACGAGGGAAGGAAAACAAAAATAGTACTTGTGAAATTATCTAATTTTATTTTATTTTAATTTTTATTATTATTATGATTCTGTTTTTTTAAAGATTAAGTTGATGGAATTTTTTAATTTTTGAAGCTTATGATTATTATTATTATTACTATGATTCCCAATGTTAACCAAATTATTTTTGTCCTTTTTTTTTTTTAAAGCCACATTTGTCTACGATTTGTTATTTTATTATTATTATAATTCAAATTTTATTTTTAAAGTTAGCTATTACAATTTTTGTCTTTATTTTTTTCTTTTAAAAATTGCCTTTCAAAATTTTTTATATTATTATAATTATAATTTAATATTACGAATATTACTTTTAATTTTTTTTAAAAGCATTGACTCATATTTTCTTGTTTTTTAATGTTTTATTTTATACTTTAAAAAAACTTTTTTTATTATTATTATTTTGACTTTGTTGTCGAAATAAAATTATTTTCTTGTTTCTTCTTTTGAGTTGTTTATATTTATTTTCAGAAGTTTTACTACTACTTTAACCATTCTTATTTTTTATAATGTATATTTATTTTCTATTTTTAAAAATTATAAATTTTAGTTTATACGTTTCTTATCTAAATTTTGTTTTTAGTTTTAGGATCAAAGTTACTTTTGATTTTAATTTCTACATATATTTTTTATTTTATTTAAATTTCAAATAAAATAATTGTTAACAAGTTAGTGAAACTAAATTGGTATTCACCAGATCTTATGATCCAAGAATTCGATTTTTATTATTTTCGGAAGAATTTTGTTTCATTAAATTTATTTAAGTCTTCCTTTGAAAAAGAGAGAGAGAGAGAGAGAGAGAGTAAAAATACACAATATTATAAATTTTGGCCTTCTTACCAAGATAAATAATTAGGACCAAAATCAATTAACCAATAAATGAATATACTTGTTTGAACATGTATCAAAGAAGTAAAATTGAACTTGAATTCTTTTTCCCTTCATTATGTTTGAAGGTAAATTTCGTAATGGAGAAGTTTTGATTGTTGATTGAAAGTTATTTTATTTTAGAAATTTTAATTTTGATATTTCAATGTTCTTAGAAAATAAAAGAAAAAGTATTTTATTTATTTACGTTAGGCTGCTAGTTGATTACCCTCTCTTTATTTTTGTTTTGTAGATACAAGGGATAATAAATAAATAATAAAAAATAAAAAAAGTAACAATTGCGATAGTTGAACTTAAATGTTTATTTTATTTTTATTTTTTAATAAATTAGAGTTGCATGCTTAATTATGTTATTAATTTTTAATGAGGACATAGATTTGTTTTGAGAATTATTTACATTATTTTTGAGGACCTATATATTATAGTTTATTTATTTTTTTCTTTTTTATTTATTTATTTTTCTTTCTTTTTTATAATATAATATAAGAGATTCTGTGTTTTTGATAAAAAAAAATTGAGAGTACAATCATATTACATATTAGGATGTGATAAATAATATTTTATATTTCTTACAAATAATCCAAAATACATATATGTATCCCATATACATGTACTTTTCCATTTTTTTTTTTTTTTTTTTTTAAATGGTTCAATCTAGATACATGTAAGTTCATGGAACATCCATAAGGGTCATGTCCAAATGCATTAACCTTATCCAACAAATAACCTACAAATTGCAATCCATATAAGGACAGTATTCAAGTGGATTAACCTTCTGTCATATAATAAATATGGGTGGTACAATGAACAATACCTTTCTTTCAACTACAAGATATAGTCTGATGATTGTTCACTTTGTCCCTTAATCATGAGATTGGGTGGTCGAATCCCACCTATGGGAATAGAGTACATCTTGTGGTCAATTATTTACGTTCAATGGGACGACACACGTAACCAAAGGAATTTATTACTATTGTCAGCCATAAATACCTTGGTTTAGATAAAAATAATAATAATAATAATAATTAAAAAAAAAAAAAAAAAAAACCAATACTTTTCCGTTTTTGTTTTTTCCTTGTGCAACTACCCATTCATTCTCTATTCCAATTTCTAACAGTTTGAACAAAAATATGCCTTTAACATTGTTCATATAATGCAATTAAAAAATTTTTAAAATGAAAAGAAAAAGAAAATTATTATAAAAAAAAAAAAAAAAAAAAAATCAATCTTTACTTTTATAAAATCTATGGTGCCCAAGGAAAAGTATTAAAATTAAATTACTAATTACTTTTCTTTTTTTTAAAAAAAAAAAAAAAAAAAGTTATGCCATGTATTATATAAAATAAAATTGGTCGTGAATGAATAGTAACAATAAAAATAATTATATATATATATCATATCATTGAATAGTAAAAAGTTAATTTCTTATAATTATACTACATCTATTATTATTCTTTTTCCCTTTAAAGAAAAAAAATCTACTTTTTCTTACCGTCCTACATTTTAAAAATTTATCAACATGTTTAATAATTAAAGATAAAAAAGTGTGGGGAAAAAACTTAAATAAAGGTTGTGTGTAAAATTGACAAGATTGTGGGATATATTCTCCTTCTATTCAATTTTTAGTAATTTATATAAAAAATACTTTTTATCAGTTTAAAATAATAATAATAATAAAATATTACTAAATACAACTCAATTATCTAATTTACACTTAATTTTTTTGAAAAATGAATAAGAATAAATATGGTTAAAACATATAAAATAAATATAAAACTACTAATTTGTATGCCTTGTTAATGAAATTTAATTAATTTAAACCGATAATTTCCTAAAATTTTCTTCGTTTTACATAAAAATAAAATTAAACTTTTAATTAGAAAAATATATATTTTTAATCTTTCTACTTAAATTTATATATATATGTTAGAAAAAAATTGTTAAATTAACATAATTTTTAATATAAATATTCAAATTTTGTTTAAAACTCATAAAAATATTAATAATAAATTAGAGTTCAAAGAATTTAAAATTATAAATAAAAATAAGCAAGTAGTGAGTAGATTATGAATACTACACAAAATCTTGAATATAATTGAAATAGGAGAGCTTTTTTAATTTTGAAATTTTTTTTTTTTTTATATTCGAACTCATGATCTTTTGGATTATAAATATGAATATTACCAACTAAGTTAAATTATCTTATCATTGTAGTGACTTGATATTGCAATTAATAACTGTTTAAAATATATATATATACATTGCATAATCACACGTCAAGACCCAAAAGAAATACATATATTTAGTGGAAATCAAATATGTATAGTATTAACAATGAGGTGTGGTGTGCTGGTTGTTCATCTCCTCTCTTAACCATGAGGTTAAGAGTTTGAATCCCGCCCATAGAAATGGAACACATTTCATGGCTAGTTGTTTACCTCTAATGGGAGAACACTCGCAGCGAAAGGAATTAGTCGGCTATAGATACTCTTGGTTAGACAAAAAAAAAGAATTTGTATAGTATTAATAATAAAAATTAGTGTACTAAAGTACATCAAAGGCAAAATTCTTGTCAATTTAATTATTCTAAAATTTATTATTGTTAATTTTTATTAAGTTAATATTTCTAATTTTTTAAATAATAGAAATTATAAATGTATTAATCAAATATATATATATATATATATATATATATATTTTTTTTCTTATTATTTTAAAAAGAATTAGTAATTTTTATTTTTTAAAAAAAATTATAAATAATAACTTAAAGAAACTCAATAATATTCATTAAATTAACACATTTTAATTTTATTAATGTATTAGACAATTCTCGTAGCAAAAACGTACGAAACTATACAAAACAAATTAGATTAGCTTGGCTCCAATGTCGAGGTAGATATATATATATATATATATATATATATAAGATTGTAAACATTTCTTCTAGAAGGAAATTTCTTTCAACGATAATTTTGTTATTTTGTCTAATCCTTTTATTTTATTTTATTTTTTAATTTCCTTTTTTTTTTTTTTGTATTTTCTATTTTATCTAATTTTGTATGAATATGACTTTTTAAATTTGTCTCTTTAATAAAATACATCAATAATATTTAAATTTTTATTTTATTTAAAAATATATTTTTTTGATTAAATTTAAAAATATTTATATGACACTAATATAATAATATATTTTATTTTTAATAGACATATTTAGATTAAATATATTTTTTAAAAAAAATAATGAAATTTATATTTGAAAGTATCAAAAAATATATAAAAATTAATCAATTCAAATGTTAATTAAAAAAATAATTAATTTTAAAATCAATTAATATATTTATGATCAATATTGTGAATATATATAAATTTAATGATAATTTCTATAAGAAAATTTTATAATCGTAAATTAAGAAAGTTTAAATTCTAATATATTTAATGTATAAATATTTTTCTATATATTTATTACATGCATATAATTATTATATATTTTGAATATTTATTTTTCAAATATTATTATATTTATATAAAATTTTAAAATTTAATATAGTTAGAGTGTGATTTAACTATTTATAAAATAATTTTTTTAAAAAAAATAACAATATAAATTAAGTATATACAAATATTAATATAAAATAAAAAGATACAATCCACGTACTTAATAGAACGTGTCCCTCTAATATATATATATATATATAATGGTCATTATCAACCAATAAAAACCTTCCGTTTCTATTCATGGGCCTTGCGTACTTGATGAGTTAAGCAAATTTCATTAATAAAACAATTATGTTTCTCAAAAAAAATCACAATATATGGATTTATCATTTCATGGCTGTTTATACTCTTATTTCTCAATCTTACTTGATTTGTTTCTACCCGCTAAGGTAGAAAGAATTTTAAAACAACTTCATTTTTGTTAAAACAAACATCAAACATCACAATTCTCCTAAAACATCTTTTCAGACAAGATTAATAACATATATATATATATATATATATAATATTATTATTATTAATTGTCTATTAAATTAATATTTATAATGTATTTAATTGACACATGTCTGATTATAATTGGAGGTATTTCTAATGTGGAAGGTGAGGATGTATTAGGACATCTATAAAATAAATACACTTAATTAAGGATAAAGTATAAAAGTGAAGAGATTAAGTGTATTTATTCCATTTTTGAGTTACATCATGGTAATAATTAATTATTTACAAAAACTTTAAAAAAAAAAAAAAAAAAAAGAGAGGGACAAGGTGGTAATACTCTCACGCGCCCAAGACGGAAGTAAGAAATATTCCCCCAAAAACATGAAACCATGTCTGCCACATATAACTTTGAAGCTGGTCCAACAATAATAAAATACTCTTTCTTACTAAGAAAGAGCAGTCATAGCAGTCAAAACCATCTTATTTAACGTACAATCTAAACTAAAAATTCCCCGAATTCTTATCAGTTATCAAAGTAGAGTTCCCACCTTTACAAATTTTTCTCCGTTTTTTATAATCTGTAAGTGCGCATTTTAAGTTTTTTTTTTTTTTTTTTTTATTGTTTTTAAATCTTTTGTTTCTCCTTTCTTCTTTTTTTTTCCTGCTGGGAAAGAACTGTGTTTTTTCTTTTTCTTTTTTTTTTTTCCCCTGTGTATCAATTTATCTTTCAATTATTGGTATTCCTTTTCAACTTTGAGAACCACAATTTTATTTCTTTATTTATTTATTGAAAAAATAGAAAAAGCATTCCAAGTGGGATTTTATTTATAGTTGTTAGTTCTTGAGATCGAATTCAAGCTGCAAATTTTGAGGTATTTTTTTTTGCATTTTTATGGTTCTTTATTTGTTTTTGTTGGAGGTTCTTTTTGAAAAGTAGACATCGGTTTTGCATTTCTTGGTAATTGGGACTTAGCTGAGAGAGAGCGTTGGGAGGCCGCAAAGTAGTAGTTGGTTATATTGATAACAGAGCAAACGGAAAAGAAAAAAAAAAAAAAAAAACACACAGAAAAAAGTTGGTCTCTTTTGATGAATTTGATTCTGTTTGCTGCTTTTCTGGAGAGGCTATGTGATATTTAGGAGTATGCGGTCTCGTATTATACTTTGTTAAACTGAAAAAGAATCAAAGATGTCTTCTTTTTAAGAGCTTGAATTTGGGGTTTTGTTTTCTCAGGGGATTATCTGTTTTATAGGATGTGCAATCAATCTATTGTTTACGGCAGATTTTCATTGAAAATGGAACTCGAGCTAGATTTTTGGCTATAATTTCGGAAATATTTGCTGAAACTTAGACTGCATAAACAAGCTCTTAGAATTGTGTTTTTTTTTTTTTTTTTTTCCTCCTTAATACATCTTCTGTAGTCTGCTTCTGAATTTGTTAAGTTGTAATTTATCTGATAAACCCATTACTTCCGATTGAATATTGCAAAAAGGGGATCACAAATTTGAAGTGGGGTTTCTCTGTTGATCTGTCTGAAGAAGAAAGATGCAAAGAGTGAGAGTTTCCTCGCACCAAGCGCCGGTGCACAAGCTAGGAGATTCTCAGATGACACTATCTCCAAAATTCAGGTTAGCCGCAATGCCGTCTGCTTTACTGGATCCTTCATTAGAATTGGAGTTATCCCTCAAGGGAGAGCCTCTAATTCAAGGACTTCCTGATGATGTTGCTCTAAATTGCCTCCTTCGGGTACCGGTGGATAATCATGCAGCCTGCAGAGCTGTCTGCAAGCGCTGGTATTCATTGTTTGGCAGTAAAGAGAGATTTTTCACCTGTAGGAAAGAGCTTGGTTTTCATGATCCCTGGCTTTTTGTCTTTGCATTTCACAAATGTACCGGGAAAATAGAGTGGCACGTGCTTGATCTCAATCAGTTCTCTTGGCATACAATTCCAGCTATGCCTTGTAAGGATAAAGTCTGTCCCCGTGGGTTCAGGTGTGTTTCTATGCCCAGTGAAGGAGTGCTGTTTGTGTGCGGTGGCGTGGTATCTGATGTGGATTGCCCTCTTAATTTAGTATTGAAATATGAAATAAGGAAAAATCGTTGGACAGTTATGAAAAAGATGATCACCGCACGATCATTTTTCGCGAGTGGAGTGATTGATGGTATGATCTATGTGGCTGGCGGAAATAGCACAGATCTATTTGAACTTAACTCTGCAGAAGTCCTAGATCCAAGTAAAGGGACTTGGCAACCAGTTGCAAGCATGGGAACAAACATGGCCTCATATGACACTGCAGTACTTAATGGAAAACTTCTTGTGACTGAAGGCTGGTTTTGGCCCTTCTATGTTGTACCTCGAGGTCAGATTTATGACCCAATGACAAATAATTGGGAATCCATGGCTGCTGGATTGCGAGAAGGCTGGACTGGTTCCAGTGTTGTGGTTTATGGTCATTTGTTTGTGGTTTCAGAACATGAGAGGACAAAACTTAAGGTCTATGACACACAAAATGATTCTTGGGAAACTGTACAAGGACTTCCCTTGCCGGAGCAGATATGCAAACCTTTTTCTGTCAATTGCTGTGACTCTAGAATCTTTGTTGTTGGTCGAAACCTTCATGTCGCTGTCGGTCATATCTTTCAGCTAAATCCCAGAAGCAATATTTCTGAGAAAATGAGCTGCTTCTCTGTTCAATGGCAAGTAATAGATGCGCCTGATACCCTCACTGACTTGACACCATCAAGTGCACAGGTTGTCTTTGCTTAGCTCCTCAAATATTTTTGCTCATTTCTATTATATATATATATATTTATCTGGTTTTCCACATAGATGTAATTATATTTTCAGAGGTTTAGAGTGATCTTAGTGTGTGCACCGTTTCTTAGTGTATCTAATGTATTTACAAGGCCTTTTTTTTTTTAAGTGGAGATTTTTATAATATATATATGTAATTGCACCCAATGCTTCTTTTCTGTATCAGTAAAAGAAAATTGTAGTTAAGGTTTTGTTTTCTTTTAGATCTTCCTGCATATTAGTTGTGCAGTAATCCAAGGATACGATTATGGTGATTCCCAATATGATTTCTATGATATCCTGGCTAGTTTTACCTTTCATTCAGTAGAACCTCAAAAAAGAATAGAGATTAGAGCTTCTTTTCATCACTCCATTGGGACCTGACCTGCAAGAGACCTCTTGTATACTCACCGGAAAGGGAATCTGATGAAGTGCTCTTGTAAAAAATACTCATAGAGCAATATATGCCTATTTCTCTCTTATGCTGCATAATATCAGTGCCAGCGCTTTCTTCTCTGATTTTCCTTTTGAGGTGATTTCATTTTTATGGCCTTCTTTTGTTAATTTAAACTAGTTTGTCAATAAGTCTGAATGCCAGATGCCTGTATATAGTCCTGAAATCTTCTTGATCTTCCTCTGTGCATGCAAGGGGGTTCCTGATCTAGCTTTGGTACACTTAATTATTAGTTCACTAAATTTCATTCCCATTCTTGATGATGAAGATAACCGGGAAATGCTTTCTAACTAATGTTTAAAAGCAAAATGCATTTTTTATTTAAGTGGTGAAAAAGAAGACAAAATTTCAACATGATGCACCTTTGAAGAATCTGTTCTCAGCCTATCAAGTGCCAATAAGACTGCCTTTACAACTAACTGCATATATTCCCCCATGACATTGATTTCTCTGTCAAAAGTGTCAATCACATTAGTTGGGAAAGTGGGTTCTCAGCGTTGGAAGAGTTCAAAATATTCTGCTTCTCTGATATGAAAACAAGAAAGGATAGTTGTTTGTCGGCAGCCACTCTGGAAAGGAAAGGAAAGGAAAGGAAAGTTCTGTTCTTACTAGAGTATCATCTCCAAAACTCATCATCATCCTTTTACTCCAAACTCAGTGATACAAATGGATGATTTTCATCTTGAATAGCTATCATTATCATGTTACTCAGAGATTAGTGATTCAAATGGGTATCATCTTTTTAATGAATTATTATAAATTTTTTACCTTCAAAAGAGTGGTGTAATTGTGATGATAATATCACTAATAATGCAATATCTTTTGCAGATACGATAAACTATCTCCTATAAATAGAAGATTTTGAGGACTATTTGTTAGAATTTGAAAAATAAAGAAATTAATAATTTTTTTTTTCTATTAATATCTTTCTTGTTATTTTTATATTTTCTTATTAGTTTGTTATTATTTTATATTCTTACAGTTTCATAATAGTATTCAATTTTCAATTATCAAAAAAAAAAAAAAAAATAGTATTCAATTTTCAATACATATGAATCATATTCTCATATGAATAGACGATTAAAACTAAGTTGAAATTTATGTATCTATCGATTTTATTTACCCTTTAATTGACTACGAAATTTATAATATGAATCTTCCTCCCAACTCACTCCTTTTTCCTTCAAAAACAAATTCTAAAGGGGTAGAAAATTATCCCTAAACCTTCTAAGATACTTAAGTTAAAAAGGTCAAACAAATCAAAACAAAAACAAGTTAAAGTTTAAGGTTCAAAGATAGGAAAATTGGTCGTTTTAGTCCCTATATTATTAATTGGACAAATAAGTCTCTATTTTTATTTTTTGGACAATCGAATCTCCATTTTATTTTCGATTGGAAAAAATGGTCCTTTCAACAAAATTTGGATAACTTTTAGCCACCGAAATACACGTGCCAAACATGTGTATGTCCCATGAAGGCCATTTTTATTATTTACAATCTCATTAACTAATTAAAATCTTAATAAACCTTCATTTCTTCCAACAAAATTATCTTAGAAGAAAAAATAATTCAAAATGGAAGAAATTCAAAAAAGTGGTTGAAATTAGAAAGAAACAAGTTCATTAATATGTGAATAAGTTAATAGAATTATAAATAATAAAAATATCCTTTATGTGACATATAAATACTTGGCACCTTAATTTTGATGGTTAAGAATTTTTTTTTTTTTTTTTTTACTAGAAGGACCCTTTTATCAAATTGGAATTAAAATAGGATCCGATTGTTCAAAAATAAAATAGGTTGGTTATTACCGCTTTAATAATAATAATTTAGGTCATGTCTATAAATGGGTTGGTTATTACCATAAATTTCCATTAGAAAAAATTAATAATAATAATTTGGATATAAATGGACTAATTATTATCATAAATGCCCATTTTAAAAAATATTAATCATAATAATTTGGGCCATGCCATGAATGAGTTGGTTATTACTATAAATATCCATTAAAAAAGGGCTTAAACCCAATTTGACACCTGAACTTGCAACAAATTGACAATTAATATCCTAAACTTATATTTTTGCACATTGTATCCCTGAACCTGAACTTAAGACATTGGGGTCAACGTTAACCCCTAAGAGTCGAACTCGCATCTCCTTGAAAACCAGAAGTCCTAACCGCAAGACAATAACGAAACTAATGATGAAAATGCCATTTTCAAATTTAAAGGCACACGCAATCTCTCCCAACTTCCAGAACACTCTACAAATAAAGTTCAGTTATTCATGGCCATGTCTCTCAAATATCAAGAATATATATATGTGTGTGCGTGTGTGTATGTATATAAATATATGACTTCTTGTAACAGTTGTACATAAAAGCACACACTCATCATTTGGTGTCACACCATCTGCTATAAAGTTTAAAAAAGTAACCAACTTTGAGCCCCATCTTCCTAGAAAGCAAGCTAACTTCAAGTATTGCTCTTGGGAGAGTTTGAGAGTTGTTCGATACTTTGTTGAATTGCAGCCTCAGCGAAATTCATGCGTCATTGTGTATTTGTTTGAATTAATCCCTCTGGCTAATTTAGAATTGGAACTAAAAATAGGAGTTTCTGATATTCATTTGCAGTTGCTATTGAATTTCTCCCTTTCAACAATCTTGTTGTCATGATGAATGTTTATCATTATCATCGTCCACAAGTCCGATTACTTCTCGATTCCACCAAATCAGATTCACGGGCAACACCGAGTAATGAAGCAGGTAAAATATATATATATATATAATTACTGTAGAGCATTCTGGAAGTTAGGAGAGATTGTGTATGCCTTTAAATCTGAAAAAGGCATTTTCATCATTAGTTTTGTTATTGTCTAGTTGTTAGAACCTTTGGCTTTCAAGGAGATGCGTGTTCTATTCTTATGTAATGTAAATTTTTTTTTTTTTTTTTTTTTTTTTCTCATGTATGATGTGGCATGACATGTGTCATGCCATGGCAGCATTAATATGCCACGTGCCATGCAAAATCAGATTTAGATTGCCACATTGGCAACTTAGCAGGAGCCCCTTAACGAAACTATTAAGGGGGTTGACATTGACCTCAATGTATTATGTTCAGTGATACAATGTGCAAAAATATAAACTCAACATGTTGATCGTCAATATAATGCAAGTTTAGGGGACAAATTGAGTTTTAAGCCATTAAAAATGTAAGATATAATATAAATAATGATTTATGCAATTGTGCGTCGTCATAGCCAAGAATGGGTCTATTGTTGTTCTAAAATAAATTTGAATTTATAAATGGGTTAGTATAAATATTGTTGTAGACTACTATGTTCCTAGGAATTTTTTACTAGAAAAAGCGTAGAAGTCTATGTGACAAATGGTTATTTTGTTAAGAATGGTTAAGGTGTATGTTATAATTATGGAGATGTGGCTATAGACGGACAAAAGATGGGAAACATTATATGATTGTGTATAATTGTAGAGGATACAAGGTTGAGTTGTCGTTCCTTAAAAAAGCTGACCCTAATCCGAAAAATATATACATAACACCTAGTTTGGCATATTCTTTTATAACACTTGGTGCGTGACTATCCAAGGCCAAAGTAGCACTATGGAGACTCCTTTTTATTTGTGTACGTATAGTTAATTGGATGAAATTAAAGAAGTGTCCCTAAGAGAGGATTTTGAAATCAACGAAGAATATGAATTAATATTTCCCAACAATAAAACGTTAGTTAGCGAAGTTCCAAAAAGTTATTTGTCAATATATTTGGCACAATTGAGGACCAGACTTAGGTTTCTTTACAATCGAGTGATGTAATTATGATGATAACGTTATCAATGACGGAATATTCCCTAAAGTTATGATTAACTATCTTCTATAATTAGAAGGTCTTGAAGACCATTTGTAAGGATTAAAAAAAGTTGAGAAATGAAGAAAATTCTCTTTTTTCTTCTCAATATCTCTGTTGTTGCTTTTTATATTTTCTTGTTAATTTTTTTTTTTTATTCTTTTGTATTCCTACCATTTCATAATAGTGTTCAATGTATAACACATATGATCGTATTCTCACATGGATAAGTAGTTAAAATTAAGAAGAGTCCCTAAGAAAGGATTTTGAACTCAACAAAGAATATGTTTTAATATTTCCTGACAGTGAAACGCTAGTTAGCGAAGTTCCAAAAAGTTATTTGTCAATACATTTGGCACAACTGAGGACTGAACTTAGGTTTCCTTACAATCAAATGATGTAATTATGATGATAACACTATCAATGATGAAATATCCCCTGAAGATATGATCCATCTTCTATAAATAGAAATTCTTTAAGGATTCAAAAAAGTTAAGAAATTAATGAAAATCTTTTTTTCTTCTCAATATCTCTAGTTACTTTTATATTTTCTTGTTAGTTTTCTTATTCTCTTGTATTCATATCATTTTATAACAGTGTTCTATTTGTAACACATATGATCATATTCTTACATGGATAGGTAGTTAAAACTAACTTGAAATTTTTATATCTATCGATTTTATCAAATTGAGTTAGTCTTCTACAGTATTATTTTATTTTATTTTTAAATAAGTTACTCCTCACAAGGTATCTTATAAATAATGTATCAATTCCTGAATTTTCGTAGAAGACCAACATATGAATTTACCCAGAAAGGATGCCATATTCAATAATAAATCCCCTTGCATTTATGATATCATTTCTAAAGGAAGAGGTTTAACTAATTCGCTCTCAAGTTTATTGGAGGAATCAAGTGGTGATGACCCTCTGTCATGGTGTGGTTTGATAGTGGCTAACCCTTCTTATAATAGTTTCTATGTTTATTTTAATGGATCCTTGAACAAGGAATAAGTAGCTATCGATATCACCCATTAAGGAACTCTTTCTTCGTTCTATTGAACACTTTTTGAGATATTAGTTAAGAGAATTTACCTCTAAATTCTCTTATTCACTTTAATTTTATATAAGAGAGATCAAAGTCCTTCAAAGATCCATTTTAAACCTCATTTGGGAGCTAAAACAAGTCCATTTCAGGACAAAACACTTCACTTTCTAGATTTTCCTCTTACTTTTGGGAAGGAGCCTTCCCTAAGGGCATCCTTCCCTTCCCTAAGGGCTTCCTTCATCTTGCCTTCGGGAAGAGAGCTTCCCTTTAGGGAACCTCCTTCCCTTTCGGGCAACACCTCTCCTTCCCATTGGGCGTCTCCTTTTGGTTCCTTAGGGAACCTTAATTTCCTTATTGAAGTCTATTTCCTTGCTTCCTTCGGGAATTTAACCCTTTTGTGCTCCCAAATTTGCCATATTTCCTTTCCAACTCTCTCTTTTACTCTTCTCTTTTCACAGAGAATAGTTTTTATCTGATTTCCACCCACATCAGATTATATACTTCCTCACACCTTTTGGGTCCATATTCTACTTGATTTGGATCCTTTTATGTGATTGCTTTTTAGCAACATCATTTAGCATTGTAAGAAATGCTTAGAACTTGCTGAAGCAACTTTAGCATCTAAATATCATATTATAGTGATGTACTCATTTTGAGTCTCTTTACTGGATGTGTGCATTCCCTGAGTTATTTGTTTCCTTGTCTTCTCCTTTGGGTTTTTGTCTTTGATCTTATTTCCTTAACTAGTAGTGCTACTTTTTATTGTTGGTAAACTAAACATAAGCCTTTTATGGTAAGTACTGACTTGGTTCTATTGGGAATTTATTACTTATCTCTTAGATGTTGGTTGAACTCCTCATACTTTACTATTGAACCGAGAACAAAAAGTGGTTGCTTTAGGGTCTTAGGATATCTGGGTTTAGATGTTCCTTGTTTTCTTTAGTTTGATTCTTTTTTCATTATGTTTTTTGTTTTTTTTTTTTTTAATAGGGCAAACTATCCCAGTTGCCCCTGAACTATCCCCGATTCTAGGTTTTGCCCCTGAACTAAAAAACGTTCATAACTTGCCCTCCAACTTTTAAAAGGGTCCACAAACTACCCTTCCGTCAGTTTTCGCAGTCAATATTCAAAAATTCTATTATCTCGCGATATTTTGACTTTTTCCTCACTAAAACTCATGGGCATTTTCATCTATCCATATATCAGTCTTTTGAAGGCAGTCAACAGTCACTTCTTACACTTTTCACCTAAATTTTGTTTCAAAAACTGTTCCTCTTCCATCGTCTTCTTCTATTGTTGCATGCAAAAATCAACGAACCAGATTGAAAAGAACTCAGAAATTTGTTGAAGCATTTTGAAAACCAACCCATTGTGAGTAGTCGCAGTGTGGAGTAGTTTAACCGACGAACTGAAATTTTTTGAAAACCCCATCCTGCTCGACTTAGAGGAGCTTCAGTACTGCTTCGATGGAGCGAAGGTTTAATGAGTGGAAAATCAGGAACAATGTACACAACCACATTGACCCATATTCTCTATATGGTAAAGAGGCTAACTCTTCTTCGTATTTTACGCAAAACATTTTTTTTTCTTTTATGCTTCGTATGTGCTACTTCATGTGTGTGGTGGTTTAAAGATGGTTTTTTTCCCCTTTTTTTTGTTGCTTCCATGTTTCTGGTTAATTATTATTGTAAAATAAGTGCTTAGAAATGATAATAGTGTAATTGTCATCAATATGCAAATTCTGAGGATGATTATTTTTCAATTAAACTGTATTTTGGAGGTACGTTTTGGGAGGAAAAGGGATATAGACACTTCAAGGATGGGAAATGGAAATATGTTGATTATTGTGTGAAGGATAAAATGAGTATCTTAGAGATTAATTTAATGTTCAAGAAGATAAGGTTAGATACAAAACCAATGGTATATTGTTATCTAGAACCAATATGGGACTTTAAAACTGGCTTGAAGTTGATTACAACTAATAGGGATATATTAGCAATGTGTGAATGGGTGCCAAGATTTAAAGTGCTTGAGTTGTATGCAGAAGTGAGGGAAAAGAAAGATATACTTAAATTTTTGAAAAAGCAACATGAGTTTCAAAAAATTGAGATTACAAGTTTTGTTGTCATTGAAGAAATAAAGGAAGAAAGTAAACCTGAACACACTGTTAAGAAAGTGTCCAAACGTAGGAAGAAAATTAGTAAACAAAAACCTTTATTGTTGGGGTGGTATATGGATCAACTGAGAGTGAAAAGGAGGATGAAATTGTTGTTCCTAAGGTAGTACAAACACAAAGCACAGGAAAAGAGAAAGTTGTGCCTGAGAGTGAACCCATTGTGCTTGTGCCTGTTGTTGATCCTGCTTAACCTGTTGTTATGTCTGAGATTGAACCTACTGTTGTGCCTCAAGTAGTACAATCAGAGAAGGTTGTTGAGCCTGAAACAGTGTAAACAGATAGTGATGCTCAGAATGTGAACAAACCTGGTAATAATGATGATATAGACTAGCAGGCAGTAGTGGAAGAGGCTGAAAGAATAGAGGACTTGATTGAAGAATGTGTCACTCAAATTGATGAAAATCAACCAGGACATGTTGGGCAAGAGAGTGAATTGGGAGTTGAACTTGGAGTTGAAGAAGAAACTGTTACACAAGTTTAAGAGAGTAAACCAGAAACAGTTGTCAACAAACAAACTGTCAATGAAATGGCAACAGAGACTGAAGTTCCAAAGCAAACTGAAACTGACATGCCCAGGGATATAGACACTGAAGTGCCAATGCAAACTAAAATTGAGAGGGCAAGAGTGAATCCAGTAGAAATGACAGAAGTGGAGCATGAAGGGGCAAGAGAAAATGAAGGAGGCAATGCTGAAGTCGATCATGAAACTGAACTAGATTTGGAACAGCAAGGGGCTGATGAAGATGATGAGGAACAAGAATATTTCACAAATGATGATGCCTATTGTCAAGATGATGCCCTGTTTGATAGCAATCCTGAGCACCATACAAGACAATAGGGAGTGCAGGGACAGCAGGGAGAGGGTACTGGAGTTGGTGGACATGAGGTGAGAGATGATGACATGGTGGACAATCTGAATAGCGGAAATAAAGGGTCAAGTGGTGAAGATGATAAATTTAGGGGTAGGTATTCATACTTTGATAGCAACAAAGATTTGGAAAAGCCTCATTTCGAGTTGGGTATGCGATTTGCTGGGGGTAATGAGTTTAAAGCGGCAGTAAAAAATTTCTGCATACTTGAGGGGAAAGTATGCCATTTCAAGCCATCTGAACCAGCAAGGGTTAGAGCCAAATGCAAGACAAATAGGTGCAAGTGGTTTGTGTTTGCATCCATAGAAGGAGCAACACAGTTTAAGGACTTGGTGGGTTAAGTCCATGAATCTAAAACACAACAACTGCAACCATCAATGGAAAAACAGATTCATCACACCCAAATGGGTAGTTAATAGGTACTTTGAAAGGTTCAAGGTAAACCCAAAGATGCTTTCCTCAGCAATAAGGTAAAATATTGATGAAGATTTCAAGGCAGAGATGTCCAAGACTGCTGCATATAATGCAAGACAATTGGCACTTAGAATGATAATTAGAGACATGGCAGAGCAGTACAAACACTTGTGGGAGTATAGGGCAGAGTTGATGAGGACTCATCCTCATTCAACTATTGAGATAGAACATGAGGATTTTAGGGAGGAGGGAAGACAACCGAGGTTTAAGAGGATGTATGTGTGTTTAGGACCCTTGAAAAGGGGATTTTTAGATCATTGTAGACCACTTATAGGTGTTGATGGGTGTGCCATGTAAAAGGCACTTACCATGGACAGTTATTAGCTACAATTGGCTCTGATGGGAATAATGTGTGGTGGCCAATTGCTTGGGCAGTTGTTGAAAAGGAGGCATCTAAGCAATGGAGGTGGTTTTTTACTTTACTTGCTAAGGACTTAGATATTATAGGATATCAAGGATTTGGCTACACCTTCATATTTGATAGACAAAAGGTACGTGTAATATGATAATCTTATGTTGAAACTAAGTTCATTTTTGCTTGTCTAATCAGTTATGTTGATCATTTCATGGACTTAATGCTACATTGTCAGAGGTTCTACCCATGGCAGACCATAAATACTGTGTGCAGCACATGTATAGCAACTTCAAGAAGTTGCATAGGGGTAAGGTGTTGAAGGATATGATGTGGAAACTAGCAGGCAGTACAAACAAGGTCTTATATGAGAAGTATTTGAAAGAGTTGGAGGATTATGACAAAGATGCTTACTTGGATTGTGAATGGTCCAAAACCAGACCACTGGGTAAGGGCTTTTTTCCCATATTATGTTAAGTCAGATATGCTATGTAACAATTTGTGTGAATCTTTTAATTCACACATTCTGGAGGCAAGAAGTAAACCAATTTTAAGTTTGATGGAGGGCATTAGAATTGGGTTGATGGAAAGAATTGTAAATAGGAGAAACAAAATGAGAAAGAACCCAGGGATGCATGTTGCCCTATGATTAGGATGAAAGTTGAGGAAGTTGTGATATTGTCAAGGGCTTGGAAACCAATCTGGAATGGTCAGGCAAGGCATCAAGTAATGGGACCACGAGATTAACAATTTGTCGTTGACTTAAGGAAGAACACTTGTAGTTGTGAGGCATGTTCATTGACTGGAATTCCTTGTGTGCACTAATTGCAGCTTTGCACAAAAAAGGCTTAGATCCTCATGACCATGTGCACACCTATTACAAGATTGAAAAGTATGTGCAACTTTATGACAATGTTTTGATACTAATTAATGGAAGAGATATGTGGCCTAGGTTAGATGGTGTGGTTCTTGACCCTCCAAGATCTTTTGTCCAACTTGGGAGGCCAAGAAAGGCAAGAAAGAGACAGCCTGGTGTGTGCTATGTGTGTGATTAAAAATCGCATAAAAATCGAATAAAAATCAAATCAAGTAAATCACATAGAACTGTCACGTAATCTAGCACAACTACAGGTAGAGTACCTATCGTGTAGATAGTAACATGGAAGCATCACGATTTTAAATTTATAAGAATATCGTATATCCCAAGGAA